>OY856186.1:103030538-103295538 GCA_963693315.1 Diogma glabrata | reverse complement strand
ACAAATCTACATTTTTATGTCTCATTACAATCTACTAGTTCAATGTGTCATTACAATCTACTATCATCGATTAGATTTTCATTTAAATTGGGCTATATTTGTTGTTGAAAAAGGCTTGGAAATATTGTTGTCGTTATATAGAAACTTAAAGATATAAAATTTTCGATTTCGAAAAATCGATACAAATACAGGAGCTTCTCATGTCGGAAGTTCATAAAGTTTTTAAGCAATTTAGAAACAAAAACCAAATTACAAAAATAATTAATAATGTATATTTGAGCTAAATACAATTCATTTGATAACAATTTTGGTTTGAAGCTAAATTAAAAATTCTGAAATGATAAACAATTTCGAGCGGTTCATAGGCGTAACTAGGTAGGCGCCCAGAGGGCCCGGCCCCCCTAGACGAATTTTGGCCCCCCCTAGAACACAAAGTTCATGAAGTATAACTAACAGTTAGGGAAAATGAAAATGTATTTCTTTACTAAGGAATTTGCTGTTCAAAATTATTTCAAAACGTACAATTATATTATTCATGATATTATTCATATCACTGATCTTCATTTAAATTTAATTAGGAAGTTTAATAAGCACTACCAATAATATTGCCACAAAAGTATCTATAAAATGGTCGTTTATCTTATCGGTTCACCATAGTAGCGAAGTTTAAAAAAGCAAACATTTTCTTTCCAACATGTGATGTGCCAGATGTTAGAATGTCTCAAATGAATTCATAATTTCTGGAAAACCACACCTTCCAATTTGTTCAACGAAAAACATCGCAATAAGAACAATATAGACTTCGTTTTAAAAAAATACGGTCTCATTGCTCCATAAGACCTAAAACCACACCGAAACACCAACACTACTCGTAGTTTTAAAATGCAATATTTAAAAATATACTTTTTACTGTTTATTTTTAAATTTATTTATAATAATAAAACTTCCTTATAGTAACAATTTGATTTTTATTTCTTTATTTTAAAGAATATCGATTTCGACTTACATCATCCTCAGTTCTTAAATTATTATGAATAAATTATTTTGAAAATCAGTCCCGGGGACCAAGATATAGGCCTTTGAAACAAAAAATATCGTATAAAACTACACTTTTTTAGCAAATTTTGCAATTTAAATGTTAGTTTTGATATACAATTTCAAAGAATCAACATGAATAACTTAAAAAAAATAATTATAACCTTAGGGGCCCACGTTATCACCATTTGAGGCAACATTGGACTTAGGCGCAAATGGATTTTTTTTTTTTGTTTTTTTATCGTAAATTGAGAAAATTTAGTAAAAGGGACAGTTTTGATCTGTTTATCTTATAAGCACATAGGACATAAAGCAAAAATTAAAACAACAGAAAAAATTATTTTCAAAACTGTAATTTTCAATGGATTTTGCTTTTTTCAAAGGCCTGTATTTTGGACCCCGGGGCTGATATACAACTCGTTTTGGTTTTATTCGCTTCAGTGAGTGATTATATATCAAATAAAAAAAATCTTGGTGCCTAAGTAGAAGTAATATCCCCGTTTGTTTGTATGACCCTTAGCGAATTGACGACGGAATTCGAAGTCTGATGGATTTATTTTTGGAATTATCTGAATTTTGTATGGCTGAAAATGAAGATCGTTGTGCACAGTACTGCATTAAATGGTTGGGGGAGTGCATGTTTACTGTAAACAATGAATTGTTATTTTTGAACTATTTTTTATTTTTGTTTTTTCAATAGTTTTAGAGACTTGGAATGTAAAGTTTAATTTAGAAACTAGGAATGTTGATTTTGTATAATTTTTGTTTGTTTGAAAGTTACTAAGTGAGGATTTATAAAAATATCATACTGATATAACAATTTATAATTTTATATGATTTTTTTCAATTTTAATTTGTCAAACATGTCGATTTTAAAAAGAACAATTTTTTCTTTTAGTTTTATAATTTAAAGATTTATTATTTACACAAATATATATCTAAATATAAACATAAATAACTGCAAACAACATAGCATAAACAACTGCATTCGAATCGGTAGATGTAGTAGCAACGACGTCAAAAGTGACACTAAACTAGCGGCAATTTCACCGTTCATATTATATAGGTGCCGGGTCACAGTGGCGTTAAATGCAACTATATATCGGACGGATTTTCTACACTCAGAGAATTCTGTTATTAAAAACTATCAAAATAGCCATTAGATTAATAATTTGGTGATTATTATACAGCTAATCACAACTTGTGATTATTTTCACTAATTTCGTAATAACAGGCATTATTAAACTAATATTATTTGTTCGTAATATTTACTAACAAAAAAAAATTAAATTTTAAATATAAAAACGATAGCTTTTATATTTATAAAAATTCTTATTGAAATAATAACATAATGGATTACATTTATATTTGGTATCCCTTGGATAAATGACATATATTATTATAATAATAAAGTTGTTTTTAAAATAATATTAGGTTATCAGATTAATAATACAATCTAATTAGATTAATAATAGGTTCTTATTTAATCAATAATAAGATGTTATTAAATTAATAATGAAACTTATTAAATTAATAATGGAACTTATATTTTACACTTTTTAAATAAAAGAGAGCATACATTTTTTTTTAACGATTTTATTTATTTCAATTATTTTCATTTAATCTTAAAGTATTTATATTTCACAGTTTTAATTCTAAAATAATTCATAATTTTGCTTTAAAGTATTTTTAAATTTATATGTGACAAAAATTAAAAGAACAAAAGGAGTCTATGTGCGTATATAAAATAAAAAATATAGTAATATTTATTATATTCTACTATATTTTGTATTGATTAAAAAATAAATTTACATAGCTAAACTAATAATATATATTATTGATTTGAATTTAACAAATCAATCAACAAATTGACCGAATAATATGCTCTTTCTTTATCGCCTTTCAATGTATAAAAATACTTTTGGATAAAATTCCAAAATTGGTTGCTGATTGCGGATATTTTAAGTTGAATAAATAATAGTATATTTTCCTACAAGAGATGAAAACATTGTTTTTTCGTGAGTAAACATATGTTTACGAACGAAAAACGTTTTTATCTCGCGTAGGAAATGCAAATTTTTCTATGATAGTATATATATAATCGATATTTACTATAAATTATAAAGTTATAAATCGACAACAAAACATTCAAAATTCATATTCTATTTTTTCATTGTTACGTTGTTTAAAATACTTTATAATATTATATGAAAAACCATAGCAACTATAATTTGTTATTCTTTTTGACTAGTGAATTGACTTTTTGCATGGAAAAAATATTTTGAAGCACACATCAATTACTTTATCCACGACTAAAGAATATATGCTTTCCATGCGTATGTCTTCCATTGTAATTGTATTCATTCCACAACTAGTGAATTTGATTAAAATTCTTTAACAGCTCTATAGTTTATTAAATATTCCCTTAACAAATTAAACAACAAACTTGTTTTGTTTTTCGCTATCTTTGATGTTTTTATTTCAATATGGCGATACAAATTTTTGCATGAAAACTGGAAATTAAACGAAATATTTTACAGTCGCGGATAAAATAGCATCTTGTATTCGCTTGGGATGAAGGCAATTCTTCACTCGGAGGATTCTCGAAACTTTATCCTCGTGAAGAATTGCCTTCATTCTAAGCTCATACAAGAATCTACTATTCCATGTTGTATAAACTTCATACCGTACATTATCAAAGCATACTAGTTGGCTTTATTATAGACCCACTAATTAACAAAAGAGGCTGAATTGGTAATTTTTTATCGAAATACTTTTGTAACATCTCTTCATCATTTTGAACAGTTTCGCCTATAATGGCAAAACTGTTTTAAGAATATCGAACAGTGTATTTCTTATAAATTTTATGCTATAAAGTTTTGTTGGTTTGTCGGAGTATCTTGTGCAGTAAATACAAAGTTGATAGCAGAATATCATCTAAATAATATAAAACAGAAAAATATTATATTATTACAGAATCTAACATTGAATAGGATTAATTGTTTTCACTCAAAAAAATTACAAATGACATGTCCAAAAACATCGTTTTAGCTCATAGCCGGGTATTCAAATATATCAGAAACAGAAACAGAATTTCATACAAATTTGACAGCAAAAAATTCTGTTGCTGTAAAATTTGAATGGAATTCTGCTTCTGTTGTATGTGATTTTCAAGTTTTTGGAGCCAAAAAACAAATTTAAAAAACTTACTTTCTGTCATATTTTCTGTATTGCGAAGTTCTTCAACCACATCTCTTAACTTTTCATCTTTAATTTGTTCTTCAAAAATGGGCTGAGTTTTCTGAATAAATGGTTGGTAATTTACAACCAAAATCGCAGGCTTTCGGAAACATTGCTTTAAAATAAATGTCTATCTGAAAATTTTAAAAGGAATATTATTATAATTAATTATAATTATTATATATATATTATTATAATTATAATTAAAATGTTATTGAAATATACTAATATTGAATTATTAATTACCAGTTTATAACCAAGCGGTAATTTAAATTACTTCCATTTGGTTAAAATTTCCCAAGTTGATTTTAAATTTGAAATGTCGCTGAGTCTCAGTTGTTTAGTCCTGTCCCATGCAGACTCAATTTTAGCCTAACTACTCTGTTCATCGAACAAAATTTCTACATATTCTGTCTGATGAATCTGCTTCAGGAACTGAAAAACCAATTATTTTTACCACACCATAGACAGTACAAAAATTTACAAAGTTTCACATACCAAACGTTATCGTTTAATAAAATAATCTTACTTTTTCAATTTTCTTAACACTTATAACTTTTCACAAAACTTTTAAATATTTTTTAAAGTTGTTTATTCAGCGTCTGGATATAAACTGTGATTCTTACCAATATTTTATTAATCGTTATTAAAAATAATAACCTAAAGTAAGATTAATGTATACTATTATTAATTTAATAACCTACGTTTTGAAAGTAAAAACGTCGATGATTAATCTAACAAAATGGTTATTAAAATTAACTACAAAAATAATAATTTATGTTTTTATTTTAATAGCTCTACGTTAATCACATAATTTTTTATTTGATTGTCTGAATTCATCATTTTAATAAGAATTGGTTATTAGTTTAATCAACCGTTGTGATTTTTTAAATAATATTGACCGTATTTTTATTTTGATAAACATTTTTATTAAAATAATAACAAAAAGTATTAATCGAACAAATTTGGCAATTACTTTAATAAAAATCGTTATTAGATTGATAAAATAACTTATTACACATTTTTAAAACGGGCGGTTATTAAATTTACTAACAAAATTCTCTGAGTGTAGGCAAAGGACTGAACTCGATCTTCTACAAGAAATGGAAGCTCTAAGCGAGTCGTTTGCTCCTCTCAAACAACTAACTTATGACAAGGTTAAATGTGTAATCTATAGGTCGGTGGTCAAACACCATTAGCTGCAAGATAAGCAGGTAAATCTTTCCTAGACTAGATCTACAGCGTTCCAAAATACTTATAACATTCAGTAGGCAGAAACTAGTTCATTGTTAAAGTCATCACTGGTTACTGGATCCTTGGAAAGCACCCAAGTGTTGATTTGCAGGATCTGTAAGGAGGAGGATCAGGTGGAACCAGCGTTTCATCTACTTTGCACATGTCCAGCATTCGCCCATTATACGGCAAACTCATTTTGGAAAGCACACATTTAAAACTCTCATCGACCTGGCTAATTTAAAAATTACGCAAATACTTAGCTTCATTAGAAGCTCCAAATGGTTCGAGTTGGGGAACGAGATCCTTTGGTATCACAACCGACGTATTTTGGTCTAAGTATGTCGTCCTGATGTTGTGTTTTGGTGACAGTCACTGCAACCTAACCTTACATAAATAATCTAGCAAAAAAATATAAATGACCGTAAATTTGAAAATTAACCTCAAATTGACACACCCGTTATGTATTAAAAGAAAGAAATAAAAACGGAAAATTTATTAATTATTTTACTCGGCAATATTATTGGGGCCAGGCCCACCCTAGAACAATTTCCTAGTTACGCCAATGGAGCGGTTATAACCTGAAATTTGTAACTTGAAATCTATCTTTTGTATCTGCAACATATATTTTTATGTTGTGTAATATGATTTGCAATACGTAACACGACAACGGTACATAGGTATATATGTGTCACAACAACGATACATATTTTTGCTTGTATTTCAAATGCTCGTAATTTAATGTGCTATAAAACAGAGAACTGAAAGTGATCGTCATTGAAAAATTTTGAAAATTTCGTCCGACAGGTCATAGCTCCTGAAAAAAAAGAACAATTTCTGTTTAATCAGTCTGGCTCGGCTTAGATATAAGTTGCCAACGAAAAAGTTTTCACATTTTTTTATCGTTTCCGCTCAAAACACTAATTTTATATACGTAAACAACCGATCAAACCGTCACTCAAAAAATAATTTAAAAAAATTCATTCTGTCAAGTGATTGTCATCGTCAAATTTTATTAAAATAAATTCAATACAATATTTGTATAACTTGTCGAATTATATATAAACAAATAAAATTAGCATGACAAATCAATTCTGATTCATATAACATTAATTACCATTTATAATTTATCATTGAATAAAATTTGTTGTGTCACAAAATATTCGTATATCCCAACATCATCAATAATTACGATAAAAATCTGATCACCTTTTCACCTTATATAAAACCTTTCAAACAGAAGACATAATTAACGAAAATTATTATTATTATCTTTAAATTTATGGTTAAAGTTTTATTTCATCATAATTTTTAATTATTTCATTATAAAATCAATATAAATGTCAAAGCCAATCGAATGGAAATTTTATTCGATTTAATTTTTTTTTTGGTTTTGGCGGTTATTAAAAATATATTTTATTATAGTTTTTATTGTCGTTGAATTCGAATAGAAATTTTCATTATAGTTCTATTAATTTTTATGTTAAGTCGGACTAAATCTGTTAATTTATTGAACAAATTGTCAAAGTATAATTTGTTTTCGTTTATATATGTTGATTCCGACAAGATAAAATTTTAATTTCGTGTGTTCATCGACGTAACTACAAATGAAACAAAAATGGTACGGTGAACAGCCAAAAGTTCTGTCTGTTTGTCCTATAAAACTGATAAACTTTATATTTTTCAACAATATATTTATTAGGCATTAAAATAGCCATTTGGTTTTATATCTGAGTAAATTTAACAATGGTTACATAAAATCAAAAATGTTAATTTGAACATCTTTATTATGGAAACGTCAATACGTATTATTTCTCAAATATCCTTTTTCAAATCCTGCTGAAGGAATATTTGGACCTTCAAAAAACCACTTATAAATTCTCTGAGTGGGTTAAACCTGTTTTCAGATAAATCTCTAAAACATTTATAACAACTGATATTGTCCTAAGAAATTGGTTTTTTAGTCCGCTTTCAATAGTTGCGTGTTAATAATTTTTTCTTCACTTGCTATTTATTTTATTCTCCTGAATCATTGAATATTCTAGCATCAATTTATTATTCGATCTAAGTCAAACTTTTTTGTATTTCTTTTTCACTAAATAAATCATGCATTGCATTTTGTCCTTAAGAATCTAACTATTAAGCTTATGCTAAATATATCATTATACTTACTGAAAATTGATTACGCGATTCTCATTTCTAAGTAGTCAAAAAGAGATTGAAAAACTATTAGTTGTGCAACTGTGGAAGAATTAAAGAAGATCATCCGTCAACATTCAAAAGATATCACCTTGGCCAGTGATGTCCCATATCTACTGCCAGTAGTATGTGATTTATCACGTTAAATCGTTTGCCAATAGCAAGGAATGAAGTGCGCGGGGTTTTCATACCCGTAAATCCAAATTAAAAAAATTTACCACAACAAAAATACAAACAAATAGTCAAAAACTGTAAGATCAGCAACATGTCAAATGTGCTGTAGGAAATCAAGTTTTAAGTACAAATCTCAATCACACTCAAATTGTATAGCAAGGTACATTATTGCCACATTAACCCGATTAGCATTTTCTAATCGTATCGGAGGTAGAAGATATTGGAGCATATGGCATCAAATACATGAGTGTTTCAACGTTCGACTAAAAAATGCTAGAAGGAGAAGTTCGACTATCAGAACTGACCAAGTATTTATGTTAAATAAAAGAAAACGAAAACTAAATGTAACCCGCGTGTTATTTTTCAAATCCTTTCTTTACAATATACCATAACCAACACTTTAACCACTTCTACCTGTTACCATAATTTACAATCAAACAATCAAATACAAATCCATTAGAAGCGCATAATAATAAAAATAACATTAATAACAATAACAATAGTTTTATTAATAATAATAAATTTATTTTATATTTAAATTTATTAAGTTTTTTTCATGTTGATGTTGCCTAAATCCTCGAATATATTTTAAAATAAATTAAATTAATTCGTTTGATTGTATTTCAGAAATTTTACTTTAAATAGTTAGTGATTATGATGGCTATTATATCTTTTATTATATTTATTGGTATAAAAGAGAACGACAAAGGCGGATTGGTAAAGAATTAATTAAGATTGTTATAAATTGGAGTTATGTCGTAGCAACTAATTTTGATGTTATGGTTTTTAATTTTTCGTTTGTGTTTCATAAAGCGTATATGTACTTTGGTAGATTTTTTAAGGCTATACATAATGCTCATAATTGGAAGTTCAAAAACTGATAAATTTCAAACGTGTGAGTTATTTTAAAATCAAACTATGATGAATTATAATTCTGAAGTATTGTTGTTAATTTTTTTGTCAGCTAGGCGACCATGTAGTCATAGCCTGACATGTTGACTCCTAAGTTCTTTATGACATCCTCATATTCAAGAGCTAAAAATCTTTTTGATAAAGGCACTAGCATTGAATGGTCTGCTTTGCAGACATTTTCTTTCGTTAGATTCGGAGCCCTGAGAGACACAAACATTCTCCCACAAGGTGAGGGACAGTTTCATCCGTTTCAAGACAATCATTTTCTACTCGAGCTGTACCAAATGTTTATTCACATGATGGTAAGCTGTTAGTAAACCCACGATTAGCCTGCAGTCTGACCGTGTGGTCGGACCGACTGGATCGAGGAGTATATGTAATCTGTTTGACTAGCGATCTTATCCTACCTTTCGATATACTAATTGCTGGTGCAGGACCTATGGGTCGCCATGCGGAGCTCTTTGCTAGCTCATTAGCTTTTCCGTTCCCCAAATTTCCACTTGACCCTGGGTATCCATATCAGTAATATGTTGTTCTTGAGCCTGAGATAATTCAAGGACTTAGAACACTCTACCACTATTTTTGATCTAATAATAATATTTAGTTTTCCAGAGATTTCAGAGCAGTCTGGCTATCAGATAAATATTAATAACCTTGCTAGACCATATCTTTCGCTAGCCTCAATGCTGTATTTATGGGAAATACCTCGGCCAGAAACAGTGCGCACTATTCGCCAAGTGAAAATTGCAGCCTAAAAGCTTAATTTCTGAAGTATATACCAGTTCCATTTGTGTAGATGTCCAACGTGTTGACCGTACTACCCAATAGCAAATCAGCTACAAACCAGTCGCCTTTCGTTGGAATTACGACTCTATACTGCTTTTCTTAGGCAGTTAGAGGTATTGTGTCATGAATCAGCATGGACAATTCTGTTAGGTGTTCTTCTTGATCCCTTAATGGCACCCATACCCAAGCATAGTTTACCGGACTTTGAAATACGACCAAACATTGGCCTTTTATTGGTTAACAGTACTTGGCTATTGTAATTGGACCAGCACTAGAACCATTCATCGGCCGTTCTATGGTTTACAGAAATGAGCCAGTATATAATATTTACCTTTGAACGGACAAACATTGGCCCATGGAAGGTAAATAGCCCTTGACTTTTGTTATTGGGCCATTACTAGAACATTGAATCGGCCGATCTACAGTGCATAGAAAATAGCCAGTACAGTTTACTTAAAATGGCCGATCAATGGCGCGTTAATGATTAATATTAGTTGGCTATTGTTATTAGGTCAATACTGCAACCATGCGAATTGACCGATCTATGTTATTTGGTTAAAATTCACTAAAGTAACTTGACCATCTGCACAATTTTGTATGGGTCATTGTTGATTTTTGTCTCTGGTCTTGAATGGCAGTCATTTATTGTCCGAAGTTATCATTCAGTAAAATTAAGTTAATAGCACATTCATAGTTGCCAGTACTCTGTCATTGTTGCATTACTGGTCACCAGTAATTAATCATTACTGAACCAGTTGTACAATCTTGTATGGGAAGCTTTAATTTTTTTTCGTTAGTCAATTTTATTTTATTTTATATTATTTTGTATTTAATTTATTTTAATTTACATATATAATAATACTAAATTTTTCATGGTTGCTAGTCACCATTATTGGTCCGTTGCAGTACAATCTTGTCCCATACATTGTTGCTTTTTTTCTCTCTGACTCATGCATGGAGGCCATTCATTGTCCGAGGTTATCATCCCGTAAAATTATGTTAATGGCCCAGACATGGTTGACAGTATTCGGCCATTGCTACGTTAGTGGTCGCCAGTAATGAACTTTTACCAGACCAGCTGTACAACCTTGTACGGGTAGCTGATAGTGACCATATTTGGAGCCAACCTCCATTTGCCGCCAAAAGCCCTCTTGTTCTGCCACAGAACTTGAATTGCGTTTGCTTATTCGGTCTCAACATGAACAGCTCCATTGAGCCGTTTGTCGAGAGTAACAACAAAATATTTCATACTATCTTGGAGTGTTAGTTAATGAGTTATTACCGATTGAAACAAAAGTGAAGTTGTTTAGTTTCCTTCTGTTGGTAATGCAACGAGCTGTGTCTTAGAAGCATTGATCGAGAGACCATTCTTCCGACACCAACCAATGGTTATGTTTATAACGTTCTGCAGGAATACACTATATTTTACCTACTTTTGTCGTGAAGCTCGTGGAAACTAAAAATGTGTAATAAAACCAGTCGATCAATTATTTATTTAAAGTTTTATTTTTTTATTTTTTTTAAAATTTGGTTTTACTTGTTTCTGTTTTTATTTCTTACATCCTATCAATATTATTGGCATAATATCATATGAAATATTGGCACTTATATCATATTTTGTTATATGATGACATAAATTAGTTTAGTTATTCGTACATTACTAGGGTATTTGTTAGGGATTTCAGACCTTTTATAAAAACAAAACCGAATCCTCACTTGGGAAATCTCTTTTATAACACAAAAAGTATCATATAAAAATCCATCACACAAAGACGATTTAAACAAATTTCAACTCACAAATTAAAAAATATGTATTAGAAGAAAAACACAAGTGAAGCTTACATTTATGGTGATTCACTTTCGATGATAAGCATCTTCTAATAATTTCATTAACATTCCACTGCATGATTCTTTCACAGAAATAAATAAATTATTAATAATTTTCGCTCCTATCGGTGTATAATGGTGTTGTTGTTCATTTGCAATATGTAAACCGAAATCACCAACGAAAAGAAACTAGCAAATGGGTCAGAATTATCCATCATTCCATCTTTTTTCAAACAATCCTTCCCACATCAATCGTAAACTTTGTGTTTTTCAGATACCACTTCATAAACTACACGCCAATCCTGAAATTTAGTCGATGCATCTGTATCATTTGTATTTTTAACCGGATATAATACTTTAGCTATACGTTGATATGCCTTTTTTATATCATTTGAATGTACTGATCCTAGGACACCCAAAATTGAATAAAAATCATGACCACTCACTGTTGTTAATACAGCTATAGTTAAAAAGATAAAATCAATATCTTTTGATCGGTTTTCTTTCTTTTAAATTTAAATTATTGTTTTTTCTTTGATTTTTGAAATACATTATCTCCTTTTGACAAATATTATGATCAGTTATACAAAGATCGACTTCCATCTCCTGTTGTTTAATGATCGCAATTTTCCCTACCATCTCAATATAAATAGCAAATCAATTATTTCCATATATCATCTCAATAAACAATTAGAAAAATATCTCTCCTATAGACAATAATTCTACTTTTTTTTAAAACTTGAACAAACGCCTTACATCTACATTTAAATCTACATAACAAAAAATATGTTATATTAATTTACATGTTATATTTATTTATTAAATGACGCAACAAAACAATTAACCAAAAAAATTGGTTTACAACGTGGCACACAAAAATGTCTGCGTATGATTCAATTCAAAGAAAGAAATTATCTAATTGTTACAAAATTTCTGTAAATATGAATACTTTTGTTTTAGTGTAAAATCCGAAATAGACCTGTCGTTACACCATATCTCTCAATAAAGTGCAACTAAACCATTTCCATATATCATCTCACCAAACAACTTCTCTGCAACTACATAAATTTGAACACTGTATTACATTTAATACTATGACTAAGCTTTACAAGGTGGATGGATCAAGCATGTCTTGACGATATTCAATGCAAAAGAGATTGCTATTTTAAATGTCTGCAAGGACGCAACAACAGGTCCACAAAGGAGAACTATAAACTGGCAAGACAAGCCGTTACAAAGCTATGTAGACGAACGAAGCGCGAATGGTGGAAGAGAAAGTGTGAGGAGATTGAAAGCTTTAATAAGGAACATCAATCGCGTAACTTCTTTCAACAGGTTTAAACCTTAAGGAACCCTTTAAACCTCAAAGGTACATGTAGACGAACCAACCAAAGAGGAATTCAAAGCGGCACTGTCAAAATTAAAACGCAACAAAGCACCTGGTATCGACGATATAACATCCGAAATGATTGTACTTGGTGGTGAAACTCTATCCAAGATTGTTTGAACTTGTTCAAATGATCTGGAGGACTGAATCCATGCCATAGGACTGAAACACAGCTATGCTGATACCAATCCATAAAAAAGGGAATTACTTACAATGTGCAAACTACAGGGGAAGTGCTTTACTCTGCACTGCAAGCATATATAAGATCTTTTCCTACGTTTTGCTATCCAAAATCAATCCTTTCGCTGAACAACTGTTTGGAGAATATCAGTGTGGTTTTCGGCGAGGCCGAGGTACTACCGATGCACTTTTCTCGATAGGGATTATTTTGGAAAAGTGCCGAGAGTTCAACATACCTGTGCACCAACTTTTCATTGATTTCAGGCAGGCATACGACTCTCTTGAACGAGAGACTCTATGGTCTGCTCTGGTGTCAATGGGAATTCCTGGTAAACTGGTATCACTATGCAAAACGACAGTACAGAACTATCAATGCTGTGTACGAGTAGAGAACGAAATATCAACGTTTTTTGAAGTCGACTTAGGTTTAAGACAAGGTGATGCTATCTTTCCTATACTTTTTAATTTAGCCTTGGAATATGTGTGTCGTCAATAGAAACTAACGACTAACAACAATATGTTGTCAATAAACTCAATACAGATGATCGCATACGCTGATGATGCTGTCATCCTCGGCCGAAGTGAAGCTGTTATGAGTAAAACTTTCAAGTCGCTTGAGAGTGGTGCTAGAAAAATTGGTATTTAAATTAACTACAATAAAACCAAACATATGAATGTTTCAAGAGAGGCTGAGAAGAATAAATCTTTCTCGTGCGGCGATGAACAAATTGAGGGAGTTGAATCTTTTAAATATTTGGGATCAATGCTTGACTCAAACAACAGCCTACTTACGGATATAAAAGCTCGAATCGCTACAGGTTATCGAACTTTCTACTGAATTAAACCTCTCCTTGGATCACCGTATGTATCAACTAACACCAAGCTCAAGTTAAACAAGACATTGATTAGGCCGGTTGTGACGTATGGGTCACAAACGTGGACCCTTACACAAAATGACGAATCGCATATATCTGTATTTGAGCGTAAGATCATACGCTACATTTTTGGTCCACTTAAAACAGAAGATGGAGAGTATAGAACCCGATATAACTTTGAGATCAAAGAGCTTTGAGCATGTTCTACGAGCCGATTTACAGTCTGGAATGATTAGAAAAATGTATTTTAGTACCCCAGGGAGTGACCGCGAGGTAGACCACGACTACAATGGGAGACTGACGTAAAAAACGACCTTAAAAAATCGGCTGCCGTGGTAATTATGTCGCTGTGGCAAATGACCGTGGTGAATATTCAAAGCTGATTAGCCTGGAAACGCTCCTACATGGACCATGAACGCTGTTAAAAAAAAAAGCTTTACAAACAAAAATGATCATCATTTATGTAGACAAAAAAAAACATGTATTATTATGTGGCATTATTTTGACATCAAAACATATTCAGACATCAAATTGAATGATAAAATGTTAAAATGTTATTGGCTGACTTGTAGCACACAAAAATGTTTTTATGTTTGTTTTAATTTAAAGGCTGGAACCGATAACAAATTAGCAAATTATTAGCGGATTTCTTTAAACACGAATATTTTTGTAGAGTAAAATTCGAAATAATCCGTCATTACTGTCGATGATAGAGTATCCGGGTATGCGGGTACCCGGGTACTTTTGACTTTTTCAACATACTCCACAACTCAGGTATTTGATTAACTACCCGGGTAATTTGATCGGCTATAAAATGTTAATTTTCAACAAGCAATTAAAAGATCCCGAAACTTCAATATATATTAATTGAGGCGTAGAAACTAAAACCTCTAACACTAAGTGGGACCTAGTAGGTCTTAAAAAGGCTCTATGTTTTGTTGTCATTTATAGTGTAAGCCTATAACACAACACATTTTTTAAAAAAATATCTGTCAAAAGTGAATTCATTCAATTCATGCCGAGTGAACAGCTTTTGGGAAATAAGCTAAATTTTATTTTTTTCAACCAAAATCTTGTACATGAAAAAAATTATCATGATAAAGACTCACCATGAACATTCAGATGGACAAAACTTAGTGGAATTATCTTTAATGAGAATTATTCCCTTCCAGACATCTGCTAACGGTAACTCATACGTATAAAAAATAGAATAATGAAATTATCAATGACGAAATTTGTTTAGTTTGCCGATCTTCAGAAATTGGAATTATTGCTATATGGTGCCATATATATGGTGCCAATTTTATAATTTTTTAATGGTTTCCTTACATGAAACAAAAACATATGTTAAAAAGAATCACATTTCCTTTGGTTGTGTTATAAAACATGAAGACATTCAATATCGTTTTTTCCTACACTAATTTTTGCATTTAACAAGCTTTAATTTATTTAAAGTGCCTTCGTAAGAGCAAATTAACAAAAAAAACTAAAATATATTAACCCTACACGGCTGAACCCTACTATACCCCAACTTTTCTGGAATTATTTTATTACTTTTTCAAAACCCGAGTACCAGGGTAACCCGGATATTTCAGAAACTAAATACTCGACTACCCGGGTACTACTGTGCATATTACTCATGTTTCTGAACCCAATCCCTATCACGTAACACTAAATTTCAAAATATAGGCGTGCATCAGATTTTAAACTTCATCAAGATGTATGTACAATGTGCATACATTCATGAAATTGTTGCATATAAAAGCTGTCCACATTTTAAACTAATTGGGGATGGCAATGCAGTAGTATTAAGGGTTTGTCTACCTGGAGTTTCTTTACAAACATAATCCGAATTTTTTTAATCTCCTGACTAATATTTTAGACGAAATTAGATCAAAAATTCCTAAGGTGATCGTTACCGATGACTTCAACGTCCTTAACAAATCATGGTATGAATTTTCTAAGACGACCGACGACAACATTAATGGAAGGCTAACAGAAATATTTGCCCCATCACTAAAGTACAAAAAACGTGATGGCGGTGATAAAAATTTTCTTCTAACTCTCAGTGCCAGATTACGAGTGTCGATGTCGCTAAGGGTAGTACATATTAGAAATACTGACCGCTATTTTATGGCAACAGTTATCAAAACTTATATAAATTAGGGTTTCCAAATCCCGTAAAATGTCTCACTTCTCAAAAATGGACACCAATTTTTTCCGAAGTTTTTTTTGCTAAGGTTTACACTTCAATTTTTATTTTTTTTTATCCTAACGATGTAAATTTTTCTTAACAAAGCCTCCATTTCTCCCATTATTCTAAAAAAAATTCAAACGAACTTGCACCCAAAATTTTCTACAAATCTTATAAATCTAGTAATTTTTCCTTCGTGATGGAAGTTCGGGAATGTCTAGTCCATCTCAAATTAGACACAGACTTGAATTCTATCATCACCAAAAAAGAAGATCACAAGAATAATTTATCGTATATGCGTAGCTTTACTGAAAATCATAGAATTCCACATAGAAAAAATTTTTTTATAAATTTAAATTAAACTTGTCCAACATTATTACGTTTTTAATAAAAAATATCATAATTTTGAAATGCTAAATATTAAATCATAAAAAAGTCATAGCACCTGTCCTCTACTTTCTCATTTCGATGACAACCACAATTATTTAATGCAATAAATTAGATACGACAAAATATTTAAGTGAACTGTTTTTGTTGTGCCTCTTTCTATTAAAAACATAAAAAATTATAATATTTAGACAATTTGTTTGTCGAAAGTATTTCAATAAATTTAATTTTGCAACAGAAAAAATACTTTAACGTCCAATAAATTTAAAACAAGATAAAAATTAAAAAAAGATTTTATACTCGTAGACCTCCCGCACAAATATTTTATTTTAATTTAGATAAAAATGTCTTAATAATTTGTTTTACAAGAATTTGGTTATGTGTAAGTATATTTTGTTTTTTTAGACGTTTTAAAGATTATCGAAGGTCATAATAAATTTGTTATTTTGATGTTGAAGTGATGATGTTTTAGGTTGGACGTTTAGTTTTATGAATCAATAAATGTCGACAATTATATGAGAAATATGTTAAGTAGTTAAAAAAGATTTATGTTTGTTAACAAATAAAACTGATCGTTGCCTTTGATATTTTGTTGATGAAGTTTTAATACTTTTTAACGTGTTGATATCTTATATTCTACATTTCTATCGAACGTCGAGTTTTCTGAAGAAGAAATATAAACAAAAAAATTATTTCAACCATCATGTACCAAGCAATTAATCGTTGCTTTCTTTCACATAAAGCTAAAGTCGACGAAGAGTCAATTAAATATAATTTCTTCTATCTTTAGGATTTTTGTATTAAATTTCTAGACATTACTATGTGTGAATTCATAGTCTGAGAGAATATTTCGTCAACATTCTAATCAACATCCTAAGTCACGAGTATAGAGTCATTATTGATTGTTGCCAATCAATGCGAAACTAATATCCGACGCACGGTCAATTTATTGCTTATATATGGTTAGATATTTTTAATTTTGAGGGGTTTTTTGTAAGCGATTAAGCTTAAGTACATATTGGAAATCACTTAAATTTTTAAATTCGAAATCATTTTTCATTTTCTCTTAGAAAAACTCCTTTTAGAAAAAAAATTTTTTTCTCAGGGTTAGAGTACTCAAAAAATATCTAGAAATTACTTCTTTTCTTGCGTCAATACAAATAATATAGTAAAATTTTAAGTTTTTTAAAAACGGAATATTTAAAAATTGACAAAAAATCTACATTTTCAAAATATAGCCCGTATATAATTTTTGTGGAAAAATCGAAAATTTATTCTGATACCATCACATTTTCAACCTAACTGCTTCTATTAGTCCATAAAACTCAGAAAACCTCACCATTTAGCGTAAATGTTTTTAAAAGTAAAAACTTTTAGGAAAATGTTTTGCCTTGGTTTTATTTTAATTTAACCCATTGAAATTCTCTAAAATGTAATGACATCATTCAATTTCACCAATAAAATTTGAGTTATACTAATAACAAATAGTTATACGTCTGGCTTACTGCGATATTAAAAATTATCAAATAATTTTTGAAATAATTCAATGATATTGCAGCATCCTACCTATAATTCATAAAAAATATATAAAGAAACTAGCTGGACCCGGCCACGCGTTGCAGTGGCTTAGTCAGGTTGAATATAAGAAATAAAGAAAACAAAACACTCACCTTTCTAATATGTTTTATTAATAATACTTGAGGGTATACAATGTTTTTTGTTGATCCATTGACTGTGTGGATAAAGAGATTGACTGGTTTGCCATCTTTAGTTATCCATGCACAGTACTGTTTTATATATTTATATTTCCTTCAAAATGGTAAGTTTTCTGTAGCCAAATGCTTTAATTTATAACAATCACAAATAATATGCAGATCAGCTATTTCATTTATAATACTAAGAACAGATAATTAGTAACAGAAGTTATTTAAAAAAAACAGATGTTTAACGGTGGATTGAATCCAAAATTGCTTAAACAATGGTTCACCACTTGATCGTGCGATATAGTAAAAGTAAATATATTCACATATATTATAGAGCAATGTAAATTAATTGATATTGTTACCAACCTTACGACACAAATTTTAATAATCAGTTACTTTGATATAAGTGAAGATGTAATCACGATTTTTTATTTTCCTGATCCATATGTTTATTGGGAGAAATATGTAGCAAAAAGATCTATTTTGTTCAGTGTAAAATATTGTATTACAGATTGCTTCAAGGAGAAAGTTTTTATAGTAAATGAGAACTGAGGTCATTTTTACTCCTACCGAGGACAGTCCTACCGAGAGGAGAACACGTTGCAACCTAGATAAAATAAAGTTTACAAATTAGATAAAATAATCTTTGGGCCTATCACTATACGAAACTAATCGATTAAATTGAGCATGAAGTTAAAATCGACCATAAAGTTGAGTGCTTTTAGAATAAAGCAGATGAGACACTTGTAATTGTTGACACCCTACGTTATAAAACATATACATATGTATAACGATAAAAAAAAAAATAAAAAAAAAAAAAACTATGTATAAACCTTCCTGTATTCGAATGCAACGTTGTATCCGAATTTCAAAAGATTCGATCAAGTACTTTCGGAGATTTCCTATTTTGAAAAAACGAACATTTACATTTTTATTTATATAGATAGATAGATAGATGAAAAATGGCAAAAAATTTTCTAAACGAATTCCCCTCGTTCGTTAATAAATTCTTATAATTTTTTGGAAAATTCCTCAAGCAAGTGGTATTGGGGCTATTATTTTGAAAACGTACATCGAAAAAAATCGACTATTTTTAAAAAATCTAAAATTTTAATATATTGTTTGTATTGACGAAAGGAAAAAAGTAATTTCTGGTTTTATTTTCTGAGTACTCTGAATCGGAGTTATGCGCGCTTGAATTTTTGAGGCTTTTTTACGTAGTTTTGGTAATGGTATCAATGTTTTGTTAATAGATCCCATAAATTTCATGCGCTTTACTGATATTTTTGCAAATAAAGAGAAAACAGGATGAGTAATCGAAATGTGTAAGTTGGATATTAATAATTTTCCACTTTCCCGCTAGGTGGCGAGTTGATCCTTGGTTTACTTCAAAGCTCATATCTCAAAAATCGTCAGTTTTTTCTTTATTTTCACAAATTTTAAAGTTAACACATGCAGCTATGAAGCTAAAAAATAAAAAGTGAGAGATTCCATATGGATTTTAATATACGATTTTTTATAGTTTATGATATGAAAAATTCACACGTGTTTTTACATCAAATTATTTATGGTTTACTAAATGTGAATCTAATATATTGAAAATTTTATATTTTAACATCCGTACTAAATTTGAAACATATTATGTGCATTACTTATTGAGAAACAGATTTTTATTGAGAATAGAGATTGGAGATTCCAACGATCGAAGATTGTGATTTACTTTCAATATCTTAGCACTACCATAAGCACGAGACTATTATAAATAAATTTTTTTTCTATAAAAATCATAATTTTAATAATTAACAATAATAATATTACAAAGAAATACATAAAAATATTAATTTATATACTTTTGAAATATTTCTGATTATCAGACAAGGAAAACACTTTGCCAATTATTTTATCGACTGTAGTGTTATTAGGTAAAAAACCAAGCAGAGTTTGTCAGACTTTGAAATGCGGCCAAGCACTGGTACGTGGGTATTGTTATTGGGCCAGCACTAGAACCATTCATCGGTCGATCTATAATTTACAGAAAAGAGCCAGTACACAGTTACCTTTGAATGGCCAAGCATCGGCCTTAACAGTACTTGGCTATTTTTATTAGGCCATTACTGGAACCATAAATCGACCGATCTACGGTTTATAGAAAATATCCAGTACACTTTACTTTATATGGTCTCTCAATACTTGGCAGTACTTGGCTATTTTAAGCCGTTAATGTTTAACATTAATTGGATAATGTTATTGGGCCAGTACTGCAACCATGAATTTCCATTTTATATTCATTTCCATTTTAAAAATAAATAGTTTGAAAATTTTTACCTAAAGTTTAGTTATCGTTTCTCAACTGAAAAACTATGATATTATTGATAATGTTGGTATGAGTAGTAAATTTTTTTTCATTAGATATTTCAATTTTATTTTAATTATTTTGTATTTAATTTATTTAAATTTGCATATAATAATATTTTATATGTTTTTAATGGTCCAGTCATGGTTGCCAGTACTCGGTCATTGCTGCAATACTGGTCAATATTATTGGTCCGTTCTAAGTCTTAAAATACTTTTATATTTTACGGATGGCTCAGAAACTCAATATAAGAATAAGAAAAATTTTATAAATCTTTGCAAACATTTTGTTGATTTTAAAATATCTGCAGCATGTCATTTCTTTTCAACTGCACATGGAAAAGGTTCATCGGATATGATTATAAGCACACTTAAAATAGAAGCCCGGAGAGCATCGCTCAAAGGAGAGAAAATATCAACAGCAGGGTAATCATTTGAAATGAAAGAAATTTAGTCGAAGAAAATTAATCACGTATGAAATTTTCATATATCAGGAGATATCAGGAGATATCGAACTACAGGAGCAATTTCTTTCACGGTTTTCGGACATTAAAACAATTAGTGAACCTCAAGGATCTCAGTATTTTTGCGGAATAACACTACACACGATAAAATAATTGCCAAGATATTTCCCTTTTCCGATAATCAAAAATATTTCAATTCAGAGGCAAAAAAAATATATAAATTAATTTTTTAATGTATTTGTTTGTAATACAATAATAATATTTCATTAAATTATGATTTTTGTAAAAAAAATTTATTTATAATAGTCTCATGCTTATGTTAGTGTTAAGATGTTGAAAGTAAATCACAATCTTCGATCGTTGGAATCTCCAATCTCTATTCTCAATAAAAATCTGTTTCTCAATAAGTAATGCACATAATATGTTTCAAATTTAGTACGGATGTTAAAATATAAAATTTTTAATATATTAGATTCACATTTAGTAAACGATAATTAATTTGATGTAAAAACACATGCGAATTTTTCATATACTAAACTTTAAAAAATCGTATAAAAAAATCCACATGGAATCTTTCACTTTTTATTTTTTAGCTTCATAGCTGCATGTGTTTACTTTATAATTTGTGAAAATAAAGAAAAAACTGACGATTTTTGAGATATGAGCTTTGAAGTAAACCAAGGTTTGACTCGCCACCTAACGGAAAAGAGAAAAATTATTAATTTCTAGCTTACACATTTCGATTACTCAACCTGTTTTCTCTTTATTTGCAAAAATATCAGTAAAGCGCATGAAATTTATGGGATCTATTAACAAAACATTGACACCATTACCAAAACTACGTAAAAAAGCCTCAAAAATTCAAGCGCGCATAACTCCGATTCAGAGTACTCAGAAAATAAAACCTCAGAAAATAAAATCACTTTTTTCCTTTCGTCAATACAAACAATATATTAAAATTTTTTAAAAATCAAAAATTCAAAAATCGACAAAAAAAAGTATGTTTTCAAAATAATAGCCCATTGATAATATACTTGCTTTTGAAATGTTTGGCAAAAAATTATTTCGAATTATCACCGCCCTTGGGAAATTACTCTGAACCAAACTGAAAATTTTTAACTGTACCTATTTAACATCTGTGGCCGAAGCTGGATTCACTCAGAAAAATTCTGAACAAAATTTTTCGGTAAGTGTAAGTGGTTTTATCAATAGTTGCAATTTTGTGAAAAAAAAACCTTATAGAATCTGCAAATAAGAACCTAAACCTTTAAAATATCCTATTTATTTAGAAGTGGTGGAAACTGACTTCAATCAGAAAAGTTCTCCTAAATATCTCTCTAATAAGTACAACTTTTGTACTTATTAGAGAGATACAAGCGAGAGCAAAAACGACATTCAATCTGCAAATCATACTATTTCCTAGCTGTTCTTATTAGTTGGAAGTAACTGAAGCTTGATTCGATTATATTTCATTGCATCCAAACAATTACTTTTATTCTCTTTTAAATATTAATATCAACTTTATTTGTATGTTTTTACCACAAGAATAGTATGTATTATTATATTGTTTTCTAACCTATAGATAATAAACTTAACCTATTGTCTAATGAAAATTTTCCTACAAAAAATTATCATTATTGACATACGAGTCTGCTATTGATATACGAGTTAACGTGAGATATCACATACCACTGGCAATAGCAGTGAGATATCACTAGCCAAGGTGACATCTTAGGGGTGGAGGCAGATGAACTGTATTCAGTCAACGGTAGCACCCCCAATCTTAGCTGTGAAAAAATCCTTGATGATGAGACGCAGAAACGAGCCTTCATATAACTATGTGTGGGCTTTAATCCCCAAGAAAGACAGTGCGTCACAGGATCAAGGAATATGCAACCGGCTGGATTATTGGCAACTACATTTTTGTTTTGTTTCAGCAAACTTTTGTAAAAATTTGCTATTTGCTTTTTAATTTACTTTTATTTTCTCTATTCTATCATAAAATATTGGCCTATGTCATATTTTGTCAGTGATAGGATTTTTTGTTTAGTTATCCATTCTTTAACAAAAAATATAAAAAAACAAAAAAAGTAAGATTTACGTCCATCAACACCTTTGAACGTAAGTTGTTGTGGGACCTTGGTATTAAAAGGGGTTTATGTGTTATTGTGACACATATTGTAATTCCTACTACACAACACACTTTATAAAAAAAAAAAAAATAAGTATGATTCCAATTGGTCAAATTGTTTTGATTGTATCAAAATTATTTTCAAATTACAATCACAATTGCTTGACGTTTTGTTCAAAAATCAAATTTTAAGTTAAATTCTTTTATTTCTTTTAGTTGAATTTGGTTGATCGTATGGAATGGGGTTTTTTAAATCAGAAATTTAATTTCTCAATTAAAATAATAAAGATTTATTGTTTTAATTGTAGAAAACGTTTCTATGTATTATGTATTATATAACATAATTTTTTGTCAGAGAATAAAGTACTGTAATCAATTCGTTTTTAATGAATTTTATTCTCTCGAAAATTAAAAGTTCTCGCTCGTGCCTCGCTCGAATTTTAAGCTTTTGTTTAAGAATAAACTAAAACATTCAACACTTATTGGTTAAACTACTATATGTTTCAAATATTTTTAGTTAAAAAAGTATCCCATTATATGTTTGTGAAAATAACTGGGTGGCAAATAGAATGAGAAGCATTCTTTTTACACACTCATGAGATGTTTTGAACTTTGCAAACAATTTTGCATTTAACCACCAAATAAACACACACGTGTATCATTCGCATACATTTGTTTGAAAAACATTTGCAAAAATTATTTTTAATTAATTGCGACAATTTTATCATTAATCCCTTCAAAACTCAAACATTTATAATGTAAACAATAAAAAAAACACATTTTATTTAAAATTTATTTAATAATAAATTAGTTTTATTTTAAAATTCCGATCTAAATATTTAAAAAAAAATTAAAACAAATTTATTGAGATAAGTTAAAAAAAAAAGAAATGATCAAAAGATAAATTTCCGTTTAGCCTAAAATAAATAACAGAGTAAACAAAATAAAACATAAATTAAATTGAGAAAAGGAAAATATAATTTGGAAAAACGTTTTTTGACATCAAACAAAACAGCTGATCTACCAAATGAAAATTATTTTTTAATTAAGAAATTTATTGATTGTATGTGTTAAAAGAAAAATGCGAGATCTTTGTGTATTTGTTTAAAGTAATAAATTTTTGAGATTTACGATTTTAAGATAAAATTTGAGGATGTTGTTTTGAAGTTCTTTAGAATTTTGTTGATATTTTATTTGTTTTGGATATAAGACGACTTTGTTATGTGTTTTTTTTATTTCAGTAATCCGTGTCACTCAGTAATATCTTTCTATTTACAAGCGTATATAAATTGCTAGTTTTTTAAACTGAAGACTAGTAGGAAGGCCACATCTACTTCTGCAAGGAACGATTCAAGCTAGGTGTCTGCAAACCTGGCAACATCTAAATCCTCCTTAATCAGATCAAAACTTCCACATGCCAAACACATCAACCCAACCCCAAGCGTCCGAACTGTTGTGTCCACTGGAACTAAGGCAGCAGTACTCATAAAAAAAAAACAAAGAAGGAAAGCTTAAAGTAATTTGTGTCCAAATTAACCTGCACAGGTCATCAATGGCGTCACTTCCGCTCTATCCGACAGAGAGCTTACGATATTGTGTTCATCCAAGAACTATGGGCGTACAGCAAAAAAGCACAAGAACATGGAGTGTCATGAAGCAGATGTCCCTGAAGTTATTTCATCAGCATTGAAAAAATATTTTTGCCGATTCGATTTCTTTTCGTTCTCTCCATATTGAACCATTAGTTCAATGGGTTTTTTGTCACATTTTTTTTCGCTTTCGTTTTCATTAATTTTTTTTAACATATATACTCGTACGATTGTACAATATTGGCAGATTGTGAAAATCCTCTGGACAAATGGTTTATAATTTGAGATTTTATAGCTCAATTAAATTTAATTAAAATGTATAGCTTAATTAAGGAGTCAAATGCTTTATTAAATTAAAAATTGAAGAGCAAAACTAAACCACCTACCACCAAACAGTGAGTAAACGTTATTTTAAAGTTGTTAGTAAAATGGTAGAAAATGTTGATCAATTATATAAAATAGCAAAAAAGTTTTGTGTGTTTGCTTGTGGTAAAAACCGATTAAAGTACACCTATCCCCCGTTTTACACGGTAGATACGTTCCTGATAAAAACGTGTTAATCGAATATATAAATTTTGTATGGAAAACCGTGTTAAACGAAAAATGTGGGTTTTTGGTCATTTCTTGGGCGACAAACAGATTCGGTAAAACATAACAGTACCTGTTTAATCACATAAGATATCGACATAACAGTTAAATTGATTTTCAAAAAGAAACATGTAACATAACCAATAAGAAATTGACAGAAAAATAAAAAGTAATTATGCATGCACATACTAGCATGTTGACCTAAATCAAACCTAACTTAACTTGATTAACTTGCGACTTGGAAGTTAAATCTGTAATTAATAATTGTGCCTTCTTTTTAGCTAAATCATGGAAACATCTTCATATTGAATTAAAAATTCGTTGACAGCTCGCAGAAATCGGAGAGCTAGTTCAATATTCGGATCATGTTGTTGAAAGTCGTTGCATTATATATTATCTTCTGGTATAATGGTTGCAATAAAGAAGTTTTAATTTTGGGTAGAAATACAATTTATCCATTTGTAAGCTACAAATCTTGAGCGTGACATGGAGCATTGCTTTTGTATTGGCATTCCTATGAATGGAAAGATTTATTTATTCCTTTTTACCTGGACGCTTTGCCACCTAAGCCTAATCGCTCTTTAGTATTGAAAACCTGATCAGCAGCTAAATTCTGTAATTGTGAAGTGATAAGTTTTTGAATGACAGAACAAAACGACAGAACAGAAACATAACAGAAACGATGGATTTTTTAACGCTTCACCGCTTCATAGTTACAGAATTTGGCTGCAGGACAGTAAGATGTACCGGAATTAATTACAGTCAATTTTAGTGAATTAAGTCAATTTTAGTCAATATTAGTACATACAGTTGTGCTGTATTTAAATCAGTAGATGCGCTTTTTAATTTATGTTTTTGCAAAAAATGCCCGTGTTTAAATATTTCGAACCAACCATGACTTGCAATAAAACTTAAAAGGCATTTTATTTGAGTAGATGGAGTAGATCTATATAAGTAGATGGCAACTGTTTCACATTCCAAAAATTTTAAAGTCTTACTAGTTATGATATTGGTACCAATTGGAATACGTCTTTGATATTGGTCTTCAAGCCATATTATTAATTTATTTTCCATTGTTTTTATTTTTTTAAATAAAATGTGTTGTGTAGTAGTAGTAATATTACATTATGTATCAAACCAACAAATAAAAACTTTTAACATCACGGTCACCCCAACAACATGCGTTAAACGATGTTGGACGCTAATTTTTATTGTTTGTGTTCTTTAAATTTTTTTGAATTGATAACTAAACAACAAATCCAATCATTTAATAAAATATGACAGACCCCAATATTTCATTATAGGATAGAATAAGATCTCACTGCTATTGCCAGTGTTATATAATATCTCACGTTAACTCGTATGTCAACAGATAGAATTATTTAAGTGGTATAGAAGGTTTAATTAAAATAAAGTAGATATAAGTGCGTGTTATTAATACCAAAATTTGTCTTTTTTGACCTTTTTTTTTTGGAAATTTTGATTTCAAAAACCGTGTAAAGTCGAAAACGTGTTAAACGAGTGCCGTGTAAAGCGGGGGATAGGTGTACTTGATTTCTTATTTGCATGTTAACAAGTATTATTTATATGTAGTTGATCCCATTAGTCAGATCATAAAGTTTTTTATATGAAGATGTTATCGATGCTTTATGCAACAAAACAGTAATATACATTTTATCGTAAATCAATTTAAAATTATTAGTAAGTAACCAACATAAATTTACTAAAATGAAATTATATCAGATTTATATTGGACAATAAAGAGGGCATTAGACAGTAAACAACCAACTTAGTTATGAATACTTTTATTATATTGAGAAAAGTAAAACTTGTCGTTGTCATTATCGGCTAAAGGTAGTATACATCGGATCTTGATCAATTAATTCCTCAGTAAAAGAGGAACTACATATTGAATACTTTAGCTCTGTACATAAATATTTTTTAACATCTAATAGAAAGAAAAGTTTTGCATCAGTTGTGATAATGTTTGTAGTGCGAAACAACGATATTTTTTTTTGATTACGACCAACTAACTATACATTTGATTTCATCTATTGGATTTGTGAACATAATTCAACAATCATCTATTTGTTTTCTTTGATGATACATTAGCATTAATAATATTACAATGATTGACTATTGTAATGATTTATTATTTTGATTCAATAATCACATGTACATTAGGCGATATGACACTTATTTTATATTGCATAATTGACATTATTGAAATTTTTCAATAATCGCACGTACATCAGGCGCAACGATATTTTTATTATATTGGATCATTTGATATTATTGTTTTGAATTCAACAATCGCGTGTACATCAGGTGCAACAATATCTTTTACTATATTGCATTGTTTTCGTTTTCAGCAATCGCCAGCCATTGGCGCAACAGTTGATTGTTTTGTAAGTCTTTTGTAAATATAATAATTATATTTGATGTGATGTGTGTGATGGTCTTGGTTCTTCCGACTTTTTGCGTCGTCAGAATCCCTTTTCTTTGCTCATTTGAATCTGTCTTCATGTGAAACTTTTGCGTGCTATTTAGCATTTATACTAAGCTGAGGAAAGGAATAATCGAACTCATGGACTACAGCCAATCGGAAAATTTAAATCTCAAGGCACGAAGATCCTCTAATGTTCCTGATAGTGATTCCGCATTATCAGAAATGCACAGTGTTAATTACAGGACCAACAAAACATACAAATTATATACTTTTTATGCCAGGAGAGAGCTGGAGGAACTGCTGTTCTATTCCAAAAGGGCTTAAAAGTATTGCTTCTAACATAATTTATTTGCAGAGATCTATCAGTTGTGCAGGTTTAAATCCCTCTTCAGTCTTCCCCACAGCAAAATCCGCAAGTTCATTTAACATCTGCGTACTTTCCAGGAGATAAGGGTGACATACCACCTTATGAGGTAAGCAAACCTTATTACATATATATATGCTTCAACATAAAACAACAAGCAGAGTGTATTTTCCACTTAAAGAACCTCAGGAAGACCAATTTGGAGTTTTTCAAAGTGCATATTCGGGATGATGTAGGAGAGTGTAACATAATAAATCCACAGTGGACCTCGACCGCCGGAAATAACCGGGAGGGAGCAAACCACCAAAACTTTCCAGTCTAAATGAACCAGAGATGTGCTCAGGAGTAACAGTAACTAGGAGAGAATGAGAAATAAAGTTAGTAAGTTCTAATCAGCAAAGCAAAAATGACACATATCTGCAACTGTACCAATCGGTTCTTACCAGCCACAACAAAGAATTCAGGTGGTTAAAAAGTGACAGTTAAAGAGAACTTTGCGTAAAGATTGACAGTTTACCGGCTGAAAATCGATTCCAAAAATTATTTGCGTCTGACTACACTAGTACTCTTTGTTTAATCTGCAGGATGGATGGTACCTACACCTCCAGCTGCAGTCAAACTCTCAAACTCAGATACACTATTATACAGACCCATTTTCCAGGCTCTACATGTGAGAGCTTAGAAGAGGAAAATATACAAAACTATCCCCCATACCTCGAGCGTCTATTTTTAGGAAGTTTCAGCCTTGCGTACATTGCTCAGATATGGATAAAAGGCAGAGTATAATTCATACCTAAGCCAAGAAAGAAATCGAACTAAGCCAAACCATACAGGCTAATAAGTCTCACATATTTTCTTCTGCAAACGATAGAAAATGTTCCATACTACTACCTTCGACATGTATGTAACTCATCTCGTGCCAACATGAATTCCAAATCTACAAAAACAGCGTGCATATAGTCGTTAAAAGTGGTTTATATGAGGAGGCCTTTGCATGCACATTTATGGATACAAAAGGACCTTTGATGATGTTCATCTTCATACTACTATACTGAAATTGTCACCAAAAACAATGAACACGTGTGTCAATATACGCCTGTCAAATTTGTCTATACATGCCTGTCAATCTGCAAAAACCTAGTAACGTAGTCTTTACTAAAAGAAGTAGCTTCAATTTCAATCCCCTCGATTTTAAACGCGAACGGATGAAAATAGTCAAGGAGATTAAGTACTTAGTTGTAATTCTGTACAACAAGCTCACTTGGAATTCACACCTAAAACAAATCTTAATTAGAGCAATCTATAATAACACCCATTCTGTCATACCTAACCTTAGTCGGGCTTTAAAAAAATATAAACAACATCAGCAATTGAGATTTTTTCCTAATTCTTCCATTGCACCTACACATTAAATCTACTGCAGCACCTTGTGCTCTAGACAGTAGCTCTTCAAAACGCTCAAAATTGGCAGCCCGACCAGCCATCTAACGATTCTATCGGACCTGTAGAAAGACGCGGAGACCTATATCACATTTCGGGCTGTATACGAAATACTATTTATCGAGATAGACAGTTTCTTGTTGAAATATGGGCCAAGAAAGGCATTGAGAGGTACTTACGGGCACAACCATTCAATGATAGCACCTGGTGTAATGATGGAGCCCGAACCAACGAAAGCACTAAGGCAAGTGTGTTTGCCCCATGGGGCTAAATGGGCATTAGCACTGGGTACCTCTGCAACAGTCTTTCAAGCCGAAACCATCGCCTTCAACTACAGTGCAATTCTGTGTGCTGAAAGAAATCGCAGCAACACGTATATAAATTCACTATTTTTAACAGTCAGGCGGTGTTATGGGCTTTGAATTTGACACGCTTCAATTCAAAGCAATAGTATGGGAATATTACTCAAATCTACAAAAAATTGCAGAAACTAACCGCGTCACTTGTATCGGTCAACAGCAAAATTCATTAGTCCAAAGCCGTACTTTGGACTGACCAAGAGTCCGCTCAAATGGATTATCCAAAGCTGGGAACAGGAACAAAATAGATATCTATGGAGCATGCGAGAAAGGTCTTCTGCATTTTAAAAAAATTCTAGACAACTTCCTCGTCTTACCTCTCAAAACGATTGTTCTTGAACGAGAATGTCTGAAAATTATAACATGCTGCCTTGCAGGACTCGTTCCGATAAATCGCCACTTTAACAAACTAGGTCTTGCTGCCACGGACAGATGCAGATTCTGCAAGTCGGAGACTACTTGCAACTACTCTAACTTCATAGGGTGCAGATACATTAATCTCGGTCAAGGGAGACTTACACCCCTCTACCGCAAAACATTATTCCAATCGAGCTCATTACCGATATTAAGAGGTTCGAATGCGTTCACATTGCAAATTCTACAGTGATATTGACATCATCAGTCGTATAACAACATCTTCAAAATGTTGTCATTAAACTTATTAAAGAAGATTGCGTATGCTGATGGCCTTGTCAACCTCGGCCAAACTTGCACTGTATATGCATTAGACTTTTAAGTTTTAAGTCACTAGATACTGGTGAAAGATAAATTGTTATATAAGTAAACTTTGATAAAACTAAACATGTTAATGTTTGAAGAAAGGCTAAACACTATTTTAACTGCGCCGATATACAAAGAATTGCTGCAGAAAATCTTTTCCTAAATTCAGTATCGACGTGGTTACTGTATGTGTAAACAAACAGTTATATAAGGCATTGATTAAACTTATGGTGAAATTATGCACGTTTTTGACAGACCAATATAATATGTTGTATCCGCTTCAAAATAATTGTGAGGTTTGGCCGTAAGACATTCCCAAACCAAGCAATAATTTTAAAGCGGATAGACTTAATACATGGGCCCATCAAACTCAAACTCAAATTTTGGAATGCTGGCGTTCGAAAACACACCTAAATGAAGCTTAATAATGTTAGCGTTGAATTACCAATCACTAACACTTTTCTAATAAATGCATAAAAGTTTTCTTTCTAAGAAATTAGAAACCAAAAACTATATATTAAATTTTATGGTAATAAAAAACTATTACTTTTAAATTAAATTGCAACTATAAAAATCCGAAAGAAAGTAACCTCATCCATCAACAACTAACTATATAATTATTTTTTTAATATCGAAAACTACAAATATTATATCTTAATTTTTGTTTAAATTAATCAAAATAACAAAAAACATTTACGATGAATTATATTTTATCAGATTTAACCTCAATTAAATGCAACGTTTATTTATAATTATGGTTTCATTCTCTCTTTATAATAAAACATATAATTTTTAAAATCTTATTTATTATATTTTAAAGTTTTTAGTTTTTTTTGTTTTATCTTAAATATATAAAAAATATGTTATAATAATAAAAATTATTTTTAGTTCAGACACAATCATGTCGGCGTCAATCAAAAATTTAAAAAAAAAAAAGCTACAATAATATAACGGTTATGTTTTATAGTTTGTCTGAACTTTAAACTTTAAAAACATAAATTAATAATAAAAAAAAAGATACCACAAAATAAGTTTTTTATGAGTTAATTTCAAGTTATTAATTATAAACTATAATTTTATGGTAATTAGTGTAAAGTAATTTGTTGAATTTCACAAAAAATATTAATTGGAAAGGTGACATATGTGAAAGATGGAAATTGATATGCGGTTGTGGTGTTTCTTATGTAGCTCTAGGACATGTAACATGATGATTTTTTTAGCATTAACAACCAATTACAAATTAATACCCCAAAGTTTTCATTTCATCATGTTGCTCTTTCAGGCGTGGGTCTTTTTTTCGAGCTCAGAATCAGCGTTTTCTATTTCACTAAATTTTGCTTGTCCAAACAGATAGTACAAACAAATTTGTTTCCGTTAAATAGCAAATTTTTCTTCAAAGCTTTGTTTACTATCAAAATTCAAAAACTTTTGTTTACTGATAGAATTAAATGAACGGCAATCTAAGAGGCCTATTCTGACCACCGAATCGAGAGAGTACAGGTCCAGGAAATGTCTCATGCAATAATTGAATTGTTACGAAATTAAACACTTTTCCGACCATATATTGTGTGAAATTTTCACACTGTGGCCACCAAACTTTCATGATTTTTGAGATACTGTTCAAAATAAAAACACGTTGTTGTATCGTGTAACGCTCCCTTTTTACTAACCCAACGGTCAAATTGTTTTTTTTTTCAGAGTTTCACAATTTACTGAACAAATGGCGGGAAATTCAAATCATGTGTTAATTTTGGGACATCCTTTATAGTTTATTACACATAACATCGTAGAAGAATATTCAACTTTGACAAGTCCCAAGATTTTTGTTTAAAAAATAATGTTATGCAATAGTTTCAGCTTTATAATATATATTTATGGAAATTTAGTCAAATCTGCAATCCGAACCTGTCCTTGTTAGGAATTGTAATTTGTGGCTCGTCGAAAATATAAATAAATATGTAGGTACATCTTTTTTATCGGTATTGTTATACCACCAGTCCAAAAACCAAAAAGCCTTTGATTTAAATACTCTGCGCAACTTACTGTATCTGTTACCCAAATTACATTTCCAACACTCCATATGTCGTCTAAAATTTTAATTTTATTACTTATTTTATTTCTCACTAATTACAAGTCCAAAAGGAAACACAACACAACACAATCGTAAATAATAATAACAATCAATTGAATATGATTTATAACCAAAAAACAACACACAAATTAATCTACCAAAAGAACTTACGAGTGAAGTAATATAGTAAAAAAAACATCAAATAAAAAAATATGTATCTACGAGTATAATTTCAAAGTAAAAAAAAAGTTAATGTTGCCGACAAAACTCATCATAAAAATTAAAATTTATTTTATCATGTTCGGCGAAATTTTGTTTAAAAAAATTCCAAAATTCGTTGTAATTTATGGGTTAAGTATTATGATTTCCTCCAAAGTATAAGTTATTATTATTACGTTACTTCTATACTCGTATATTTTAATTTAATTTTATGTTGTTGTAATAATAAAATACAAAAATAAGTTAAATAGATAAAATTATCATAATTGTTGTTTTAATGTAAATGGTGAGGGTCTACGTGAAGAGATGATAAGTAACTATCATCACAATATTAGCTGGATTTATTATCAATTTCTCAACACATTTGTATCTATATTTCATTTATGAAAAGTCATTGCAGACTAAAAACAGAACAATATTAACAGAATAATATGTTCCTCCTTTGCGTTCGTTGCCCACTGCTCATTTATGTCATGTTCTTGTGCAAAACGTTATTTTTTGTTGTATTCCAAAACGAATTTGATATATAATATATCTAAATTAACCCTCGTAATATAAAAACAAAATGATATATAATTAGATGATAACTGTTGAACGTTTTTTTTTAATTTATAGTTACAAAAAATATAGTAAAGTGATTTTAAAAACATATCTCAAGGTGGGTCGCAATAATAATATTTAACGTTTAACTTAACATTGGGTGTTATCATTAGTAATTATGCATGGCTTCAATTTTGTTAATTCAGATCTATTCCGAAAAGTTACTTTGCTCATGAAATTTAGAATAATGAGTTTTGATACAGACGGATAGGGCTTAAACTAAGGTGGCTTGCATAAGTTTGTGTGATTGACTAAGTCGAATAAGAGTTCATTGAAAAACACAGAAATTTGAACGTCGAAGAAACACAAACTCGTAGTAATCCACTAAAACCAACAATTACAGTAAATATTCGCTGTATCTGAAAATCGAAGGATAACTGTGTTGAAGCAGTCACATGCTCCGGACTGAAGCTTTCAGCGTGGGTCGTGGATTCCCTCGTTGTGCTTTTGATATAGGGAGGGCTGCTTTTAGGCATTAAATTGAACTCAAACTACGCGATAAGAGAAGATGAACCGTAACCCAAGAAATTTACGTTTCTCACTCACACCATTTTAGAGAACTAACACATATTTAAATAACTAGACATGACCCGAAATTAATACAAAATTCAAAAAAATAACTTATAACTACTGACATAAACAAATAACTATAATAACAATGATGATCAAAAAAAACTGTTACCTTCATTGTCTGTTGATATCGTTCCATGGGCAGGAGTCGATTAATATCAATCTATGGGACGCAGTTGATGACCTATCCAATAAATATAACAAACAGGTTGATCGAAACATATTTTTATTTCACTTATTATTTCTTGAAGTCTTCTTAAATTCTTTTTTAAATTAAGTTGTAGAAATTAGTTCTCTAGATAATTTATATAGGTGTTTATCAGTTTTGGTTTTTCAACAGAATCTTTCAAAGTGATATTCTTATATTTATATTATATTATTCTGTATTTGTCACAAACACGACAACTGTAATTTACTTTTATTTTCAATTTAATAAATTTGGTTTGTTTTCGTTTTCTCTGTTTTAAAACTTTTAACAAAATCAAAAGTACCTGTTAAAATTAATTACCACATTTATCACTATAGTGTTATAATAATAATAATAAAAGCAAATCACTACATCAAAATCAAAAACGCACAATAACTACAAAACTTAACTAACACCCAACAAAACTTAACTTAAATTCAATAAAACTTGAAATGAAATTTAAGCGCCACTTCTGTCCACTTCAAAATTCATTCCTTGACTCCTCGACCAAAATTTTCTATTTCTTTCCGTCAAAAGTTTTTGAAGTTTTCGTCATATCATTATAATTATAAAGTTTATTTGTAACAATTGATTGATTTGTTTCCAAATTACCAAATCAAAGAAAATTCAATCAATATACACACTAAGGTTAATAAACTTAATATCGACACATTAATTATTGTAATTCATAATTTACGTGTCCTCAATTAATTTATTCACCTTAGTTTTGTGTTATAGTACGTTCACACTGGCAACGAAATTACGTAATTTAGCTTGTTTCGTGATTTCGATCGAAATTACGAATGAAATTACATGATTTCCCATACATTGCGATGATTTTCAAATCATGTCATTTCGGAGCTTAGTTCCAATTCTATTCAGCACTGGAATATTCCAATGCTGAATTAATTATGACGTTTGTTTTTAAACACTGAAAATTGGTTTTGTAGTATTCCTAAATAGGAATATACATGTAGGTTCTAACAAACCTCTAAACTACACAATGTAGTCTAACAATAATTAAATAAACAAAACAATACGGATATAACAAAACCAATTCAATTATAAATCAATCTTACAATCCACCCAAAATTCAATTTCACCACAAAAATTATTATTTCATCGTCAAATGAAATAAATCTCAAACAAATTAACTTTGTAACAATGTCTTGATACCATTTGTATCAAAATTTTCAATAAACAATCCAAAACTCTAATTCAGCATAAAACCCTATTTCATAATTATAAGAAATAATTCCCAAGCAAACATATCATGCAACAATGTTTAAAATGTACACATTGTCAAGCAATAACTAAATTTTCCATAAACATATTCCCTAAATCTCAATTTCAATAGTTTTTCATCATCCCATGAAATAAATTAATAACTCTTATATATACAATATTTTCCATAAGCCCAAAAGCGTCTTTTCAGCTATTTTCATAAATTCAATTACAAACATTAAAATAATACTTCGCAACAATGTATTAAAACCAATATACATTGTTCTTATATCCAAAACTTTCCACAAGCTACCTAAAATCACAAGCTACCATAATATAAACTAAAACCAATATACATTGTTAATATACAACAAAAAATTCTCACCAACCACCCAATATCTAATTACAATAATCCACTAAACATATTTCTGAAAAACAATAAAATCAAATTCCAATTAATTCAAATGTAAAACGGCAATAACCACAAAAAACTCATAAATTAACTAAAATTCTAATTAAATAATTCATTGAAATAGCATAGTTGCACTTTTTCAATTTTCATTTAATTTCATTCATAAAAATATTACAATTTCTGATTGGCTGAAAGAATTTGAAATTCATTATAAATACCTTTAGAAATTGAAGTAAAATCAGTAAGTATCTAATAATTTTTAATAAAGGCAGTTCTAAACTGCACCGAGATTCGCGGGAGTCCAACTTGATGGACCCCAAACCTTTAGTCTGAAGTCCAAATCGTTAAAACGTCGAAATAACGCTCGTCGGGAAAGCGTTTTTCAACTATCGGGTTTTGTAGAGTTAAAATGAAATACAAGTATTCAAAATAAAATTTCAGTTTGTATAAAAAATTTATTTAACAAAAAAGTAGTATTCAAATTAATAGTACATTATGATGCTAGGACGTAAAGCTAAAGATTTTGGACGGATGTGGAGTTTGCAAATCGAACGCTAGCCGAGATTTGCACCCACATTAAGTCCAAAATAGCTTACGTCCGTGCATCATATACTATTTTTTATTCGCCGCAAGCAAAATATTTTAAGAAAAGTTGTTTATTCTAAATTAAAATCATAAATTTTAAAATAAAAATATGTGGAACAAGTTATCTTTGACAAAATATTAATTATTTTTTCCAAATAATTGTGTTGCTATGACAACAAATGATAACAACTATTTTAATTGAATAATGAAATTTTGAATTTGAGGGTTGCTTTGATAAAAAATCTGATTTTTCATAGAATTTAAACAAATACAAATGCTTTTTACTTTCTTGGACGTAGCTATGACAACAAAATAAATAGTTGAAAAGTGATACTTTAAAGCCGCAAATCACAGTAATAAAGTAACACTTTAATATGTAGGCGAATAAAAAAGACTTTATTAATAAAAAATTAAAGTCATCAAAGTAGTGATTTTACGAAAAAAGTCTTTTTTCTACTTCAAGCTACGAAAATGTCATTTTAATATATAGTTTAACCTATGTGAAATGAAAACTTTTTCTAAGTAGTGACTGAAAATGTTTTCAGTCACTAGGACTAAAGGTAAATAAGTTTCGGTGGTCACCTACAGGTGGTGGTTATTTAAAGGATTGAATATTTGATTGAATATTTGAGATTGAATTTGATTTACTGTTTCTGTTGTTGTTTCGGTTGCTGTGTTCATTCTGTCAATATCGCAGTATTTTGAAGGGATTGAATATTTTGAATATTTTGGTCGTAATTAATTAGTTAAACGAAAATTGAGTGTGTTTTTTTTCTATATCGGAGAAGTCAGAGCGATAAATAGTAGATTTTTTTACAAGTGGTGAAAACGTTTTTGCGTGACTGAACGGTTTGTTGAATAAGTGGAATAAGTTCAGGAACGCAAAAACGTTTTTACCACGCGTAGAAAACGCTATTTTTTCTACGCTTGTAAATATAAATGATAATATTTACAAATTCATCTACTAAAAACATATAAAAACGACATATCTAAATTTGACTGTGTAAAAAATAAACAAGATTGTATTTATATATAGCATTTTTACCAGTGTAAAATAATGTTATTATTGTGTTCGCCTACAGATGGAATAATAACAGGCGAACACAATAATAACATTATTTAACACTCGTAAAAATGCAACAAAAATGCAACAAACCGTTCAGTCACGCAAAAAGATACGTTTTGACCACTTGTATAAAAATCTACTATTTATTAAATTTAGTTAACAAAAAAAGTGTTCAAATTAAAAAATTTATTAATAAAAAATTAAAATCACGAATATTGGCTGTTTCCGGACGAGACATTAGCCGAGTCCGGAATAGCGAATGAGTCCTAAAAACCCTTATTTAGGTACGTGATGCAAACAATATTTTTTTGTAATAGCTCTCCAAAATTTTTCCAGAGTACCTATTCCATTACATACCAGCGAAATATTCGAAACCATAATAATTATTAATCGAATGGAAAAGAAAGCCTTGAATTTTATACTAAAATATTAAGTCCAAAATTTAAGCATTATACGGACTGAAATGAGTCCGTAAAATAGCTATTTTTGGGAGCGTATACAAAAAAAGTCTTTTTATTAAATTTAAATAACAAAAATAGTGTTCAAATTAAAAATTTACTTAAATTTTACCATAGCAGTGATTATATGTAAAGTACTGAAATAAATAGTAAAAATAAAAAGAAAACTTGTTTTAAACGGAAAATTCCAAATAAGAGAACAGACGATTCCACAAGTTTCAAGAAGGAAAAGTCAGGCAAGTGGAATTTATACTTAAAGCTTACTAAGGAACAGGGTCTGGGTGAAGCATAGACTGCGACAAACAATACGATTGTCTCAGCAATCACAGCCATAACACAACTGTCGCGGCCCATTTCAAAGCCTCCACAATTGGTCCAGCCGGTCAACAACATCCCCTACAGTTTGAATGAAAAACTTTATAATATATGACAAATTTTACAAAAATTTAATCGTTAGGCCAATGAGTTTTACTAACATAAAAAATTTGATCCTAAATTTTGTCTGCGGTGATTTTTTAAAATGAAAAACAATGATGAAATATGAAAACAATAATGATCAAAGGAAGATTTTCCATCCGGCACAGTTTCAGTCAATATGATTAAGAACGAAGGTTCTAATAAAGATTATCCAGAAGCAATCCTGACGTCAAAAGGGTACGCGCGCCTTAAGTTTGTTCCACCTAGCAGTAGCTTCAGTATGTGGATTCGATCAACTTTCCCCTTGGCTCTATTACAAATCCTGGCTGCGCGCTATAGTTTTAAGGTGTACTAAAACAAAGGTTGAATTCTAACATATTTCAAAACAATTCATTATTCACCAAAACCGCTTATTGTCGATATAATTATATAAATGATTGAACTGTTGCACCATAGTACATAATATATGACTACCAAATAAATTATACAAAAGAAAAACAAATTGTTGCATAAAAATAAAGCACGTGATTGTTAAGAATTTATTGTAACTAGCAAAACTTGTTGTACCAAAATAAACTGGTGATTGATGAAAAACATTGTGTAGATGCTAAAATCGCTGCACAAAACAAACAGGTAATTGTCGAGAGTTTGTTGTTTCTACAAAAATTATTGCACCGAAATTCAACTAATGATTGATGAAAATTTATCGTAATTATCAAAATCGTTGCACCAAAACAATCAGGTTCAGGACTGTTGAGAATTAATTGTAGCTACAAAAATGGTTGCATCATAATAAACCGGTTGAAGGAAAAATTTTGCAAATATGTATATTGCTGTTGACCGCTTGCATTATTCAACGACAATCAAGAAGTTGTCGATGTAATACAACCTCAAAATTTATTTTGGTGCAACAATTTTTGCACCAAAAGAAAAAATCTTGGTTGATTTAAACATGTTGCATTATTAATCAAACATGAAGTTAAAATTGGGGAATTGAATACGTTTGTGATTGAATCAACCAACGCCCCGTATTTAAATTAACAATTTGACCGTTGTTGATATATTTTTTTATAAGTATCACAAACATATTTGATTTATAGATGTTTGTAGTTGAGTCAACTATGATTTCATTTTCGAGCAACAGTGGCGTGTTTGATTTCATTTTCAATTGACTACAAACGTGGTAAATTAAAAATTAGTTTAAAAATAGTGATATTGAATACGTTTGTGATAGAATCAAAAAATACTCCATATTTGAATTGACTATTCAATCGTTGTTGATAAATTTTTGTATCCCAAACATATTTGATTTAAGCATGTATGAAATGTTAATGAAACACAAACGGTGTACAACTATTATGAACATAAATTGGTTTGGTTCATCTTTGTTTTGTTTTTGCTGCTATCGATGTTTGTATGGGTTCCTTTTTTCGTAAATATAATATTTGAAATTTTTATATTAGTAGAAGTATGTATTTCATATCAAACCTGACAAACATTTTTATGCATGAAGATAGCGTTCGTATATTTAAGTTCTAAGTAGGAAATATATGAGTGTGATTTTGTTTGTCAAGGATGAGTCCATTTTTTCGCCATTTTAGGTAGATTTCATATAAAAATCTACCTATTGCAATGGGCTTCATCTCGGAACTTCGGAAAAATTTTGATGCCAAACGACTATTTGTGATAAGCGGAGATGGAAAAACAAAAAAAAAATTATATATATATATATATATATATATATATATATATATATATATATATATATATATATATATATATATATATATATATATATATATATATATATATATATATATATATATATATATATATATATATATATATATATATATATATATATATAACGATATGAGGTATAACGGAATTTAGCGGCACTCTCACGGTCGCATTTTTCGACCTACACCAAAATAATTTTCTGTGTATGTTTCGGCAAATAATGTCTTGGACAAGTTCGTGAACTGGCCATATCCGGGTACCGGTTAAGCGGCTAGAGCCTAAAAACTCGAATAATCTAGGGCACTATAACTTCCGTTTGAATAATAATATTTTGATAAAATTTAAAAATATTGAATATTTGAACCTTTTTTTATCATTTTTATCCAGACGACCACTTTGGCGTTTCAGGTTCCTCAAAAATCAGCTGTTTTAAAAATTTACTAAACTTTGCTGCCCTTGATCTAGCTGAAATGGCCAAGCTTATAGTTGAAAACTTTTTTTCACGTACTTAAAATATAAATCTTTCCAAAATTTTCAAAAATAATAGTTTAAGTCTAACGGTTGAGACCCTACGGCTGTTGAAATAAAAACAAACGCAAAAGGCAATGCTTTCATCATGTTTCAGTTTATGTTATTTAAATTCATCTTAAATTCATCTTCAAACATACTTTTCAACTATAGCCTCAAAAAATTTCAGCTTTCTAACCCAAAAGGTTCCATTTTTATAAGCATTATAATGCAACCCTTACAAGAAAAATATCAACCCATTTAATACCATAGTAAAATTATCAAAATCTCTTTTGTTTTTATTTTTTTTACTAAGTAACCGTTTGAAAAAAGATTAAATAAGAACAAAAAAACACAACAACAAAAGATGATTTTGAAATAAAATTGTTTGATAATTGTTTGATTATAAATTATGTGTGATGGTATAATTGTAGTTGTGACGTAGTTCATTTGATCTTTGGTGGATTTAATATGTTATTAAAAGTAGTTTAGACCAACTTAAATAAAACTGTTCCGAAATTGTATTGATGGCGTTAGTTCGGATAATGAATTTAATTTGGTTCGATAATTTTTTTGAATTATTCTGTTTCTACTTATATTTTTTATTTAAACTAATCTGACTTATCTAATTTTATTTGGACACAAAACCGTCTGACCCCGAAATCTACCTATTTCTAGCGGATATACCTGCCGCTGGGATTTTTTTTTAATGATACAATTTCAAAGACCAAGATTCATAAATCAAAAAAATTTAAATATTTGAAATGTTTGTAACATCTAATACTAATTTTCCATAATTTTCTCACTATTATGAAAAATTAAATTAAAATATCGATAAATCGACATGAAAAAGACAAATAAAAAATATTAAAAAAATATTATAATTTTATAATATTATATTATAATATTATAATTTATTATTAAACAAATTCTCATTAAACAAATTTCGTTTATCTTCGTTTTTTATTTTAACAAACACAATAATTGTCAAACAAAAACATGAACAAACTACGTAATTCAACTATGATTTGTGATTATTTGAACACAAAATTGATCACGCCATTGTTGATTTAAATAATGAAAATTGTTACGTTTTTTAAAATAAAGTGACAATGCTAAATTGGTCGAAATGACCACGTTCATATTAGACGCAAAATCAAACAAGTTTTGTAGTTGATTCTACCAACGTTTTTTTTTTTTCGGTGTGGTGATATTTGTTTCGCCTATTTATTTTAGTGCAATAATTTTGTATGATAGTTTACAACAATCACCTAGTTGATTTGGTGACAATTTGTTTTGGTTGAAAAAAAAGTCGATTTTCAAATTTTAAAAAAAATCGATTCTTTAGAAGATCGGAAAAATCTTGGACTAATCGATCTTTTAAATAACTTATTTTTAAATAAATAAATCATGATAAAAACGTATTTTAAAAACAATTTATTCTTAAAGGACATATATACAAAATACATAACATGAAAGTTTTACATAAAATATCATGAAAATTCATTGGTTTAAAAAGAATAATAAATAAAAAATATAAAAATAAATGGAATAAAATATCCTAAAACTTGAACTAAAACATAATATGAAAAAAAATTATTGCATCCAAATATCATTCGTGAGCGAATGCAAGAATAGAATTTCATATAAATTTTGAGGCTTTAAAATTGATTTTTTATCAGTAATAATATTGTCCGCATTGGAACATAATATTTCTGATGGAATTGATGTTGTTTGTTTTTTGTTAACAATTTGACATTTGCGAAATTTTTAGTACATTATCACGGCTCTAGTATATTATTTCGTGTTTAGAACGAAAGAAAAACGAAGCAATAGAAAGCCTTATTTCAAGAAACAGTCTATAAAAGATCGATTCTTTCAATATTTTAGATTAATTAGAATGGCTTAATTCGTCTCTTTTTTTAAGAATCGATTCTTTTTATTTCACCACAATTTTAAATTGTGTGAAGTAATGCAATCTATCGTGAAAAAAAAATCTTACATACTCCAAATTTAATTTTTTCATTTGTTTTGGACCATCCTCTATCTACATAGCCAAAAAAAATGTTGGTGTACGTCTGTGTGTGCGTGGGTGGGTGGGTGGTTGGGTGGTAGGTTGAGTTTTCTGCATAGGATCTTGATGAAACTTTGGCAAATGATACAGATTCACTTGGAAATGGAAGATCTGGATTCATTTCAAATATGGACAAAATGGCGGGGGGTCGCCCGAACACCTCTAAGTCTAAATCTTGAATAACTTCTGTTCCCGGACTATGAGCTTATTGAAATTTAGTATATAAGGTTTTAGTACTGTTTCCAATATTTCTGCATAGCAACTTCCGGTTTATCACTTCCGGCTAAAAAGTATTTTTTTCAGGTGTTTATCCCTACTGTAGCCTACAATTACCGATCGATTTTCATGAAACGTAGGTAAAAGCTTTTAAATAATATGAGAAAGGTTTTATCAGCTTTTGGAGCACATTGGATAAAGGGTTGGGGGGTCCACCATACAACAGATAGTTTTTTCCACAAAGTTTTTATGTTTGTTGGGAGCATAAAACATTTATTCGTGAATGAATTTTGATGACACTTTGGAAAAAGACGCAAACATGTATGACAAGTAACTTATTAGTTTTTGAGCGATAGTGAACAAAGTGGTGGGGGGTCCCTGGAGCACCTGTTTTTTTTAAAGCTCTATAACATCTGTACCTGATAAGCAAATTGGATGAAACTTGGTACATGAGTATGTAGTACGGTTCACAATAGTTCTGCCTCACCACTTCCGGTTTTTCACTTCCGGTAATAAAAAATTTTGTACTTTTTTGAAGTTTTTTCATTGTCTTTATGCACACTATAGCCTACAATAATGAAGTGATTTTGATGAAACTTATGGAATAGGGTTCCAATTAGTGTGAGAAGATAATTATCATGTTTTGGGACACATTGATCAGAGTGGTGGGGGGTCTACCAAACAAATGCTGACTTTTCACACTTTGATTTTTAAGTTTGTTGGGAGCATACAGACTTCATTCATTAATTTATTTTAATGACTCTTTGAAAAAAGGTGGAAATTTAAGTAACAAAGAACTGATTAGTTTTTGGATAATATTGAAATAAGTGATGGGGGTCCTCCCGAACACCTGTTTAATGTGTCACACTTTTTTCAATATTTGTTGGGAGCACACAGCATTCGTTCGTGAACGAATTTTGATGACACTTTGGAAAAAGATGCAAAGATGTTTGGCAAGAAACTGATTAGTTTTTGAGCGATAGTGAACAAAGTGGTGGGGGTGTTCCTTACACCTGTTTTTTTAAAGCTCAATAACATCTGTACCTGATAAGCGAATTGGATGAAACTTGGTACATGAGCATTTAGTACAGTTCACAAAAGTTCTACATCCCAACTTTCGGTTTTTCACTTCCGGTAAATTTTTTTTTGGTAAATTTTTGAAGTTTTTCAGTGTCACACTACAGCCTACAATAATGAAGTGATTATGATGAATCTTATGGAATAGGGTTCCAATTAGTGTGAAAAGATAATTATCATCTTTTGGGACATATTGATCAAAGTGGCGGGGGGTCTACCATACAACTGCTGACTTTCCACACTTTGTTTTTAAAGTTTGTTGGGGGCATACAGACTTCATTCATTAATAAATTCTTATGACACTTTGGAAAAGGATGTAGACTTAAATGACAAGGAACTGATTAGTTTTTGGATAATATTGGGATAAGTGGTACGGGGCCTCCCGAACACGTGTTTTCTGTGTCATCATTTTTTCAATGTTTGTTGGGAGCACACAGCGTTAGTTCGTGAACCAATTTTGATGATACTTTGGAAAAAAATGCAAACATGTATAGCAAAGAACTGATTAGTTTTTGAGCGATAGTGAACAAAGTAGTGGGGGGTGTCCCATACACCTGTTTTTTTTAAAGCTCAATCACATCTGTACCTGATAATCAAATTGGATGAAACTTGGTACATGAGCATTTAGTATGATTAACAAAAGTTTTGCATCCCAACTTCCGGTTTTTTACTTTCGGTAAAAAATTTTTTTTTCAATTGTTGGCAGTTTTTTCATTACCTTTATGCACACTACAGCCTACAATAATGAAGTGATTATGATAAAACTTATGGAAAAGGTTCCAATTAGGGTAAGAAGATAATTATCATCTTTTGGAACACATTGATCAAAGTGGCTGGTAGTCTACCATACAACTGCTGACTTTTCACACTTTGTTCTTAAAGTTTGTTGGGAGCATACAGATTTCATTCATTAATCAATTTTAAAGGCACTTTGAAAAAAGATGAAGACTTTATTGACAAAGAACTGATTAGTTTTTGGACAATATTGGGATAAGTGGTGGGGTCCTCCCGAACACCTGTTTATTGTTTCAATGTTTGTTGGAAGCATACAACATTCGTTCGTTAGTACTTTTGATGACACTTCTCAAAAAGATGCAAATATGTATGGCAAGAAACTGATTAGTTTTTTTAGCGATAGTGAACAAAGTGGTAGAGGGGCCTCCAAGCACCTGTTATTTTGGAAGCTCAATAACTTTTGTTCCTGATAATCGAATTGGACGAAATTTGGTACATACACGGAAAAAAATTATTTTCAATTTTTCAAGATTTCGAAATTTTAAATATCAATCACTAATCAAGTACTGCATTTTCATAAAAAAATCTTGATTCAATACATTTTTTCAATGAAATCAAAAAATATTCAACTATGACTTAAAATACCAAGAGTGTAATATTATTTTGAGACAAAATGCTTTAATTTCAGAAAACAGTGATTTAATTCGAATCAAATTTTATTGAATTCAAAATGTTTTATAAAATTTTATTTCAAAAGCGAAAACGTTTGAAACAAAATGTTATTTTACGTTTTTTGCGTTTTGAGTCAAGCATTTTTGTTTAATGTTTATAAAATCATTGCCAAAATATTTTCAATCCTTATTAAATACTCTAATTCAAAACTATGTACTCTTTACTAAAATTTGTAAAAAAATTTTGACATAAATGAATCAAAATATTTTCTTTTGGTTGAAATTAAGTTATATTAATTGCATAAATTATTGATTTGATTCAAAATACTAAATTTTGAAATTGGAAATCTTTTGCAAAATTTTGACAGTTCATAATTTTCTGCAAACCGATTACCAAGGTGTTTTTTTGTGATTCGATTTTACCATTTAAAATAGTTAAATTGCTGTTATTAAAATTATCTATATAAATATTATAAGCAAGTAAGTATCAAATATTAGAAACTTTAACAAATGCAACTATTATAGTGTTAAATATTTTTTAAATGAAAATTTTTCAGTGTTGTGTGCAATGTGCGTTGGAAAATTAATCAAGTATTTGGGAAATATGCATCCGATGTGGTCAAGATTTTACAGATCGGAAGATTGATTTCAACACACACAATATTACTTGACAAATCAAATTGCTTCACGGAACCATGGACGGACGTTCATACATCGTTTTTCACCAAATTATATATTCTCATAAAAGTTAAGGTCAATATTTAATTGAATAATTCATAAAACAATTTTTAAATTTATGTTTTCTCTTTCAATAGATCCTTTGATTCGTGGTTTATTAAAAAAAAAACTAGCTAAACTGCCGAAAAAAAACTAACAAGTGTCAACAAATTTTGGAACTCCAGTACATATATGTGAATTTTGATGCTCAAGATTTATTTATGAAGCCTGTTAAAGACTCATCGAACATTTTGCTTTGTATTGATTGTTGTTATAAATTAATAAATAATTCAAAATATGCTATATTTAAAATTAAAGGGTTTCAATTCAATATATACCCCAAGGGCCCCAGTAAAATCAAAACAGCTTCTATTTTGAAATAAAATTTAATTTTTTTGATTTAAAACCAACCGATTTAAAATCAAAACAGGTATAATTTATTTTCAAAATATTGCAGTTTTAAATCAAACTATACGGATTTTGAATCAAACTTTTAATTGTTTGAACCAAAATTGGAAAAATTTCAATTCAAAACTTATATGATTTCAATCAAAATAGTGATATTTGTTTAGATTTTGAATGAAATCAAAATTATTTAAAATCAAGCCAAAAAGTTTTCAAACAAGATAATGTTTTACACACTGATTTTAAATACGTTATCTTGAATTGGTAGCTAAGAAAACACGGGCGAGTATTTGTGCATTAAAAATTCTTGATTCAATGCAAATAATTTCAATAGAAGAAAATATTTTTTTCCGTGTACACATTTAGTACGGTTTACAACAGTTCTTCAACATCCTAACTTCCGGTTTGTCACTTCCGATAAAATTTTTTTTACTTTTTCTCGTACAACAGAATTTATGTTTGTTGGGATACAACTGCTTGCTTTAATATTTTTATTATTAGAACCACGAAGTCCATAATATTGGTTAGCTTTTAATTAAAGTATTTTATGGATATTATAGCTCATTATATATCCAGAACACTTTGTTTCCAGAGCTGTGGTGAAGTCAGCCTATGCATCAGCGTCGCAATATTTTTTAACGATTAATCGATTAGATCAAACAAGCGACTACGAAATCCCATCTCTAGTGGTAATCAGAGTAAAGGAGGCAATTCTATTACAATCACTAATAAATTTTGAAATTGAAAATGGCCATACGATGGTGATGACCATTGTTTTGGATCATTTTGGAACATCGATAACTTTTGGATCGTCAAAGTCTGTTTTACTTTCTACTTTTGTTTCCGTTCATTCAAAAACTTTTGGGTGCATCCAGCATTGATTAAGGGCCGAAAGTAATATTACCGAAACCACGCACTGAAACTAGTCGGAAAAAACTCAAGGCAAGGTAGTCTCAAGGCGTGAGGATTGCTCATAGTAAACTTGACCCCTAATCAACCGCTCGTTACAACTGCCTCGATTAAAATACTCTATAAATGTTTATAATAGTGATGCATCAAATACCTGGCAGTTAACCAGTGCTATTAACCGGCATTTACCAGGAACCGGCATTTTTTTATTACCCAATACAGAAAGAATTTCACTTGAAATTATGTATCTTTATAGTTAGTGAACCGCTCAAGTCGCATCTTGATCCTGATCAACGAGACTTCAAAAGAACCGACTATTATAATAACTATTACTATTGCAATTAATGTAGTAGCTATACCAACATTCTTAACACCGTTTGTACAACGTGTACCTAACTTTACTAAACAGCTTCACCAAATGGCAACGCATACAAAATGAAATTAAGATTAGCGAAATTGATTTGTTACATGCTGGAAATCTACCTACTGGCAAATGAGCACTGCAGAACCAATCGAACAAGTTTACCAAAGCGAAGATTATCTTAATTGAGTTGTGACCATAAAAACTTTGAATGATAGATTTTAACGGCTGATCACGAAAATATCAGAATGGTTTTAATCCAATATGCTGTGTACTTACTGTACTGTGTACCTTTAACCAACCTAAGTAAGATTTGTCAGACTCTGAAAAACGGCCAAGCACTGAAACAGTACTTTGCTATTGTTAATGGGCCAGTGCTAGAATAAAACCATTCCTCACTCTATCTATTGTTAACCGAAAAGAGCCGGTTTATAATTACCTTTGAATGGCCAAGCACTGGCCCATAAATGGTAAAAAGTACTTGGCTATTGTTATTGGGCCATTACTGGAACCACGAATTGGCCGATCTACTGTTTATAGAATATTTCCAGTACACTTAACTTTAAATGGCCCAGTAATGGCCCATTAATGGTTAACATTACTTGACTATTGTTATTGGCCTAGCATTGAAACCATGTATTGACCGATCTATGTCATTGGGTTAAAATTCTCTAGCGTACTATCCATTTTAGACATATATAGTTTGAATACTTTCACCTATAGTTTAGTTATGGCTTCTTGGCTGAAAGACTATGATAATATAGATGGTAGGTATAAGTTTTAAATTTTATTTCATTAGAAATTTTTTTAAATTATTTTGTAATTAGTTTATTTAAATTTATATATGGTAATTTTTTTATGGGCCCAGTCATGGGTGCCAGTACTTGGTCATTGCTGCAATACTGATCACCATTATTGGTTTGTCACTGGAAAAGCTTTACAACCTTGTATGGGCAACTGATGGTGTTTTTATGTGGCCTATAAATGGGAGCCATTTACTGTCCGAAGTTATCATCCAGCAAAGTTATAATAATGGTCCAGAGATGGTTCCTAGTACTCGCCAAATCTTGCGTTACTGGTCGCTAGTATTAGACCTTTACTGAACCAGTTCTATAACACTTTGTATAGGACTTATCTCACACAACAACATGCGCTCTGAGGTGTTGATGGACACTAAGATAAGAGATAAACCAATATTTTCAAAATTTTCAGAAATAACATTGAAATGGAGTTAGCAAGTTTGTGCATAAATTAAAATTTGTGCATAAATTAAATTAACATGTTCATTTTAAGAGAAAACTACAAATATCCATAATTTCATATTTTCATATCGATAAACTTTAATTCAAAACATTTACTAATTACAATTTATGAACAAGAGATAAACACAAACCAATCAAGATAAGAACCGTTCGATGAATTACTACTCTTCCATTCAAGCCGAAAAAGATTATAATTATACGAAAAATTTCACATCAACTTTTTATCTAAAAATTATCATAAACCAATAATTTTATAAATTAGCCAAAACCAAAATCGAAAACAAATTTGTTTCACATACAAAATCGCCATAACTCGATCGTGATTATAAGATAACGTTGAAAACGAATAATCAAACTCGAAAATTACTGAATATATCAACTCAAACTATTGATTAAAGATAAGATGCTAAACTGATTATCATTATTGATTGGATTTTCTTGTGGTTCCATCGCTACGAAATTATTCAGAAAATATTTTTAGTCGATTTTTTTGGGTATAACTTTTATTTTTATTGCAAAGTGAAATTGGCCTGAATTCACGAAAATACAATATATATGTACATATATATATTTATAAAAAAAAATTAAATAAAATTTATAGTTTTAACCTAAATTTTATTGACATTTATATTGTTTTTATTAAGATTTTTTTCGTTTTATAGTTTTTGCTGTTTTATTTATGAATGTATTTATAGGAAATTGGATGACATTTTAGATATAAATCGATTAGCGAACGAAATATACAAATACTATGAAAAATAATGGAAAGCTTTAATTTATGGGTTCTAGATCAAACGAATATAATAAAAGCGTGGATTTTTTGTTCTGATAAGAAATCACAGAGCCAATAAATTTAAGAATTTAAGATGATTCTTTGGCATCTATTTGATGATCAATTTTTATATTATTGTGCATTTATTTCGTGTTAATTCATGCGCACCACAATATATATGTTAAAGAAAATCAATAAATATCAATGATTGAACAATCAAAAATATTTTTGATTATCGTTAATATCCGATAGTTCATCGAAACATAAAGATCTGCAGTCTACACCATATATAAAGTTAATATGTTATAAAAAGGCAAAATTGTAAAAAAACTATATAAAAAATATATGAAAAAAGTTATAAAAATGCATACTTTTAAATTGTGTTTTTAATCCAACGAATCCAACGTTTACAAGTTTATTTTTATTCAAATACTCATTTCACTCCCTAAAATAGTATTCATAAATTAAAATGTTTATAATTGGTTATGCCACAATTCAACGTGATATCTAGCAAGTAGCATTTACATGAAGATCTATATCCACACCAGAACAAAGCAGGTTCCGTACCGGTGGATTGAAAGGATGTAGGCTTTGGTAGTTAACGATAGTTAACGGTTCCAGCCAACTAACAGTCAAAGCTACGTTCCTGCACAATCACCACACTTTTCTATTATCTTAATTATAATATGACTACTCGGCATTTTTCATTAATACTTCAATCACTCAATAATAGCAGCGCTTGAATTCTCGTCAATGCATTACATTTTACATCATCGTAATTGAATAGATCCATATCATTAATCGATCCCTACAAAGAATCTATTATTCGCTCCTCCAACTATATTATGATTTTCCGAAATCAGTATTGTTATACATTCATCATAACATTATCGTTTTCCTTTATTTTATCTGTTAAAGTCAACAAATAAATGCGAAAACGAAAACTCTAAATAATTGCATTTTTTACATTAAACATTTCTGTTGATATATATTGACACGACCTGATATCATTTTTTGGTTATATCAGTTTTTCGTTACATATATACATTTCTTTTGTTTACGAACAATTTTTAAATGTTTTCCCTCTTAATGAGAAGAACCGAAACAAAACAGTTGATGCATTTGGATCTATTCTTTCATTTCTTTGGATAATTAATTACCAATTAAAAAACAAAGTTTAATATTTCCATAACCGGTTTCGAGGGTGCTCATAATTTTTATATGTATTTCGCATGATAAATGAACCAAAAAGAAGATGATTGTGTTACCCTCCTAAAAAAAACGCAAATAATATAACAACATGAATGTTTCAGATAGCCGACCTTTCTAACCACTCGTTTATTGTAGGATAATGGATTATAAATATTAGGTTACAAAAAATATCAGTCAGTTCGATTTTGATTGATTTTAAAAATCAACGCTTTTTTCCGGATCTTTTTTTCGATTTAAAATCAAAAAAAAAATTAAATTAAAAGAAATTTTAAAATAAACTCAATTGGAGTTCGCGTTTTGATTGAAAATAAAATAAAAAAATCGTTGGTAATATAAGGTGCGTTCGATTTGACTGAAGCAACTGAATCAACTGAAAAATTGAATGCAATTGTTGTTGTTTTTTCAGTTGCTTCAGTCAAATCGAACGCACCTATAATATCAACCTGTCTGTAACATCATTTGTTATAAGAAAAAAAAAAAAAATTTAGTGATTTGATGTTAATGAAAATAAAAAGATTTCTTGTTACTGTATAATTGTTGTTATAAGTTATTGGAAATTATGTAAGATATAAAATCTTATAAATAATAAAAGTAAATTCTATTTACACATTGAAGTTGTCATAGTTATTGTGTTTCTCTACGTGGGATATAAATAAACAAACAAAAAAACAATAATACCAAAAATAATTGTGCTACCCCAAAAACCACTCTATTGGTGGTTTACAGATTACCGTTACAAGGTTGTAGTTTGAAGTACCAACAAGAAATATGCGGTAGGGAGATACGATCCAACATTTTGAAGTTTAAGCACATTTGGGTGTGGACCAAATTATTAACCCTTTATGATAATTAAGTCAATGAAAAAAGGAAGAAAATAGTATTACACTCAATCGGATTTCGTTGGACGACATACAAGGACGAAAGCCGTCACCAACATTTCAAAACCAGCACACCAATCAACCATAAAATAAGTTAAGTTTTTATTTTGGTTTCGTTTTGGTTGGTTTCGTAAAAGTCATGGAACAGGTGATCTGGTAGCCTACGTAACCCATCTTTGGAACAAATCTCTGGAGAACCATGGTGAAACATTCAGTATTTCACTTGATATTTCAAAAGTATTTGATAAAGTGTGGCACAGAAATCAAATAGCTAAATTAAAATCTTATGGCATCGATGATCTTACTGTCTCATGGATTCATAGTTTTCTTACAGGTCGCCAGTTTCATGTTAATTTAGATGGCATTACCTCTAATATTTTCACAACCAATGCTGGTGTTCCTCAAGGCTCTGCACTCTCACCCACCTTGTTTCTTTTATACATAAATGATTTACTTATTTCTACAGAGCACCCAATTCATAGTTTTGCTGACGACAGCACATTGCATGCATCACATGCATCTCCTAAATTTCGATCTCATACTGCAGTCACCACTGATAGAGAACTGTTAATTGATTCTATTAACGAGGACCTGGAACGTATGGGGTGATTGGAATGGGGTGATTGGAATTTTGTTGCATTTAATCCAACCAAAACCAAACTATGCAGCCTTTCTCGATTAGAGCGACACAAAAACTTTCCTATTAAGATAAACCATAAGGAATTGGATGAGGTTGAATCGGTTAGACTTATTGGAGTAGATATTGAAAACAATCTGAAATGGAATAAACATGTGTTCAACCTCGCTAAATCTGCAATGCAAAAATTAGGATTCTTGAGCCGATGTAAAAAATTTTTCAATCCCGATCAAATTTTGCTGATCTATAAGTCCTTTATTCGTCCATGTATGGAATACTGCTGTCATGTTTGGGTGGGCTCTTGTCAGTCAACAATTAAATGTCTAGACTCTGTACAGAGAAAAGCGATACGGTTGATTGACAATACCGAACTAACTGATCAGCTTGATATACTCCAACATCGCAGAAATGCGACTGAATTGTCAATCTACTACAAATATAACTTTAGCGAATTCTCCTCTAAGGAAATTCAAAATATCCTTCCATCGTATGCGCAGTATAGTCGACGAACAAGAACGTCAGAATTATCCCACCCATTTTCTGTCCAAATACCTCGCTGTAGAACTACGTCCTTCCAGAACGATTATTTTAATAAAGTGGTCAAATTATGGAACTCAATGCCCGGCTCCGTATTTCCCGACGAATATTCTCCTCAGATGTTTAAAGAAAATGTCAATCGTTACTTAAAACTATTAGTATAGTATATCCACATTCCTTCCATTTTCCTCATCTCCTTTCTTTATAGTTGACATGGTATCTTCGAATATTCAAAGAGTCTGAATAATGAATATTTCATATTTAGTGTGCTAAACATGTCCAACTAATTAATAAAAAAAAAAATTATATTTTTTATATCCTATTACTATATCATATTACTAATTTTTTTGAAATTATTTGATGACCATCATGGTCTTTTAAATAAAAGCCAGTGAGAGGTTTTCCTTGGTAGAGTCCTCGGGGGTTTTTTTTTTGTCCGTACATCAACATATCATTAAAATTAACCATTCCCTTAGATAAATATTTTAAGATTGTTCTTCCTCCAAGAGCCAAATTTTTTCGATTTCACTCCTTCGGAGCTTTTATTTTACATATTTTATTTTTCTTGCCTTTCTTTTATAACAATACTTGCAAAATTGAACAAAACAATTAAAAAAATTATATATTTTTTACGATGGAAGCATAATTTAAATGTTTGACTATTTGAAAGAAAATATTTATACCAGTTTAGAACTGAGAACGATATTGTATTATAATATTTGCACGCCTGTATTTGGGAGCGTTATATTATTTTAAAGTTACTCGCTCTGAAACAATGGAGTAAAGGAGTGATATAAAGAGCGTTTAAAAATGGTTTTTTTCGAATTTTTAGATTAATTAGGTTAAGAACTAAGCGGTGAAAGACAACATCAAAAAATACTACCATTAAAACTTACAAAAGAAATATGTGATGTAAAATTCTAAAACAAATTTTAAGAAATAATAAAGTTAAGGCTCTATCATAACAAACGGCCTTCCATCGCAACCGTATCAAAAAAAATGAAAACAATTTTATCGATTTTTAACTCGATGTTAAAAGAATAGTTTTATATGCATTGTCGCAATCGACTTTTATTATAGATACCTACGGTATCTATTATTTAAGGGTTTTAGATTTTAACTATAAACGGATGTAAGGATTAATACGCGAACTCTAACACAAGAAATATTTCTAATTTACAAAGATAATTTAGTTATAACATTTCATTATGACTTTTAAAACAAACAAAAATAATTTATTAATCTAACATACAAAACTAGAATTAACATTGAGAGAAATGATAAAATACAATACTGCTGATTGTAGTCTTCCTCTGTGTCAACTTCCAATCAAAATGCATTATACGCCAGGTTTGTTTTTTTGTTATTTTCTTCAGCCAACATTTATATTTATTCCAAAAAAACGCTGTTTAACATAACGAATAACGATATTATAGTGGACGTGAAGATCTTCAGCAAATACAAGACAACAAAAATGTGCCACTTTCGCATTAAGCAAATATTCGTCTAGTGGTTTAATTATGATACCACGTACTGATCTCCACAAGAATAAAGATTTTATAGGCAACCATTTCTAAACATATCAATGAAAAAAATGTAACATATTATGGCATGAACTCACTCCCCAATCATCGTCGTTTGACCATCCGGTGCATGCCTCTGCTTTAAAACTCTATAACGATAAAAATTCTGGAACACCTTGTGCAAACAATTAATCCAATATACACATTCATTAAGGTTGGGTCCTTTTGAATTTTCTGGCCTTTCTGGTCATCTGGCCTTTCTCGAACCACCGCCATATCGTTTGAAACATTTAATTTTTGTTTCAGTTATATTATTTTGAATTTAGCACAACATTTATTTAATTTTTTTTTCTTTCTTTTATAAACATATATATTGGTCAACCAATTTAATAATTCACATCAACAATCAAAAAACCATTTTCATTACATATTCTATTCTTTTTTTTTATTTCTTTTATTTTCAATTTATGAACTATTATTTTATTTTTTCTTGTTACAAACATCACAAACATTTATATAATTTTTTTCTTTTTATTTAACAATATTTATTATTGAAATCCTAATTACAACTCAACTAAATTGAAAATTATTTTTCTATTTTTTATCTTTAATTACTTTAAACAACAGAGGAGAAAGAGTTGGTTGCATATATCTTAATTTGTCATGCATATGTTGGAACAATACATTAACAAAAACAAACCCCATTTATAAAGAATGATCCATTTTCCAGCAAAACATTTCTACTTGTATTTGGTTAATGGCAAAACATAAACAGAAAAATTTAGGGATCACTCTTTAATTAAAAAGTATTCATATCATCAATTGTTTCCACCCACATCAAAAAAAATCTGAAGAATACAAACAATTCATTTTTTTCTCTGTTTCATTATTATAATATGAAGAGAAAAATTTAAAGTAAAAAAGTGTTAAATGTAAAATTATGATATTGCAGAACATATATTTAGGTAGGTCAGAGATGGAAATTATAGAATGAATTAACGAGAATCTAATCTTTGCTGTTAACGCAACTGGAATTTAAGGCTTGACAGTTCAAACAACTAGAACTGTCAAGCCTTAAATTCCAGTCAATACACCCTATACAGAACCTTGATCGTATATGATACATGTTTAACAACACGTAGTTTGGCGGGTATAACATCATCTCAAATTGCCGGTCTATTGGATTTATAGTTTATGCAAGATAACCAAATAATTTTCCACTATATCTCACCAATAGTTTCCCTTTTAAGAACGGCGCACTAAAAATATTTTCAACGCCTCTGGAAGATTATCGTAAGAAAAAACAAACACAATGATGTTTGCTGCAATTTTCTTAGAATAAAAATCGCAATATTCTTGGTTCGGTTATCGTTTCTCGACTTTTAAGGTTTAGTTGTCGGTTTGCTGCTGAAAAACATCTGTTGATATGTTTGTCTATTAGGTATTGAGGGTAGTTATTTTTTGTGAGTTCTTGTTTGATAATATTGGCAATTCCATGCCAAAATTTAACAGAACTAAGTATAAGTGTTCTTTCTATTGTTGTGACTAAAATGTTTCGTTTCTGGGAACATGAATGCGAGAAAAGAAATTGCAAGAGTCTGTGTTTACTAGTGGGTTTTGAGAACCAATTTGTGTCTAATGAGTTGTCGGTATTTAAATGTAAGGTATGGTCTAGATAATTTAGTTCGTTGTTGTTCAAAGATAAATCTTATTTCTTAATGGAAATCGTTTAAAATGGAGGTGGTATTGTTAATTTCAGTGGTTGATAAGGTGAACAAAAAGTCATCAACATATTTAATTATTACTTGGATGGAGTGTAGCTTAGTCGAGGCATGGAAATGTCAAGGATTTGATTCATTATAAAATCAGTTATAATGAGGACAAGAAGGTAACACCTCCAAAAGTTTGTTTGTAGAATATATTTTTAAACGAGAAAAAAGTTTTCACAGCAGAATTTTACCAAACTTATGAATAAATCCTGTGAAAAAGGGTTAGAGTTTCTAAGGAAATGTGTCTAAGGAAATATGCTGAAGAATAATTGATAAAAATTTCGGCAAATTGTACGCTGACGTACCTATCCTGGATACAACACGTATTATGATCGGTATTTCAATCTTGTGTATTTTAGGAAGGCTATTATAAATGGTTTAATTCGTTTGTGCCGGGATTAAGAAAATTTCTTAATATTTAAAAAAACCACATGCGATCTCTGGTCCAGGAAAATCTCTTTCTTTTAAACAGATTAACTATTCATCACAAAAACAAAATCTAGTGTATATATATATATATATATATATATATATATATATATATATATATATAAATGATTGTGATATATGTATATATATATATATATATATATATATATATATATATATATATATATATATATATATATACAGTGAAATTCACTTATAACGAAACGGTTATAACGAAATTTCGCCTATAGCGTCATAAAATCAAAGTAATGGTTGAACTTGCCTTTGTTCCTATATAAAAATATTCGCTTAAAACGACTTCGGTTATTACGACATTTCTGATATAGCGACCAATTTTGCAATAAAATTTGTACAGATAGATGCACAGATTGTTCGTTTATTGCGACCGATAAGTTCAAAAATAAAAACGTTTTTTAGGTATGAGAAAAAATAGTTGTGATTTATTAATCACAATTGGTGGTTTTTATCCTCTATATCTTTCCATTTTGGTGGTTTGGTTTACATTGTCGCAGTTTTAGCTCAGTCGATAAGGCGCTAGGTAGTCTTGTAACTCAAGGAAGCCGGTTTCGATTCTCGACGGAGATCACTTTCCCTTTACATTATTCAGAATGTGTGTTTTCAGGTCTGCTCGTTAATTAATCGTGAATATACCGTATTAATCTCTGAATGTATAGTAAAAGATAACGTTTAACATGTTATCTGGGATATTCAAAGCTATTGATTTATAAATGGTGGGATGCAATGATTAATATGTTGATTTGATTCATAAAAAACTATAAGCACCATATGGAAAAACAAACATTTCATTTAAAAGGCGTTTGAATTACAAGGAATAAAACAGAAAAATTGGGAAGATTTGCGAAGTGTTGTTGACAGAGTTTAAGCAACAGCGATTCAAAAATTTTTGCAATATCTATTCAATATTGCACAAGAAAACAGAATTAATTGGATTGCCGCTAAATTCTGAATTCAAATGTATGGAAATCTGAACTTTTTGCTTCCGTAAGAGACATATATTGCGGTTGGGTGCTTGGCGGGGTGGGATTTTTGATGAATGAGCAAGTGTTGATGGAAGTGCATGTGATGAGTTCGAAAATACTCGACGGCTACAAATAAAATTTACAACGTCGACAAAACGGGTCTGCTTTATAAAATTACTCCAGAAAAAAAATTTAAATAATAAAAATGTGTAAGTTGAGAGCGAGTGGCTTGTGATAGAAAAAAGTAAATCACCCAGCTTATTTAGAAGCATTAAGTCTCTACCGTTGGATAATACAGAAAATACAAAGGCCTAGATGTCTTCTAATATTATTGAATGTTTTAAGAAAATGAAACACCGAGTTAAAGAAAAATTAACTGTTGGATAATTGCCCTGCACATCTTCATTTGAAAAATCTAAAATTTATTAAATTAGTGATTATGCCACTAAACACGTCATCTGCTCTTCAGTAGCATGATAAGTGTGTAATAAAAATTTTTAAAAATCACTATCGACAGAATTTTTAATAAAAATTGTTAGAAATGACAATGGCCAAAGCACAACTCTTTCTAATTGGTAGATGCTATCCAACTAGAAATCGTTTTAGTAAGTAAACGTCGTATTTCAGTTGACTTAAACATGCCGAATTCTTGCAAGTTGATGATGATGATGATACAGACGCTGTGAGTTACGATGCTGATGATGAAATTCCACTAATGGGATAGGCCAAGTTTTGCTCCTCGATAACAACTTCTTTCAGGGGTGATGAAAATTGGGAAGTTATCATTTCTGATAAATTTTTATTCACAGATAAAGAGCCCACATTAAAAGAGACTGTCGACGATATTATAAATTTACCTAATGTTAACGTATACGTTGACGTATAGAAGATATTTAAAATAAACCTGTGTATACCATAAATTTTTCTCCTCCAACAGTTACAGAAAGATACGACGCTCTATTAACCCGCCATTAAATTGATTCTGATAAAAAATTGAGCACTTCGCATATTACGACATTCGGATGTAACGACGGATTTTGATGTCTTTTTCAATGTCGTTATAAGCGAATTACACTGTATATATATATATATATATATATATATATATATATATATATATATATATATATATATATATATATATATATATATATATATATATATATATATATATATATATATATATATATATATATATATATATATATATATATATATATATATTGTAAAGACTCTTCGTTGGTTCTTTTAGATTATTGAACAAACACGACAGTAAAAAGACAGATCTTTGGTTAACAGAATCTCAAACTTTATTTATCAACCAATTACAGCAACTTCCGATTTTAATTACAATAAATTCTATGGTCTCCAATTTATGTACCATAAATTTCACCGCTTTCCACAATTTGAATCAATGAGAGTCGGAATCGTAAAATCTGTATTTACTATTCCACTAGGTTCAAATTCTTTCACTATTAATACCCAGGCTCAAGTACCACCGATTATTCCTTATACTTGCGAATATTTATAAACACTTTTAATTGCAAAATTAAAACTGACTATCTGATATTTTTGTTTGCTTATTTATATCGAAAAATAAATAAATCGAAACTTCTATAATCCACTAGAAATCAATACTACGTAGTCCGTACATCTGAAATAGGCCACACCTGTTTTTATTCATACTTGCATTTGTATTAGCGAACTCAAATTTAATTTATGGAAAATGTATTAGGTAACTCCTTTTAATTCATTAATGTAAACATTTGTATAACAAATTTAATTTACATTAATTTATGCAATACAATTTGCAATACAAGTAAAAGATTGAAAAAGGAGTTAACTTTTAATTAATGAATGAGTAAATAAAATTAACCCATTCTGGACGAAGTTTATTACATTGCCCTCCATTTAGTTTTGTTCGTCCCGAACAATATCAGAGATCGCATTGGTGATGTTACCTTGGTACGGTGCCAACCTTTGCAGATGTATCACTTTCATCTTGGTACGGGGTCCCTTTTGTATGCGGTAGATGACATCATTAATTCGTTTGATTATTTTATATGGGCCTTCCCAATCTGGCTGCAGCTTGGGTGATCTTCCCTTAGTTCTTCTGGGGTTGTATAGCCATACCAATTCTCCTTCTTGAAAACCGCCACTATTTGCATTTATGTCGTACCTGGTTTTCATTTTGTCACTGGCAATCTTAATGTGGTCTCGAACCTGCTGATGGATTTTATTCATCTTCTCCCTTAGTTGTCCCACATAATCTGTTTTCGTGGATACCAGACCTCCAGGGATGCCAAACTCGATGTCACTAGGAAGATGTAGTTCTCTTCCGAACATGATATTCGCTGGCGTTTCACTTGTCGTATCGTGCACTGCGCTACGATAGGCCATCAAGAATAACGGAAGATCCTTGTCCCAATTTCTTTGGTTGGCTTCTACTACCTTTGACAAATGTTCTTCCATGGTTCGGTTGAATCGTTCTACCATGCCATCTGACTGCGGGTTCATAGGTGTAGTTCGTGTTTTTCTAATGCCGAGTGTTCTGCACAGCTCTTCCATCAGTTGAGATTCGAAATTCCTTCCCTGGTCGGTATGCAACTCGAGCGGTGTTCCATATCTGCAAACCCATTCATTGACTAATGTTTCCGCGACCGTAACTGCTTCCTGGTTCGGTATTGCATAAGCTTCCGGCCATTTTGTAAAGTAATCAATGACCACCATGATGTATTTGTTACCTTTTGTCGTTTCCGGAAATGGCCCCGCGATGTCTATAGCAATTCTCTCCATTGGGGCACCCACATTGTACTGTTGCATCTCTCCTCGAGTTCTAGTTTTTGGTCCTTTGCTCGCCGCACAAGTATCACATCGCCGACACCATTGCTCCACGTCGGTACGATACCTTACCCAATAAAACCTCTCCCTTACTTTAGCCAGGGTTTTATTGACTCCCAGGTGTCCTCCAGAAATACTTCCATGCAGCTTTCCCAGTACCTCCTCCACTCGACTTGATGGCAACACCAGTTGTTCTAACACTTTCTTTCCATCAGCAGACTCCCATTTTCTTTTAAGTATCCCGTTGTCCATAAATAGTGAGTCCCATTGCGCCCAGTAGCATTTCACTTCCGTACTTAAAGGTGATACCTCTTTCCACTCTGGCCGCCTTCCCTCGGTTTTCCATTTCAATACTGGAGCCGTAGCTGGATCTTCTAGCTGCTCTCTTTTAATTGCCTCGGTACACCAATCTTCAGGAGTTTGGAACTTGATTCGGTTCACTTTCATTGCCTCATTTCCCTCAGTTCTGCTACATGACTTGCACTCCTCTATACAGGGTCTTCTGGACAGGGCATCGGCGTTACCATGGATCCTCCCCTTGCGGTGTTCAACTTTGAAGTCGTAGTTCTGCAGGATCTCTATCCATCTTGCTGCTTGTCCTTCAGGAAATTTGAATTGTAATAACCATTTTAGAGCAGCATGGTCCGTGCGAATCAGGAATGGTTGTCCACACAAATACTTGTGGAAATGTTTCACAGCCTTGATGATAGCTAGCAACTCCTTCCTCGTGACACAGTAATTCCGCTCCGGCTTTGACAGAACTTTACTGAAGTACGCCACCACTTTCTCATCGTCTCCAACTTTCTGTGACAAAACAGCTCCGGTTCCTACATTGCTTGCGTCTGTGTCCAGAATGAACATCTTTCCGGATTCTGGATAGGCTAGTATAGGGGTGTTGCATAGTTTTTCTTTTAAACGGCAGAATGCCTCATTACATTCGGTTGTCCACAGAAACTTGGTATTTGCCTCTGTCAATTTATGTAGACTCTTGGCGATATTCGCAAAATTCTCCACGAATCTTCGATAATAGGTGCATAAGCCAAGGAAACTGCGTAGCTCATGAACATTGTTCGGTACTGGCCAATTTTTCACAGCATCAATCTTCTCGGGATCGGTTCTGACTCCATGTTCTGTAATGATGTGTCCAAGGTACTTCACTTCTTTGTGGAAGAGATTGCACTTTACCGGATTCAACTTCATGTTGGCATTACTTATTCTTCTAAGTACTTCTTCGAGGTTCATTAGATGCTCTTCGAAGTTGCGACCCATTATAATGATGTCATCAAGATAAACTAGGCAGGCCTTCCAGGTTAAACCATGCAACACGCATTCCATTAGACGTTCAAATGTTGCTGGGGCATTGCATAGACCAAACGGCATCACATTGAACTCCCACAACCCATTGCCAGTAGAAAATGCTGTCTTTCGTCGATCTTCTGGATGCATTTCAACTTGCCAGTAGCCACTCTTCAGATCTAATGTGCTGTACCATTTGGCCCCTGATAGTGTATCCAGTGTGTCATCAATTCGTGGCAGTGGATAGCTGTCCTTAATGGTTACCTCATTGAGCCTTCGATAGTCTACACAAAAACGAGCTGACCCATCTTTTTTTCTAACTAGCACCACTGGTGAGCTCCATGGACTCTTAGATGGCCTGATGACTCCATCACTTTTCATTTTGTCCAGCATTCCTTGCACTTCCTCGTGTTTAGCCAGTGGTAGTCTTCTAGGAGGCTATCTGATAGGATGAGCGTTTCCAGTGTTGATCCTATGTCGCACGATGTTTGTTCTTCCAACATCTTCATCTCCAGTAGAGAAAACACTGCTCATCTTCGTTAATACCCTCTTGATTTCTTTGAATTCGGCTGGATTCATTCTTTTACTAAGATCTTGAAGTATTGCTACTAATGCGGGATTGTTTCTCTGCATGAAGACCTTTTGCTCTTCTTCACAGCTGATTATCTCTTTTATGGTGCTGCATTTCGCGATTTCTTCTCCATGATTGATGACCACTCGTTTATTTGAGAAGTTAATCAGTTGCACTGGAACTACTCCCTCTTTTGCTGCAACTAGCGTTCGGCCAATCATAATGTTTCCCCCAAAGTCGTTGTTAGCTGGCTCAATCATCACAGGTGAATTTTGGTCACTTTTATCTAGTAGCTTAGTCCATATGATTTTCTCAGATTTTGCCGGGATCTCAGTTGGTCCATCACTAATAACACGGACCTCAGCATTGTCGTTGGTGGCGTTTAGCACTATTTCTGTGTTTCCATATCTCAGTACGTGGCTTCCCAGATCTAATATAAAATTGTATTCTTTCATGAAGTCAAGCCCAATTATGCAGTCATCTTCTATATCTGCTACAATAAATCGGTGCCTAAATGAATTTCCTCCAAGGTGAACCTCTTGGTCGCTTTCTCCATGAACTAGAACTGTTTCACCCGTAGCTGTTTTTAGGGTGAATCGTCTTGCTGTCTCGATCTGACTATCACAAACCACATCTGGACGCACTATTGATCTCGAAGCACCTGTGTCCAAAGTCAACATGCACAATCTGCTCCCAACGGTTGCCTCTAAGACTAGACTACTATTTTCTCTTTTTACTTGTGATACCACCAATGTAGGGCATTGTAATTGAGCCAGCTTTCGCCCTTCAAAACTGGCACAATCTAGTTTCCCGAATCCGGAACGCGGCCTCTGTCTTCCGGGTGTGGCTCCCATTTACATTCTCTTCGGATGTGCCCTAACTTCCCACAGTTCCAGCATCTTACTCTGCTAGATCTTCTTCGTTGATTTCGTTCAGGTTTATCTTCCAAACTTTTGACACGCATGATCACTTCATCAAGCGCTGCTTTTATAGGTTCTTCAATAACTTCCATCTGACGTACTCTATCTGAACCGTACGCTCTTTTTCCAGCTTCCATTTGCAGGGCCAATGCTAAGACTTCAGCAGGTAGCTTCTTTCCGCTTAGATAAAGCTGGTTTCTCATTTGCACATCTCGAAGAGCATTGATGAATGTATCAGCTGCCAGTTCGTCTCGGTGTTCAGCGTTATAATTCGGATATGATAGATTAACCAGTCTCACAATGTCAGCCTCTAATTCTTGCAAGGTTTCGCTGACTCCTTGTTTTCGTGTCTTGAGCTGCATGCGATGGAGAGCTTGCATATGACTTTCCCCATATCTTACTTCTAGGGCCTCCATTATCTTGCTGTAATCACGCTCTGTCGCTGATAGTGTCTGCAAAATTTCAGCAGCAGGTCCCTTCAATGCCAGTATAAGCGAATTTGCTTTTTGCTGGTGATCAACTCCAGTTGTTGCTATCTCAAATTGCATCTTAAATATCTGATACGATGTAGATCCATCAAATGCGGGTGTTTTCACTCTAGCTGGAGCTGAAGTAGTTGATGGATTGATCATGTTACCTGACTTTACTTGTGCTATTTCTTGGCGGAATTCACTCGAAAGATTGCGTAATTTCTCTTCATGTTCCTCGGTGATTTTCCGCAGCTCCTTTTCCACGTTGTTGATTTTAACCTCCGCACTGGATAGACGTGACTCGATTACTTCACGTAGACTTTCTTGCTTCGCCATAATATCAGCAAACTGTTGTCGTTGCTCTACTTTTTGTTCTGCTGCCAGAACTTTTTGTTCTGCTGCCTGTTTCTCTTGTCGGGCCATCAGATCAGCAAGTTGTTGTTGTTGGTTGTTTCCTTGTTTGGCCATCATATCAGCAAATTGTTGTTGCTGCTGTGCCATCATTTCTTTCATCAACGCCATCATCGGATCAATTGCTGGTGCACTCTGAGCCGGAGCTTCTTCCTGCTCTATTTCTATGACCTCTGTGTTTTGGCCTGCTTCTTCTAAAACTTTACGCAGCCGGAATGCAAGTTCTGCCTTCGTTCCATGGATTGGAGCATTCCTTTTCTTCAACTCATCCTTCAGCTGGGTCTGGCTGAGATCACTAATATTTACTGTCTTGACCATTGTTTCAATAATCCCACTTCTGACACCACTGTAAAGACTCTTCGTTGGTTCTTTTAGATTATTGAACAAACACGACAGTAAAAAGACAGATCTTTGGTTAACAGAATCTCAAACTTTATTTATCAACCAATTACAGCAACTTCCGATTTTAATTACAATAAATTCTATGGTCTCCAATTTATGTACCATAAATTTCACCGCTTTCCACAATTTGAATCAATGAGAGTCGGAATCGTAAAATCTGTATTTACTATTCCACTAGGTTCAAATTCTTTCACTATTAATACCCAGGCTCAAGTACCACCGATTATTCCTTATACTTGCGAATATTTATAAACACTTTTAATTGCAAAATTAAAACTGACTATCTGATATTTTTGTTTGCTTATTTATATCGAAAAATAAATAAATCGAAACTTCTATAATCCACTAGAAATCAATACTACGTAGTCCGTACATCTGAAATAGGCCACACCTGTTTTTATTCATACTTGCATTTGTATTAGCGAACTCAAATTTAATTTATGGAAAATGTATTAGGTAACTCCTTTTAATTCATTAATGTAAACATTTGTATAACAAATTTAATTTACATTAATTTATGCAATACAATTTGCAATACAAGTAAAAGATTGAAAAAGGAGTTAACTTTTAATTAATGAATGAGTAAATAAAATTAACCCATTCTGGACGAAGTTTATTACAATATATATATATATATATATATATATATATATATATATATATATATATATATATATATATATATATATATATATATATATATATATATATATATATATATATATATATATATATATATATATATACATATATATATATATATATATATATATATATATATATATATATATATATATATATATATATATATATATATATATAGGTAAATTGGTATATGAAAATATAGGAACAGTAAAAAAAAGAAAAGACTTAACTAATTGTAGTTGATGAATTTATATCCCTATCCTCGTGTAAATGAATCAATTTTTATATTCCAATGACTGGTCGGTTGTTGCGAGATCCGCATACTTAATATCATCCAGCATCCAAAATCCAAACTGTTCACGCATTATCGTGAATTGTTAAATAGTTTACCTGAAAAATCAAAATATATTAAATTAGGATCAAAACAAAACCAATTAAAGATTTATAAAATTATGCAAAACATTACCAAAACAATCCTTTTGAAATGTCAACGAAACTTTCAATTTTGAATTGACGTGTTCGGTATATTTTGATCATTCATTCGATATTTTCAATTTTCACATTGAATTTATGTGTTCGTTATTCTATATTATTAATTCGATAGTTTCGAGATCGTTGGTAAACTTGACAGCTGTGATTTGTAGAGTTTTGGCTTTCTATAAAATGGACTGTTTTTGGTAGTTTTGCTCTCTTATTTCTTACGAATTTATATCTGAATAGTATAGTCAGTAAAAAGTGTTGTTTGTATTACCATGTAGTTGGTTGAGTATGAGCTAAGCTCTCTCTTTTAGTTTTAAGTGAATTTTAAATATTTTGTATTCCCATGTGTTAAAATCAGTAATTGTAAAATTAATAAATGAAGTTTTTATAAAGTTGTGTGCATCAGGTCAGTTTTTTAATGTAAATATAAATTAACCAAATAGTTTTTTCTTTGTTCTCTGACAAATATTCGTCGAGTGTGCATGCAGTAAAAACCTCGTATAAGTTTTCATCGATTGGAACGAGTGATGTTTCCATGCATCGTTCATCGCAATTACATAACTTCAAATATTATATGAGCTGATATTTTCATCATTGCATAGTTCATGTCATATGTACATAACTTCAACTATTATATGAGCTGATATTTTCATCATTGCATAGTTCATCTCATATGTACATAATCTCAACTATTATATGATCTGATGTTTTCGTCATTACTTCAGTGAATCATCGCAATTACATAACTTCAAATATTATATGAGCTGATATTTTCATCATTGCATCGTTCATGTCATATGTACATGATTTTAACTATTATATGATCTGATATTTTCGTCATTACTTCAATCAATCATCTCATATGTACAAGATTTCAACTATTAAATGAGTCTGATATTTTCGTCATTACTTCTGTTAATCATCTCGTTTGCATAACTTCAATTATTATATGAGCTGAGATATTTTCATCATTGCATCATTCATCTCACTTACATAATTTCAACTATTATATGAGCTGAGACATTTTCGTCATTGCTTCAATCAAAACATCTCATATGTACATGATTTTCAACTATTATATGAGTCGATATTAGTCTCTGTATTTCTCTGGGTCTCACATTACCTCGATATTTGCATCACGGTGTTGGAAGTTGATGTGCCAACCAACTCACATCAAAATATATCGTCAAAAAAAAAATACAGTCCACCTCTCATCGACGCCGCATCATTTGGTCCTTCGAGACGGATATATACGCAGCTCGTCTCAAAATAACTTCGGAAGAAAAAAGACCAAGCAACGTTTTTGGATAATTTAAGGTACCATTTAGTATAATTTATAAGTAACTTAATTATTTAAATTTTCGTCAAATATCATTAACATTATGCATTTCTCTAGCATTTATATTGTCATTGTTTATTAACACGACTTGCGTGATCAGATAATCGTGATTTTTTCGAGACATTCACTACTACGGGGTGTACAATGTCGCTTAGTCGATTGTTTAATTGTCTATGGTGGATGACTTGTCGGATTGTTCCATTCTATTGACATATTCCGTTCTGAACAATGTTCATCCGTTTTTCTCTTCGATATTAATTTTCCATAGGTTAACATGCCGGATTCCCCTGACGTACACCTCTTGAAAAAACAACGTCGTACAAAATCTCGTCATACCTGAATGGAATTTGAATTCCAAAATAATTTTGTTGTCATCGTTAATATTTTTAAAAAAATCTTTATACATCTCGTCGTATTCTAATGGAATTTGAATTCCAAAATAAATTTCTTATTTTCATTAATATTTTAATTCAGTTCGTCGTACTTTAATGGAATTTGAGTTCCAAATAAATTTGTTGTCGTCGCTACTATGTTGCAAATCGTCATTCATTTTTCGTCGTGCCTTATTGGAATTCGATTGTTCGTTAATAATTGGAGTCATTATTCGTTTCGTCGTACTTAGTAGAATGTGATCTCCAGATATAATTGTTGTCTTCGTTAATATGTTCAAAATCGTTATTCGTTTTTCGTCGTACCTTGTTGGAATGCGATTTTCGTTAATAGTTGGAGTCACTATTCGTTTTCGTCGTACTTAGTAGAATGTGATTTCCAGATACAATTGTTGTCTTCGTTAATATTTTAGAAAACCGTTCTGTCGTATTTTTAAATCATTCGTCGTACCTGATTAGATTAATTGTTATTTTTAGGATTCTGTTATATTATGTATTATATTCATCGGATTCTAGTAGATTAAATAGCATATTCATCGGATGTTCCAATATTAAATTACCAATTTATTCATCGGATCATTTCAAAATCACCGTTTTTAGGTGTCGAGTAATTAATTATTTAATCCACATGGAAGTTTTGATATTGGTTTGTCCAACATTCGCTGGTATTTGGATGTGTTAGCTTCATTAATTTTTCGTCGTTCTCCTTGTTGCTATCATAATTCCAACAGATGTTCACTCTTGTCTCATTCTTCGTTGCCTTGGCAGAGTGTGCCTCACAGCCCACCTTCGTCGTATAGTCGTTGAGACAAAATCAAACAAATTTCTTCAATGTGAATTAGCTCTGACCTTGCTAATAGGCATACATGCCTCATTGGTAGTAATTGGTTATTCGTCATATCTTACTAGAATTCGTTTCTCAATTTAATGTTCATCAATAGTTGTAGTCATTATTCGTTTCGTCGTACTTAGTAGAATGTGATTTCCGAATAAAATTGTTGTTCGTTTATATTTTAGATATTTTTCTCGTACGTTTCGCCGTACCCTAACACCATTCATCGTATTTTATTAGTTTGATTGTTATATTTTTAGGAACCTGTTAAATTATTTTATACCCATTAAATTCTAGTAGATTAAATACTATTCATCGCATGTTACATTATTGAATTACCAACTCATTCATCAAATCCTGTCAAATTCATCGTTATTAGATGTGAAATAATTAGTTATTCAATTCACATCGGTCATCAGTTAACATGGAAGGTTTTATATTGGTTCGTCGAACATCCGCTGGTATCTGGATGTGTTAGCTTCATTAATGTTTCGCCGTTCTCCTTGTTGCTATCATAATTCCTACAGATGTTCGCTCTTGTCTCGTTCTTCGTTACCTTGGCAGAGTGTGTCTGACAGCCCACTTTCGTCATATAGTCGTTGAGACAAAATCAAACAATTTTTCCAATGTTAACCAATGTGTCCTTGCAAAATGGCTAACATGCCTCATTTGTATTTAGTAGTGTTCGTCATTAGAATTCGTTTTAATTCAATATTTGGTAGTTAATGGTTCGGTAGTATCTTAAGCCGTTATAGGTTTAATTATAATTTAATAAAATGTTTGTCTTCAGTAGGAATTAAAGTCATTAGTTATTTTCACGCGTCTTTCGTCTAGTTTATGTTACAAACCGAAAATGATTTCGTTTGAATTAGAATTTTATATTTTGTCATTTCCGTCTGCCAAATTGATAATTCAGGTTGTAGCACCGAGCTTTAATCGTTGACATTTAACTTTTGCAGGCCCCCTCTATTAGCTCAAGATGCGTGCTCAAATACAACTGACAAATGGTTCATATGCATGTTCGCGTATTTCGTCTCAAAGCAGTCCAGTTGGAAATCGGTATTAACTCATCAGCTGATCCTTTTAGAGCTTGGTTTCGTCGTATGTATGGTATCACGTAACGGATTGTGATGTTTTTAAAAATTCTGCTTCCACAACATTGCCAACTTCATTGAAGCTCGTAATCTTCAGCATATCCAACAAGCAGCATTCATGTGGTCTACTCTTCGTCACAGAGTGTGTCCGACAACCCAATTTCGTTGTACAATCGTTGTGTCATTTTAAATTGAGCCTATTGTCATTTCCATTAACCCAGCTGAATCCATTCTGAAACGCTCAGTAGCACGAATCAGCGTAATCTCACATCTTGATGTTGAAGATTTGCAGCAGTTTGTTGTATCAAGTAATTACAAACTAGTGGTGGTTTATATTTCACTAATTAATATTTGCAATCGTCCACGTAACTCAAGCAACAATGTTCTGCGACCAGTCTGTTCAGTCTGACAAGTCACTCACCTCGACTACAGTGATCCCTGAATATTCATACACTTAAAATTTACTTTAGTTGCTGTCCGTAACTGTTTTTAAGGGATTACGTAATTGCAACCATGTCGCAGCCTGGACCGTTTCATTTTGTTAAAGTAAATACTTTAAGGTCGCCAGTATGTTCACGCATTATCGTGAATTGTTAAATAGTTTACCTGAAAAATCAAAATATATTAAATTAGGATCAAAACAAAACCAATTAAAGATTTATAAAATTATGCAAAACATTACCAAAACAATCCTTTTGAAATGTCAACGAAACTTTCAATTTTGAATTGACGTGTTCGGTATATTTTGATCATTCATTCGATATTTTCAATTTTCACATTGAATTTATGTGTTCGTTATTCTATATTATTAATTCGATAGTTTCGAGATCGTTGGTAAACTTGACAGCTGTGATTTGTAGAGTTTTGGCTTTCTATAAAATGGACTGTTTTTGGTAGTTTTGCTCTCTTATTTCTTACGAATTTATATCTGAATAGTATAGTCAGTAAAAAGTGTTGTTTGTATTACCATGTAGTTGGTTGAGTATGAGCTAAGCTCTCTCTTTTAGTTTTAAGTGAATTTTAAATATTTTGTATTCCCATGTGTTAAAATCAGTAATTGTAAAATTAATAAATGAAGTTTTTATAAAGTTGTGTGCATCAGGTCAGTTTTTTAATGTAAATATAAATTAACCAAATAGTTTTTTCTTTGTTCTCTGACAAATATTCGTCGAGTGTGCATGCAGTAAAAACCTCGTATAAGTTTTCATCGATTGGAACGGGTGATGTTTCCATGCATCGTTCATCGCAATTACATAACTTCAAATATTATATGAGCTGATATTTTCATCATTGCATAGTTCATGTCATATGTACATAACTTCAACTATTATATGAGCTGATATTTTCATCATTGCATAGTTCATCTCATATGTACATAATCTCAACTATTATATGATCTGATGTTTTCGTCATTACTTCAGTGAATCATCGCAATTACATAACTTCAAATATTATATGAGCTGATATTTTCATCATTGCATCGTTCATGTCATATGTACATGATTTTAACTATTATATGATCTGATATTTTCGTCATTACTTCAATCAATCATCTCATATGTACAAGATTTCAACTATTAAATGAGTCTGATATTTTCGTCATTGCTTCAGTTAGTCATCGCATTTACATGGCTTCAAATATTATATGAGCTGATATTTTCATCATTGCATAGTTCATCTCATATGTACATAATCTCAACTATTATATGATCTGATATTTTCGTCGTTGCTTCAGTTAGTCATCGCATTTACATAACTTCAAATATTATATGAGCTGATATTTTCATCATTGCATAGTTCATCTCATATGTACATAACTTCAACTATTATATGAGCTGATATTTTCATCATTGCATAGTTCATCTCATATGTACATAATCTCAACTATTATATGATCTGATATTTTCGTCATTACTTCAGTGAATCATCGCAATTACACAACTTCAAATATTAAACGAGCTGATATTTTCATTTCATATGTGCATAACTTCAACTATTATATGAGCTGATATTTTCATCATTGCATCGTTCATCTCATACGTACATAATCTCAACTATTATATGATCTGATATTTTCGTCATTACTTCTGTTAATCATCTCGTTTGCATAACTTCAATTATTATATGAGCTGAGATATTTTCATCATTGCATCATTCATCTCACTTACATAATTTCAACTATTATATGAGCTGAGACATTTTCGTCATTGCTTCAATCAAAACATCTCATATGTACATGATTTTCAACTATTATATGAGTCGATATTAGTCTCTGTATTTCTCTGGGTCTCACATTACCTCGATATTTGCATCACGGTGTTGGAAGTTGATGTGCCAACCAACTCACATCAAAATATATCGTCAAAAAAAAAATACAGTCCACCTCTCATCGACGCCGCATCACAAACCATATCAAAGAAATTCGAATGATTGGTTAACTCCAAACCAATTTTTTTACTACAAACATGCTTTAATTGGACATAAAATAGTGTGGCTTCCACATAAAATTGACCAATGACCCTGGCCTAGTGCAGTTTCAAGTGTTAGAACCTTTACGGGGATTGGATCATAGTTTAATCACCACCCAATTAAATATAAGGGCCCCTCCATAGTTTTAAGCTACACCCCTGCTTGGATAATAATCTTACAAATTAATAGGGACTTTAAATGTAATTTTTAAATGGCTTCCCTGGAAACGAAATTATCTTATGGGACCGGGCCCAAACATAGTTGCTTTTGATTTTGCCGAAGCTGTTCTTTAGGGTATGCGTAAGTTTATTCCAAATAGATTAACCACTCCAAGCGCTGATCTTTAATTTTCAAATAAGTGGAAAAAGGCAATGCAAAAAAAAAGAATTTCGAAAAGTTACCCAAACCATAACTGTGAAAACCTTAGACCAGTATCGAATTGAGAGAAATGTATGTATGTAAGAAACTACAGTATGGCCAAAAAAATTTTAGAGGACTAAATTTGTTGAGCTACTAAATCTGCTGAACACTGTTTCGTGGAATTTCTATAAAGTGGTTAAGGCTGTCCAAGGCAATTTTTGTAAATCTTCTCTAGCTCCTGTTATATTGATAGAGATATGACTGTGATTGATTGATTGTAATTCATAATGACTGAAATACTTTTAATATATATCTACACTTAATGCGTTCACCCAATTTGGGGTGACACCCGAACGTAAAAAACTTAAACAAACCATCACAATGTTTTCAACGATAAATCACTTCGAAACCGTTTTGGGGTGAAACCCGAACGTAAACAACTTAAACAAACCATCACAATGTTTTCAATGATAAATCACTTCGAAACCGTTTTGGGGTGACACCCGAACGTAAAAAACTTAAACAAACCATCACAATGTTTTCAACGATAAATCACTTCGAAACCGTTTTGGGGTGACACTCGAACGTAAAAAACTTAAACAAACCATCACAATGTTTTCAACGATAAATCACTTCGAAACCGTTTTGGGGTGACACCCGAACGTAAACAACTTAAACAAACCATCACAATGTTTTCAACGATAAATCACTTCGAAGCCGTTTTGGGGTGACACCCGAACGTAAAAAACTTAAACAAACCATCACAATGTTTTCAATGATAAATCACTTCGAAACCGTTTTGGGGTGACACCCGAACGTAAAAAACTTAAACAAACCATCACAATGTTTTCAACGATAAATCACTTCGAAACCGTTTTGGGGTGACACCCGAACGTAAAAAACTTAAACAAACCATCACAATGTTTTCAACGATAAATCACTTCGAAACCGTTTTGGGGTGACACCCGAACGTAAAAAACTTAAACAAACCATCACAATGTTTTCAATGATAAATCACTTCGAAACCGTTTTGGGGTGACACCCGAACGTAAAAAACTTAAACAAACCATCACAATGTTTTCAACGATAAATCACTTCGAAACCGTTTTGGGGTGACACCCGAACGTAAACAACTTAAACAAACCATCACAATGTTTTCAACGATAAATCACTTCGAAGCCGTTTTGGGGTGACACCCGAACGTAAAAAACTTAAACAAACCATCACATGTTTTCAACGATAAATTACTTAGAAACCATTTTAACCAGGTTATCCATATAATTTTAATTTATAAATTGTGATAACTTATAAATGTGTCCTATAAATGTGTTATTGGTTCAAAAAGAATCTATTCTACTTTTTAAAATTTTTGAGTTATTACGTGAAATAAAATTTTAACAATATTAATCGAATCAACATGTTGAGCATTGAATCCCATCACCACAATTACTCAATAGCTTTGAATATTCCTATAGATGCCATATTGACCGTTTTTTACGATATATTATTTAGTATGCAAGCATGATTATTTGATGACCAGGTCTGAAAACACATATGCTGAATAATGTATAGGAAAAGTGGTTTACGTCGATAATGTGGCACCCTATGCAATTACTGCAGTTTTGCAAATTTTTGTAGGTTGATACATACTCATACTGTTTGTTTTCAGTTTTATATATTTATATATTTGAAATAAATGAAAGTTTATCATTTAAAATTACATTTTGTTGGGTTTTAAATCCCTTGGAAATTTCAAACTCATCCAGTGATTCTTTTAAAGATCCTTGGCTACATAAATGTAAAGCCTTCAATTTTTTTAAAAGTGGTGTAGCTATTGTTATTAACTATGTAAATGGTTTGCAAAAATAAACTTTAAATTTTGTTTATTTTTCTTCTTAGGCAGGTATTCCTTAAATCAGTCTTTAAAACATTTTCCGGTTTTCCCGAAGTAAAATATTTCACAAAAATCACATTTGATTTTGTAAATTATTGAGCATGATTCTAATTGGATATTTAATTTTGGTTTCAATTCTTTATATAAAATATCTTTTAGGATTTCATACTCATATTTTTTTAAATAGTTCCTTATAATATTAGGATATGATTTGTATATTCCATTTTATCAAATATTATTTAATATAAGTTGTTACAAGGAAATTTAAATAAATTAATTTTCTTGGCGGTGTATTTAGTCGTTAACACAGTGTACTTATTATGAACTATGTACCTATTATGTATCCTACAAATATATTTAGAATTAATGCTTTGCTGATACCTATACTATAATTAAAAATATTTTTTTAGATTTCGTTTAGCAAATATCCCTAAAAATAAATATGCCACGAGGAGTTCATCTCCTTTAAGGAGAAAGGAAAAATTTAAAAGAAAAGGTTGGTTCCAGCAGAGAAAGATCAAATCTATAAATATGTTACAAAACCCGATGATATCCAAGGCTCATCAAAAGAAACTGATTATCACGTTGATGCAACGAATGTTTCAGAGAATATTGGCTCATCTTCGGAAAGCAACAGCAACAATACAGAATTAATAATGATAACCTATGATGACGAATTAGAAAGGAATAATGAAAATGACAGTGATAATGCCGCTAATGCTTCTACTATCGAAGACAGTATTTGCATGGGTGAATCACTTCAGGACTTAAGAGATGTATCACATTGGAATATACTCGTCTCTGGTAATGTTCGCATTGAAATCATAAAAAAAGAAAGTGAACATTTTCAAAATAGAGAAGGGTCGTTTGTTACTGTATCTAGACACGGGTTAGACATAAAAGGTGATGTTCGCCATCTTTCTAAAGAATGGTTTTATAAAATGAAGAATAATGGTGAAAAAATTCTACGGCCATGGATTGTTTATTCTCCTGTAAATAATAACTTGCGTCCTGTATTGCTTCTGTTGTCGTGTATTTGCTGTCACCAATAATAATAATACAAAATCAACATTTACTACTGGATATCAGAAGCGGTGGAAACTAAATCCCAAAGTAACCGACCATGAAACTTCAAATGAACATCTGGAGAATTTTGAAAAGTGGAAAACTTTGGAAATGAGGTTAAAAATTCATAAAACGATACGAGACGCAGCCTTGCAATTAATATATAATAAAAAACAGAAGTGGAAACATCTTTTATCAAGATTATTGGATATAACTTTGTTTTTATCTAAACAAAACCCAGCATTTCATGGACATGATGAAGGACAAAGTTCTTCAAATAAAGGCAATTTCTTAGAACTAACCAAACTATTGTCAAAGTATGATGTAGTGTTAAAAGAACACATTTTGAATTTGGAGCATGGTAAATCACCAAAAGTATCATATTTGTCACTAGATATATAAAATGAGTTCATAAATGTTTTAGCGATCCACGTAAAGTTTAAGCTTGTCAACAAAATTAAATCGGTTTTATATTTTGGAATTATGTTTGATAGCACACCTGACATTTCACATATTGATCAAATGTTAGATGTGATTTGTTATGTGAAAATTGATGGTAGTAAAGTGGAAATCAAGGAAGTATTCCTTGGATTTTTTCTTTTACATGGAAAAAAGCCGCTGATTTAAGCGATGAAATTCTTACACTGAAAAAAAAATTGAAGTAATGATAACCTCATCTCGAAGATGGCAGTTGATTATTCATGCAAAGAAAAGATATTTACAAACAATTTCACCGTGATTGGGACAACTACTCAGTACTCAGTAACATTTTCCTGATAACAGAATGAGGTGTAATTAAAATATAAAGGGCTATCCAATATAAAAGTAGTTGAATAAAGTTAATAACTATTTCCATGAAAACATACTTCTTTGGCCTTATATCATGAATTTTTCATTTTAAAATTTAAGTATTTGAGATTAATTGAACTATATTTTATTTTCACATAAATATTTCATGTGATTGTCTCAACTGCATCTGCTTATCATTGTACGGTTGTTGAATCAATCTCGTATTTCGATTCGCCATATCTGCCCGCACGGTGAGGTTGAGACAACTGCATTACGATTGGAAATAGGACATGTTTTTTTCAGTGTAAAAATCTTGAAAATGATGGTATAGATGTTATGAATTGTCACTCCCAAAGGTTATGATAATGCAGCTGTTATGAGTAGTATACATGGAGAAGTGCAAGCTATTATTAAAGCAAAAAATAACAAAGCAATTTTTGTGGGTTGCAAAGATCATTCAATTAATTTATACGGCCTACACTCGTCAGTGGAAGCCATTTTTACATATTTTTCTGCTTCGACTAGCCGCTGAGAAGTACTTGCTAAACACAACAAAGCAACTGTTGAAATACTCTTAACAGCGCATTGGAGTGCTCATTATGCTGCAGTAAAAGTATTGGCCGAAAATTTTGATGGGATTGTGGCTGAAATTGAGAAATTAAGTGTACAACAAGAAAATGTAGACACTAGAGGCGTTGCACAGAACCTTATCAATGCAGCATGTGATTTTTCGTTTCTTTGCTATCTTTTGTTTTGGAATGATATTCTAAGAGAAATAATATCTGTACTCAGATTGGATTGCAAAGCACGGGCTTGAATATTGATCAATTAGCTACAAAAATAGAGTCAATTCATAACGAAGTCTCATTGTAGAAGAGGCAATAGATCTCGCTGCGAAAAAATCGGAGGACTATGACATTCCAATGGAAAGCCGAATTCGTCATAAAAACGCAAAAAACGAACGGGTGGTGAGTTTGCACCTGATGTTGGACTGACACTGAGAGCTCAACTTAAAAAGGACATGTTGGAATGTCTTGATCGATTCAGTGTTGAACTCCAAACTAGACTGAAGTCAGTTCAAGATTTAGCTTCATTGTTCGAGGTTGTGCAGACAAACACTTAGCTTTTGGCGAACAGTGAAGAGTTAAAATTATCGGTATCAAAATTTACTGGTTTTTATGATGCGGTATTGGCAACAGAACTCCTCATAGAGATACAAAGGGTGAGGAGGCATTTAAAAGCGGCCAATGTTACCGTTTCTAACTGGGTGTACCTAGACTTTTTGAAATTCATCGTAGAATGGGATTTTTTAGAATTTCTTCCGAATCTTAGGCGGGCTATACACATGAGCTGAACTATGCGAAATATGCGAACTAAGTTTTTAAAAAAGTAATGTTTTAATGCGAATAAAGCTTTTTAAAAAAAAATGTAATGTTTCCGTTTTTCGTTTCTTTTTTAAATGTTTTGTTTCCGTAATGTTTTTTTCTATAATTACGTTATACATTATTTTTTAAAAAACATAGTTCGCATATTTCGCATAGTTTAGCTCAGGTGTATAGCGGGCCTTACGGTCGCATTAAAGTTATTTATGACTATTTGCGTATTAGTGGCTTCGTGTGAGAGGAGTTTCAGCAAATTAAAATTAGTTAAAAATTACTTGCGGGCTTATAATAATAATGCTCATTTGTATTAATTAAAAAAAATTATAAATTACGTTTATCGGCTTTTTATTATTATTGACAGTTTTTATTTTTGGGGTGACACCACAATATCCGCCCCGGGTGCCACCCATGCTAGCTACGCCACTGTGCTTGTCAAAGAGAAAGAATCAAACAACGATGGCGTTATGACATCACTCCAGACACATTAAATCACAATAAGATGACAAAACTAGAATCAATTAGCGATGAAATCTGATTACACAGTTTGCAAAATCCCTCCATGAAATGCAAACGCCAGAGAGAGCTGAGAAGTAATTTTTGCTTTACTTCTTTTATTAAAGTTTATTCTAAAACCAACGGCTTACTAAAAATGCTTCTTCAAAAAGTTTGCCATTTTACTGAAGTCAAGCAATCTATCTAATCTTGATTCACATAAAAAATTAACCGTATGGTTTGGCGTATGGTTCCAAAAGATAGAATACTGTGTATCTTGATTAAAATCGACATTCGTATCAAATTTTCCTTTGTTTTTATTCCCTATTTTTGTTTGTGAAAAATTTGAGATTGTAATAAATAATAGCACTATAGTACAGAATACAGAATAAAATGTCACATAATCAATATATAATGGCATTAATATAAAATAAGGAGAGCTAAAAAAATGTTTTAAATGCTAATATTTTGCAATAAAGGTTTAAATTTTCACTTGGTTGTTTGACTAAACTCAATATTTAATTTAAAAGTAAGCACATTCTAACCGATAATCGTATACACTAAATTAAATCTTAGCTTTGTTGCCCATAAATGAACCAACACCCAAGAAAACAACGAATCTAACAACAACAAAAATCCTTAAAAATATTCGTGGCACGTCTTTTTATCATGTTTATAGCCTTTCTTATAAATTTTCTTTTTGTTGTAATAACGGAAATAATACTATAGTGTAGGGCACAGCCAATCTTTTTATTATATTTTATCTCATAATAATATAATTTTTTTATTGTTTTTTTGCTTTTATATTTTGGTTTGTTGAAGATATTATAATGGACATAATTCACTTTTATTTGTGAAATCAGCTAATATTATTCCTTATAAATCGTTTTAATATGAAAATATAGAAATTTTATGTTAGTTATTATGAATGTTGTATACACCTTAAGGTTGACGTTAGAGTTTTCATTCGTTTATATTCTAAATGGATTTTAGCGATCTTAAAAATGAGTTTTGTAAGATATTATAAAAATAATTATATGCATAAATTTAAGTGAGACTGTTTAGTGGAAAGGCTTTTTTACCTGCATTGACCCACATTCTGTTGTGTTACAGTTAACAGTTTGGTAAACCAGAAATTATTGTAGTTGTTTTATTAGTTTAACAAATCGAGTAACAAAATTTCTTTACAAAAAGGCGCAACAATTTGATTGTATTCAAATCGGTTTTGATATATTGCTCAAAATCTGATTGCTCAAAATGATTAAAAGTATCATTTTTCCGCTCTGATTTGCAAAGTGCTCATAACAATATGCTTAGATAGTTTGGCGTTCGGAATGATCAAAATTTTACTTAATAACCTCCTCACACTGCGAATGCAGTCAAAAAAATTAAGTTAATAGACCCCTTGGCATCTCAGCAATCATGCTTAAACATATTGTACTCAACTGATTAAATTACCCTACTTCAATATATTTTACACATAATACTCCACTTATAGTTTATACCAACTGCCACAACATTGGTAATTTAAAAGTCATACAGGCTGCACTGAGAGAAAAAAAACTTTTAAACTCACGAAAAAGCCATTTGAAACAATGAAAAATACTTTCAAAAAGTCGCCAATGGTAAAATTTTTTGATTCAAAGGTGCCCGTACTTTTGATTTTATTTTAAACATTTGATTTAAAAATATTACTTTTAAATCAACAGTTCTTGCTTTTGGATCCAAAAACAAAAAATTATTTTATGGAATCAAATGTGAACACTTTTGATCCAAAAATGTATCTTTTAATTTAATCGTATTTACTTTTGTTTTGTATTTCTTTAAAACAAAAATAAATCTTGTGAAACAAATGTTGCAATTTTTGACCCACAAGTATTACTTTTGTGGTGATAACTCCAATGCATGATAAATTCAATTCTATTTAATAAATAACTTGTAATAAAAACAATCCTGTTCGAAAGATATAGAAGAGTTACTAACGTTACCCAGCACAACAACCAGGCTGGGTAACTTTATTCACCCCAACAAATTTTCTGTTGGGTTATTACGATATATGACAAAAAAATATGTAAAAATCTGTCTGTCAAATCGCTCGATATAAAAAATCACGTTTTTTTTGTACTTACACACGCCATTGCGATAAAATATAAATATAATAATTTTATACAAGTAAACGCTCAACAAATTATAATAAGAATAATATTTTCTCTTTTGTTAATTAATTAATGGTTAATTTTATATTATCACTGTGTCTTTTTATGAAAAATAAAGTGTCAATTGTCTACGTTAGCAATTCATTAAAATATATTTAAACAAATATAGTTTTTTCCTGTAGTGGAAAAGTATTTAGTAAAACGACAGCTGCAACACACTATCTTTTACCTCTATACTTCTTTGGACTGCTGCTGCTTGCTTGTATGGATTTTCGAGGAATAATTTCTAGTACCAACAGAGTTGTTATTAAAGATAAATTATAAGAAAAGTCGCATTCAAATACCATAAACTCTCGAAGCACAGGATAGAAATTACTGGAAAGAATTACAATTGCTCAACGAATGTTATAGTGAACAACTCTAGCTCCAAGATACACAGAACAACGCCGCTAGCAGCCAACCTTCATTGGACTCATCCACTGGAAATTGAATACCAAAATTGGTGACCACCGATATCTGAAAACAGGTAACCTTTCTATATATTTTTGGCACGATTGTTTACATTAGATTTTACATCACATTTTCCATTAAATTCAAATACATTTCTGTTAACAATGCATACGTTTAAAGAAATTTTAATTGTAATTGTTACATTGTTTGTCGGATTATGCGCCTTTGTCGTTGCGCAACGACATGCATTGGAAGTGTTTGTCGCCTCAGCACTTTTCTACCTAGTTGCCGTCATGACTAGGTTTTTTCCGCAACGTAACGTTCCCAGCAGTTTCAGCAGGTCCACCAGAACCTGAAGAAACTGTTGAATCTTCCGGACCAAAAACTTATACATACACCGAAGACCAGCTCGAGGCACTGGTCGCTCAGCGGATCGATGCCGCTTTGGCACGAATGAATCTCGGAGGTCCTACTTCAAATCCTCCACCACCTCCAGTCTCCGCTCCATCTCCCTTACCATCTCCAGCTACATCTTCTTCGGCAACAATGCCACAAATTGCCCATGTAGCAATAAAAATTCCTCCTTTCTGGTCTGAAACACCAGACCTGTGGTTCATCACCTTAGAAGGGCAGTTCTTGTTGGGAAACATTAAGTCCCAACATACTAAGTATGGCCATCTACTTAGTACCATTACTCCCACACTGGCGAAATTAGTCGGTGACATCTTGGTACAGCCCGACCGAGATTTTCCTTATGATAGGCTTAAAGAGGCTCTCTTAGCCCGCCTATCCAGCAGCACTTCAGTCCGCATAAAAAAATTATTATGCGGCATGGACCTTGGGGATAAAAAGCCCTCTCAGCTCTTACAGGATATGACTGCTGAATCCCGAAATACATTTTCAGAGGAAACTCTAAAAGTTCTTTGGGAGGAAAAACTTCCACCCACAGTTCGCGCTACTATCTCGGTTCTTAAAACCACTTTGCAAGAAACTGCCGAGATAGCTGACAATGTTCTTGCGTCCCTAAGGGGATCGCAGCTCCATGCGGTATCTAACCCTGCCGCTTCTTCTCTTCCTTCTTCTTCTTCCTCAAGTGAAATCTTGTCACTTGAGGAAAAATTCAAAAAATTGGAGGCACAAAACGTGCAACTCCTCAATGCCATTCAACGGCAAAATTTCTCCCGGCCATCATATAATTATCGGAGTAGATCTAAGGATCGAAACGATTATCGCAGCAGAAATTTTAATCGCTCTCCCATGCGACCTCGGTCCAGGTCGCGAACTGAATTGTTTGATGGTATTTGCTACTACCATCACACTTTCAAAGAAAGAGCCCAAAAATGCGACTCAGAGTGTAAGTATTTCCAAAAAAACTCTGACTCCTCTGCCTCTACTTCGTCAAAAAACGAATAGACTCTTCACATGTGACGGCGTGTGATGACAGTCACTCTCAACTCCGTCTTCTGGTCCACGATATTTCTTCTCGAAAACATTTCCTTATTGATACAGGTGCCGAAGTATCAGTTATTCCCGCCACTGTGGAGGAAAAACTTCGCAGAAAATCAGACTTCTTCCTTTACGCCGCTAACGCAACTAAAGTTAGCACGTATGGTACACGAACTCTCAATTTAAACATTGGTCTCAGACGAGCGTTCTGTCAGACCTTTGTTGTCGCCGATGTTACCATACCTATTCTCGGAGCTGATTTTCTAAATAAATATGGCCTTTTAGTGGACATCAAAAATCGACGTCTTGTCGATCCACTAACCTCCTTATTCACATTGGCTAAAATCTCCACTTCTCCTGCACCTTCTCTTACACTGATCAACGATTCTGTCAATATCGAAATTATCGATATTCTCAAAAATTTCAAGGACTTAACGTCCAAAAATGATCTTACCAAACTAGTGAAACATAACGTAACTCACGTTATTGAAACACATGGTCCTCCCATTTCATGTAGGTATCGTCGACTTGCTCCAGACAAACTAGCCATCGCAAAGACGGAATTTGACGTCATGTTATCCCAAGGAATTTGCCGACCTTCTAACAGTCCTTGGGCTTCTCCTCTCCATCTCGTTAAAAAGAAGAACGGCGACTGGAGACCTTGCGGTGACTACCGTGCTCTAAATAATGTCTCTACTCCTGATAAATATCCGATTCCGCATATTCAGGATTTTTCGCATCAACTACATAGATGCAAAATTTTTTCCACTATCGATCTCGTCCGCGCATATCATCAAATTCCCATTGATGAGCGTGATATTGCAAAAACTGCAATTTCAACTCCGTTCGGACTTTTCGAATTCGTTCGAATGACTTTTGGATTGCGAAACGCAGCGCAATCTTTCCAGCGGTTTATGCACTCCCTTCTCCGAGACCTTAAATTTGTTTTCATCTACATAGATGACCTCCTTATTGCTTCTGAAACCTTTGAGGAACACCTCCAACATCTCAGGACTGTTTTCGAGCGTCTTTCCGACGCTGGTCTCATTATCAACGTTGATAAATGCAACTTTGCTAAAACCAACGTTGACTTTCTTGGACATTCCATTGATTCAACAGGAATCAAACCAACTGCTGAACGTGTCGATGCTATTACGCGTTACGAACGACCAGAAACTGTTATGCAGCTCCGCCGTTTTCTTGGAATGATAAATTTCTACCGCCGTTTCATTCCTCACGCTGGTGGCAATCAAGCCATTCTTAACGATTTCCTTAAAGGTTCCAAAAAGAATGACAAACGTGTCATTCAATGGTCCGAAGACGCCATTCAAGCCTTCGATCTTTGCAAGCAGCAACTCAGTGAGGCTACAACGCTTTCTCACCCCTCACACTCTGCTCAACTTGCCGTTATGGTCGACGCTTCCGACAAGGCACTTGGCGCCGTTGTTCAACAAAAAATTGACGATTGTTGGACACCTCTCAGTTTCTTCTCTGTGCGACTCAATGAATCGCAACAGAAATACAGCGCTTATGATCGTGAACTCCTTGCAGCTTACTCTGCAATTAAACATTTTCGGTATCTTCTTGAAGGTAGAATCTTCACTCTCTTTACCGATCATAAGCCACTTGTGTACGCTTTGTCGCAGAACCCTGCCAAAGCTAGTCCTCGCCAATTCCGCCACTTAGATTTTATCAGTCAATTCACGACTGATATTCGCCACATTTCTGGAATCGATAATGTAGTCGCTGACACACTTTCTCGTGTCGAGCAAATATCAATTCCAGAAAACATTAACTACGACGAAATTGCTGACGCTCAGTTCAACGATAACGAACTAAAGGAATTAGTGGACACTAGTCCCACACTTCAATTCCGATCCTTTCCAGTATCGTTTGGCAATTCTAGTGCCAAAACAATTTTATGCGATACCTCTACTGGTAATCCACGCCCCTTTATTCCAAAGCAATTTCGTCAATCTGTTTTCGATAGTCTCCACAACTTATCTCACCCAGGAGTCCACAGTTCTGCCAAACTACTTGCTGAAAAAGTCATTTGGCCATCAATTAAAAAGGATGTACGACAAATGGCTCAGAACTGCCTGGCTTGCCAAAAGGCAAAAGTTTCTCGCCACACTCAATCTCCATTAGGTAATTATCCTCAAACTTCTCAGAGATTTTCCGAGATTCATATGGACATTATTGGTCCACTTCCTACCTCTGAGGACAAACGCTATTGTGTCACAATTATTGACAGATATACTCGCTGGCCTGAAGCCATTCCTATCTCGGATATTACAGCTGAAACAGTAGCATCAGCTCTCTACTCAAATTGGATTTCGCGCTTCGGAGTACCTTCAGTAATTGTCACTGATCAGGGCTCCCAATTTGAATCCAATCTCTTCAACGAGTTGTCAAAACTTGTCGGTTTCGAACGTAAACGCACTACAAGTTACAATCCGAAATGTAACGGTCTAATCGAACGTTGGCACCGAACTTTAAAATCTGCGATAATGGCCTACAACAGAACTGACTGGACACGAATATTACCGTCAATATTACTTGGTTTACGAACCACTTTTCGTGAAGATTTCCAATCTTCATCGGCTGAACTCGTATACGGTACTAACATACGTCTTCCTGGAGAATTTTTTAGCCAAAATTCTAACTCCACTCCTCAATCTGATTTTGTTTCACAATTGAAACAACATTTTGATCACCTTCGTCCTGCCATTGCATCAAGACACACTTCTCCTAAAGCTTTCATCTCCAAGAATCTCCAGTCTTGTTCGCATGTCTTCTTACGTACGGACTTAGTACGTAAATCATTACAACCGCCATACGAAGGTCCTTTCAAAGTCGTCAGTCGCGATGATAAAAATTTCGTTATTGACCGTAAAGGTCAACACATTCGAGTTTCAATCGACAGATTAAAACCTTGCTTTAGGGAACAATCTGAAGATGATTTAACTCAAAACTCACCTACTTTGAGAACTGATCTCAGTCGCGCAGACGAAACGTCGTCTCCTACAGATATTGTCCATTCTACTCCTTCGGACACATTCCAGTCTTCTCCTTCTACCTCCACAGAAACGAGACAACGCGACGCTAAGGCTAATGTATCTACTAAAAGGGTTAGATTTGACCCCATCCCTCAACAAAAGATATTCCACCCTGCATCTACAATTACGCGAGCAGGCAGAACCACTCGTACCCCTACTCGCTTCCTTCGTTCTGTAGCACAATAATTTCAATATCGTCTCATCTTCGATGATACTAGGGGGGGAGTGTTGTGGTGATAACTCCAATGCATGATAAATTCAATTCTATTTAATAAATAACTTGTAATAAAAACAATCCTGTTCGAAAGATATAGAAGAGTTACTAACGTTACCCAGCACAACAACCAGGCTGGGTAACTTTATTCACCCCAACAAATTTTCTGTTGGGTTATTACGATATATGACAAAAAAATATGTAAAAATCTGTCTGTCAAATCGCTCGATATAAAAAATCACGTTTTTTTTGTATTTACACACGCCATTGCGATAAAATATAAATATAATAATTTTATACAAGTAAACGCTCAACAAATTATAATAAGAATAATATTTTCTCTTTTGTTAATTAATTAATGGTTAATTTTATATTATCACTGTGTCTTTTTATGAAAAATAAAGTGTCAATTGTCTACGTTAGCAATTCATTAAAATATATTTAAACAAATATAGTTTTTTCCTGTAGTGGAAAAGTATTTAGTAAAACGACAGCTGCAACACACTATCTTTTACCTCTATACTTCTTTGGACTGCTGCTGCTTGCTTGTATGGATTTTCGAGGAATAATTTCTAGTACCAACAGAGTTGTTATTAAAGATAAATTATAAGAAAAGTCGCATTCAAATACCATAAACTCTCGAAGCACAGGATAGAAATTACTGGAAAGAATTACAATTGCTCAACGAATGTTATAGTGAACAACTCTAGCTCCAAGATACACAGAACAACGCCGCTAGCAGCCAACCTTCATTGGACTCATGCACTGGAAATTGAATACCAAACTTTCAATTAAATCATCTTTGATATTTTGTCGATTCATTAAAACAAAATAATTGCGTTTTGATTTAAATGACGGAAGTGTTGTTTCGAGAATATTATTATCTGCACAATAATTTTCATTTTTATCTTCCGTTTGTGAAATCAAGACTTATCCGTTGAATTGAACTCTGAAACCATAGAAACCGTTCCTTCAGTCGAAAACTGACGTTTTCAATTCACGGTTGGAAAAGGGTGGGTAGTGGAATATAAATTGATGTTTTAATTAAAAACAAACTTTGAGTATTTTTTTAAAACATTTATTATTTTTATTCAAAATATAAAACTTTTAAATATGTTTTTTGTTTTATATATTTGGTTTAATTTTTATAAATGTTAGTTTCAAACTAACTAAGTTATAGTTCTAAATATTTTTGTAAATCATATTTATGATAACTCAAATAATTCTGTTTTTTTCATAAATTAAAGGTTAAACATCTTTAAGAAAGTTTTAATATATTAAAGATTTACAAATAAATCTTATACATTTTTATTAAAAATATGTATATTTCTTTTAATTTAAATTCGACTGTTATAAATCTGAATACATATTGTGCATTATTAAATAAATGTTGTAGATAGATAAATCTAATCATTTTAATTATTTTATCTCTAATTATTTTATTTTTCAACTTTTATGATCTTAAATTTTAAATATCTGTTATAATATTATTTTTTTTTTTACTTTTTTTATGAATAATAAATAAATATTTGTTTATGAGTATGTTATGTTAAATTTTAGTTTTATACTTAATATCATTTTAAATGTCTAAATATTTCTATAAATCGATATCATAATATCTCAAAGTCTGATACATTTTCTTTTCGAAAATTAAATATCTTTAAAAAAAGGCGTTTCAATTTGATAAAGATTTAAAGAACCGAGAAGGTTCATCCGTTTCAGAAAGATTAAATTCATGTTTTGCTAACACCTAGTTTCGCCTAGTTAGACGTAGACTGCGTTCCAATGGATGCTAAATTATACTAAACGTGCTAAATCAATTTACTCAACTATTTTATTTGACTAAGTCAATATTTTGTTTCTAAATAATTTGGAAGAAATTCATACGTTAAACAATATCTGACAACTTGATTATATTGATTATATTTAGCAGCTAATTGGAACCCAGTCTTAGAATTAGGCTTAGTTCTATAGTTATTTGAAGTTAACAAATGTTTTAAGTCAGAAATCAGATTTTGTAGGATTAACCACGCTTCGTAGCTATATAATGGACATTCTAAGTTTAGTACTTGAATGATTTTAAAACATTTATCTACTGCTCCTAAAAAGGAGACACATTTTAAGATATAGTTGTCAAAAAATATGAATGTTTCTGTTATAGCTTTAAATATGCCAGTTATAAGAATAATTGGTTGAAAAGTGGCCTTATTTACCTTATCGTTATAAAATTATTCTCTTTTAGTTGTTATTGATTCTTGAATTTGTCGAAGATCCGTTAAACAAAGAGGCAAACTTTCCTGTGATTCTTTGATTGTATCTTTATTTTACCGTTTTTCTCCAGTCTGGTGGTTGAATTGAATTTAATAACAAAATTATTAGACAGTCACGTTAATCTGAAATTCAAGTTATAATTTATCATAAATCAATCAAAAAATAAATAATTCAGTTCTTAATATAACTTACCACTATCGATGTTAGTGTTTAATAATTCTTTTAGGAGTTTGCAGCGTTCTTTGTCCTTTACGTTGGTTTGATAATAAAATGTAATATTTTTTAGAACAAACTTCAATTTTTCAAAAGGTTATTTCCTTTTTCAGGATATAAATATTCGAAGTCAAAATTAATCTAAATATATAAAGAAAAATTAAATTTAAACCTGTAAATAATTTTTAAGCAGCTTATATCTAAACAAAGATTCTGCATATATATTGGATGTTTGAATAGCTATGTTAATAATAAAAACAACCACGTTGTACAACATAACTTTGATAGAACGCGATTTAGTAAATTGTATTAAATTTCAAAACTAATTTATCATCAAATAAGAAACCAGCTCTTTTACGATAACCCTACTTACCTCAGCAATTTTAGAATTAATTTTCCTATCGTCAGCTTGGAAAACAGATCTATATATAACCTTATAAACAGACAGTAAGGCTGTTAACTTAAAAATGTTTTATTAAATATTTTATTTAAACCAATAATTAAAACCACTAGCTTAAATCACCAATCACTTAAAATTTGTTTCTTATTAACTGTCATATCCTTATTAATTAAAACTTTAAATAATAGCTAAAACACTTTATGAATAGTTCACTTATTCCTTAACTCACTTTCACTGAACTAATGATAACATTAAGATATATATTATATATGTATATCCATTTTTGTAACGGTCGGACATATTCAAATCAAAAGATTTTTCTTTTGATTTAAAAAAAAAATCATTTGAAATAATTTGTTATCTTTTATTTTAACAGATTTTCTTTTATTTTAAAAGATTTTTCTAATTTGAAACAAAAAAATCCCAGCGGCAGGTATATCCGCTAGAAATAGGTAGATTTCGGGGTCAGACGGTTTTGTGTCCAAATAAAATTAGATAAGTCAGATTAGTTTAAATAAAAAATATAAGTAGAAACAGAATAATTCAAAAAAATTATCGAACCAAATTAAATACATTATCCGAACTAACGCCATCAATACAATTTCGGAACAGTTTTATTTAAGTTGGTTTAAACTACTTTTAATAACATATTAAATCCACCAAAGATCAAATGAACTACGTCACAACTACAATTATACCATCACACATAATTTATAATCAAACATTATCAAACAATTTTATTTCAAAATCATCTTTTGTTGTTGTGTTTTTTTGTTCTTATTTAATCTTTTTTCAAACGGTTACTTAGTAAAAAAAATAAAAACAAAAGAGATTTTGATAATTTTTCTATGGTATTAAATGGGTTGATATTTTTCTTGTAAGGGTTGCATTATAATGCTTATAAAAATGAAACCTTTTGAGTTAGAAAGCTGAAATTTTTTGAGGCTATAGTTGAAAAGTATGTTTAAAAGCTTAGATGAATTTAAATAACATAAACTGAAACATGATGAAAGCATTGCCTTTTGCGTTTGTTTTAATTTCAACAGCCGTAGGGTCTCAACCGTTAGACTTAAACTATTATTTTTGAAAATTTTGGAAAAATTTATATTTTAAGTACGTGAAAAAAAGTTTTCAACTATGAGCTTGGCCATTTCAGCTAGATCAAGGGCAGCAAAGTTTAGTAAATTTTTAAAACAGCTGATTTTTGAGGAACCTGAAACGCCAAAGTGGTCATCTGGATAAAAATGATAAAAAAAAGGTTCAAATATTCAATATTTTTAAATTTTATTAAAATATTTTTATTCAAACGGAAGTTATAGCGCCCTAGATTATTCGACTTTTTAGGCTCTAGCCGCTTAACCGGTACCCGGATATGGCCAGTTCACAAACTTGTCCAAGACATTATTTGCCGAAACATACACAGAAAATTATTTTGGAATAGGTCGAAAAATGCGACCGTGAGAGTGCCGCTAAATTCCGTTATACCTCATATCGTTATATGTATATATATATATATATATATATATATATATATATATATATATATATATATATATATATATATATATATATATATATATAATTTTTTTTTTTTTTGTTTTTCCATCTCCGCTTATCACAAATAGTCGTTTGGCATCAAAATTTTTCCGAAATTCCGAGATGAAGCCCATTGCAATAGGTAGATTTTTATATGAAATCTACCTAAAAGAATTCTATTGAACCAAATAGCTTTGTTTAAAAGTTGAGCATTTTAATATTAATAGTTTTTTCTTTTATTTTAAAAGAAAAATTGACTGAAATAAATATTTTACTTTTATTTTAATAGATTTTCTTGAATTTTTATCAAATTTGAGCAGATTTTTAAATCAAAACCTGAGGACTTTTAATTTAAAAATGGATTTTTCTTTCAGTGTGGTATAGTGGTATTTAATCGTTCTTCGGTTGCAAAACTGATCAAAACAGTTCTACTCCCCTGATTGACAAGCATCCCCTGAGGCCTTCATTCACACCAACATAGCTATTGTGCAGCACAAAGTATAACCACAACTCTTCACAAGACTCTAATATTAAATCAGAGAACGGTTTGAATCGAAAACGACTTTGTGCCAGAATAATATTAGTTGCGCTGGACCTATCAAGTATTTCATAAATTGTCGCACGCTGCACTTTTAAATGTCATATTAAAACCATATAAAGAATCGCTAGTTAAGCAGCTATCTTATAGATTTCTTCACATTTGTTCAGTTTTGGCACTTAAATCAATAAGGCAGCGTTTCCGGTTTTTATTAGTGTGGTCTACAGAAAAAGTTTATTGGTCCGCGAATTTCTTCATATTTATTACCAGTTTCAATTTTATTTAATTCGAGCGCTTTTTTCAATCTTCAAATGTTAATACTATTTACTATTTCCTAAATTCAATTTTTTTTTACGATGGGTTGCATAATTGGTCAAACCGTTCAAAAAAGTAATCTTTTTTTATTTTTATTAACGAAGTAAAGCATCATATTAGAAGCAACTACAAATATAGGTTTATTTTAAATCATTCGCCTCCATAATTGTGGCGTTATTAGTCTTAATAGAATGAAATAAACAACTGTTAATTTTATTCTGTAGCGCGAACGCTGCGCACCACAATATTAGTATTTTATTGGGTCGGTTTTAATGATATATTTTATTTTTCGAGCAAAAGTTTACAAATTTGGGAGAAAATAAAATTCATTAACCACGAATCCAATACAACGTTTTATCCTTCCAACAGAGTAACATGTATTAATTTAAATTGAATTATTTTAAAATTCATTGGTGAAACATGTCAAACGAATAAAAAAAGTCAGGCAAGTGCGGGGTTTGTCAGGGTTGGACAGGAAATTTTTTCCCATTTTTGAACATAACTCAAAAACTTCGCTTTTGAAAATTACAAAAAAACATTAACCTTTGATACGACAACCCTCTCGATAAGGTCAAAAATAGTGAATTTAAAGTGAATTTAAAGTTGATTTAAAGTGAATTAAAAGTGGATTTAAAGTGAATTTAAAGAAAATTTAATGTGAATTCAATGTGAATGTAAAAAAAATTTAAAGTGAATTTAAAGTGAATTTAAAGTGAATTAAAAGTGAATTTAAATTGAATTAAAAGTTAATTAAAAGTGAATTAAAAGTGAAATTCAAGTGAATTTAAAGTAAATTTAAAATAGTTTAAGGTATTTATAACCTCGATTAAACCCGTTTTTTGAATTAATGTAAATATTTTATTGTCAAAAAATCTATATATTTTGGGCAAGGCCCATCTTCAAAATTATTACATAACAATAACATAAAAATTAAAAAATTAAAAATGCATTTGACATTATTATAAAAAACAATAAACAATTTTATTGTTTTTTATAATAATGTCAAATGCTTTTTTAGTTTTTGAATTTTTATATTAATGTTATATTATAATCCTGAAGATGGGCCTAGCTCGAAATATATAGATTTTTTTTAACAATAAAATATTTACATTAATTCAAAAAACGGGTTTAATTGAGGATATACAAATAAAAAAATAATTAAAAGAAATCCCGGCAATACAACTTCATATTATAAATTTAAAGTAAATTTAATGTTGATTTAAAGTATTGTTATGAATATTGCCTGAAAGATAAGAAATTTATTAATTTATTTACAATTATTAACATAAATTACGATCAATTCTTATTGTTGTTGTTGCGGCTGTCAATTGGCTGACATGTTATTAAAATGAAACTCAACGAAGAAGAGTGAGTCTAATTATTTTACTATAATTATTTGCTGCTGCTATACCGACGTTCCATGACGAACTCTGTGGGATTAATGATGAAGTAATACATTGAAATAGCAACAGGATGAGAAGAAGATAGGACGAAAAAATAGATGTATATAAGGAGCATGATTTTCGACAAAAGGCAGACTTGATCCTACCATACAACAAGGCTTATTCGTCAATAAAGGAATTGTGAGCCTGCAATTCCCATTTACTGAAAATTATTATAATTTATTATTATTGTAAAAGTCAAACGAAATAAAAGATTTTGTTATAAATAAATTTTAGAAATATTAAAACAAAGAGTTTATTTTGCATAAAACTAATCCAATTTTTCTTTCTCGGCGCTTCAAAACTGGAAAACCGTAACATTGGTGTCAGAAGTGGGATTACGGCAACCTGAAAGCGGAATAAGTTTCTCGATACCGAGATAGAAAAGAAGTATGGGGGACGAAGTGAAGATGTCAGAGCTCACCGCTCTTCTCCAGACGCAGTCGCAAAACTTGGAGTCTGTAATCAAACAGACTTTGGAAGCAGTAACGGTGAGGATGAGAGGTGAAATGTCTGCAAGAATAGATGAAATGTTTAAGGATCTGGGCGATACCATCAAAGTCGATCTCCGAGAAGAATTTAAAACTTTAGATGGCGGCGCTAACTTGGCATTACAGAAAAGGGTAGAAATTCTAGAACAGAACTTCACCACAATGAGAGTTCAGAAAGACCAGGGTACTAGTCATGCCGTTGTAGATGGTAAGAATTATCAATCCTTTTTGGCTGGTTTACCAACACCACAGGTTACTCCAACTAGAAATTTAGGGACGACACAGCAAACATCTGTCATTAAGGTAAAACCATACCCATACGATGGCACGAGTAATTGGAGTGATTATTACACCCAATTTGAAATGGCTTCAGCTGCAAATCAATGGGATGACGCTACTAAGGCAACACAATTGGCGTTGATGCTTAGAGACAAAGCATTGACGATTCTAAACATTCTACCCGAACTGGACCGATGGGACTACAAGAAGCTGTCGGATGCACTGAAACGCCGATTTTCGGGTGAGGAAGCCGGTGAAATAAGCCATGTGCAATTACGTAGTCGCTTGCAGAAACCACGAGAAGATCTAGCAGAGTTTGCAACGGATATCGAAAGGCTAGTGCGGTCAGCGTTTAAGGATTGTCCAACATCGGCACAAGATAGAATCGGCATGATGCAATTTATAGATGGTATTGCTGACTTGGAAGTTCAGGATCTCGAACGAATCACTAAGCCTCAAAACTTGACGGAAGCAGTGGCAAAAGCAATCGAATTTCAAGCAGCAAGAATGGCTACTAGATCCAATCGTCGAACTATCCGAAGGACAGAGGTTGTAGAACTAGATGAAGAAGAAAGCACTATGGTACCAAGACGAAGGCTGTTTAGAAGACGATTTCGTCAACGAAGAAGAAACGTAGGGAGGTTGGAAGGCAACAATTTACCGATTGTAGAAAATATTTCCCGGGAAAGTGCAACCACAAATCCATTGGGAAACTCCAGTCAGTCAGGCTTGCAGGGCTAAGCCTGACTCCTTCAACTGTACCATACGCCCGTGAAGTGAACACCAATTCGCTACAAGAAGACTTCGGCGGGATAACAATGATAGTGGAAGCAGAGGTAGCGAATCAAAAATGTAACTTTATTCTCGATACAGGTGCTTCAAGTACAATCATCAGTAGACGAATCTGGGAGAGGATTGAACCAGCTATTCAATTAATCCAGACCAATGTGGTGTTGAGAACCGCGTTTGAGAATCAGAAATCACCTGTATTGGGATGCCAGGAGTTCTCCATCAAAATAGGAGAAACTGAAGTGGAACAACCCATACTTGTAGCAGAAATGGTGAATGAAGGTCTTCTGGGTGCCGATTTCTTGTTAAAACACTGTTGCGAGATTGATTTGAGAATACCGGCATTGGTAATCGGTGATGTTAAAGTTCCGATATGGTTGGAAAACGTACCGCTTAGGTTGGTTCTAACAACTACTATTAAACCACAAGAAGAGTTAATACTGCCTATGGATTGCAAGCCATGGTTGAAAGCAGAGGGCTTTGTGACGTCTACCACTCCTCTAGAAGGATTGACTATAGCCACCGGTATGAGTGATTCCCATGATGGCATAGTCCAGGTTAGGGTTAGAAACGTCATGAATCATCCAGTCACTCTCGTTAGTGGCAGCAGCATAGCAGCAATATCGGAGGTGGAAATGGTAAGTCAGAAATTAGAAAGCGACATAGAAGATGGAACTGCAAGTGCACACCTAGAAGAACTACCAGTACATCTCACCGGGTTACTTCAAGAAGAAGCGCAACATCTCGATGAAGCGCAGAAATTAATGGTCACTAACCTTTTAATAGAGTTTCAGGACGTGTTTTCCAAAGGATCAGATGATAAAGGACAAACATCCATTGCAAAACACAAGATAAACGTGGGTAGCGCCCAGCCTATCAAACAACCACATCGACGTCTTCCTCTTAGCAAGCTGGAAGAAGTAGAAAAGCTGACTCAAGAAATGCTGGCACAAAGAATTATTGAGCCCTCCGAGAGTCCCTGGGCTTCTCCTGTTGTCTTGGTAAAAAAGAAAGATGGTAACACTAGATTCTGTGTGGATTATCGGCGGCTGAATGAAGTCACAAAAAAAGACTCATTTCCGATACCCAGAATTGACGATTTACTAGATGCAGTGGCTGGTTCTCAGTGGTTCTCTACCATGGACCTTCAGAGTGGATATTGGCAAGTGGAGATGGAAGACGATGATAAAGAAAAGACAGCTTTTACAACTGGAGTAGGGCTATGGCAGTTCAACGTCATGCCGTTTGGGCTTTGCAATGCACCGGCTACATTTGAACGCTTGATGCACACAATTCTGAAGGGTTTACCATGGTCAAAATGCGTTGTTTATTTAGATGACCTTCTTTCGCATGCCAAAACTTTTGAAGAAGCAGTCAAAAATATGGAAGTACTGCTACAACGCCTTCGTTCTGCCAACTTAAAGCTCAATCCGAAGAAATGTCAATTATTTAAAATCGAAGTCAAGTATCTGGGTCATGTGATTTCAAGAAATGGATTAGGAACAGATAGCACTAAAACAGAAGCCGTACACAACTGGCCACAGCCAACTTCAAAAGACGATGTCAGAAGCTTCATTGGTCTCTGCACGTATTATCGCAGGTTTGTAAAAGGGTTTTCAAACATAGCTAGACCACTACATCGTCTAACCGAAGACAATGTTAAGTTTGAGTGGACCGATGAGTGCGAGGAAGCTTTTAACCAACTGAAGACATCCCTTACATCAGCACCGATTCTGGGATTTGTAATCCCAGGAAAGCCACTTATTCTTGACACGGATGCCAGCAACACTGGAATTGGAGCCGTGCTATCGCAGACACAAGAAGATCAAGAGGTGGTAATTTCTTATTTTAGCAAAACATTGGGAAAAGCCGAACGAAATTATTGCACAACGAGGAAAGAGCTATTAGCTGTCATTAGAGCTGTAGAACACTTCCATGTTTATTTGTACGGAAGAAACTTTACCATTCGTACTGATCATGCAGCCTTAACATGGCTGGTATCTTTTAAAAATCCTGAAGGACAACTAGCAAGATGGTTAGAACGGCTACAACATTACGATTACCAGGTAAAGCACAGACCTGGCCGCATACATGGAAATGCTGATGGTTTATCCCGACGTCCGTGCTTTGAATCTAGATGCTTACATTGCGATGGAAAAGAAGAAAAATATACAAATGAGCAACGGATCAATGCTATACAAGTAAATCCAGAAGATGTTGACAATGAAGAAATAAGTAAACAGCAAGATCTCGATGACAACCTAGCAATCGTGAAAGAATGGTGCAAGCAAGAAAGAAGACCTTCTTGGCAGGAAATATCCGGTTCGAATAAAAATCTAAAGAGCTATTGGGCAATTTTTAACTCGTTGAAACTACAAACAAATCTGCTTTGTCGTGAATGGCAAAGTCATGACGGAAAATCATCAAAACTACTACCAATAATACCAGCGACATACGTACCAACCGTGTTGGAGCTTTTGCACAACTCATCCTTTGCTGGCCACTTTGGCATACGGAAAACAATCGATAGAGTGCGCAAGCACTACTACTGGGTAAATCATCGAGAGGACATTGAAGACTGGTGTAAAAAATGTGATACATGTGCTGCAAGAAAGGGCCCAAGCAGAAGATGTCGTGGTGAACTACAAAAGTACGTGAACGGAGATCCATTTGAAAGAGTGGCGATAGACATCCTGGGGCCACTTACGCCAACAGAGCGCAATAATAGAAATGTTCTTGTCGTTATGGACTACTTCACAAAATGGATAGAATGTATTCCTATTCCAGATCAAACAGCAGACACAGTAGCAAGAGCTTTGGTTGATAACGTCATTAGTCGATTTGGAACTCCCCTAGAACTTCATTCAGACAAAGGCAGAAACTTTGAATCCGACGTATTTAAAGCTACAATGAAGATACTGGGGATAAAGAAGACCAGAACAACACCTCTACATCCACAATCCGATGGAATGGTAGAACGTGCAAACCGAACCATATTGGAATACCTAGCTAAATTCATTGACGATAATCATAAAAACTGGGATCAACTATTACCTATGTTTTGTATGGCTTACCGGTCAGCAGTTCACGAGTCAACCAGCCAGACGCCATCAATGTTGTTGATGGGACGCGAAATGAAGCTACCACTGGATTTAGTAAGAGGATCACCACCAATCGACATTGCGGGGGTTAGTCAAGAAAAAGAAGACTACGTGAAATCACTAAAATCTATTCTTGAAGCTGTACATAAGGTGGCTCGCAAAAATCTACATCAGACGGCGGAGCGAATGAAGACCCGATATGACATATCTGCAAGACCACAAGAATTCAAAACAGGTTCGTTTGTTTGGCTTTACAATCCAAAGCGCATAGTTGGACGGTGTCCAAAATTACAGTGCGACTGGGAAGGTCCATACCGTGTTATAGATGCCTTAACAGATGTTAAATTTCGCATCCAGAAAACTCCTAGAAGTAAATGTAAAGTTGTACACATAGACCGGCTGGCAGTTTATAATGGTAACCAGTTGTCAGCATGGCCAGTATTATCAGAACCTACAAGCAACCGTTCTGAAGCAGAGTAGAAACTACAAAAAAACATTTATTAAAAGATGAAAATAACACCATAATCATCAGTCAACATCATAATCAACCAAAAGATGTATCCGAAGTTGTATCTTTATAGATTTATCATCATCAGCAAACGCTAAATTTAGTAACTTTTATCACAACCATGTCAAGATGTTACTAGTTGCTGTATAATCATTGAAATAATTTATAAATACATCAGCATACTCTATAAGATGTCGTCATTTCAGAACCATAATTCCAACAGTATGAGTTAATGATTTGGATTGTGGCAATCCAAAATTAAGAAGGGGGTAGTGTTATGAATATTGCATGAAAGATAAGAAATTTATTAATTTATTTACAATTATTAACATAAATTACGATCAATTCTTATTGTTGTTGTTGCGGCTGTCAATTGGCTGACATGTTATTAAAATGAAACTCAACGAAGAAGAGTGAGTCTAATTATTTTACTATAATTATTTGCTGCTGCTATACCGACGTTCCATGACGAACTCTGTGGGATTAATGATGAAGTAATACATTGAAATAGCAACAGGATGAGAAGAAGATAGGACGAAAAAATAGATGTATATAAGGAGCATGATTTTCGACAAAAGGCAGACTTGATCCTACCATACAACAAGGCTTATTCATCAATAAAGGAATTGTGAGCCTGCAATTTCCATTTACTGAAAATTATTATAATTTATTATTATTGTAAAAGTCAAACGAAATAAAAGATTTTGTTATAAATAAATTTTAGAAATATTAAAACAAAGAGTTTATTTTGCATAAAACTAATCCAATTTTTCTTTCTCGGCGCTTCAAAACTGGAAAACCGTAACAGTATACTAAAAGTGAATTTAAAGTAAATTAAAAATGGATTAAAAGTGGATTAAAAGTGAATTAAAAGTGAATTTTAATTGAATATAAAGGGAATTTAAAGTGAATTTAAAGTAAATTTAAAGTGAATTTAAAGTGAATTTTAGTGAATTTAAAGTGAATTAAAAATGAATCACAAGTGAATTAAAAGTGAATATAAATTGAATTAAAATTGAATTTAAAGTGAATTAAAAGTAAGTTAAAAGTGAATATAAAGTGAATTAAAAGTAAATTAAAAGTGAATGTAAAGTGAATGTAAAGTGAATTTAAAATGAATTAAAAGTAAATTTAAATTGAATTAAAAGTTAATTAAAAGTAAATTAAAAGTGAATTAGAAGTGAATTAAAAGTGAATTAAAAGTGAATTAAAGTGAATTTAAAGTGAACTAAAAGTGATTTTAAACTTAATTAAAAGTGAATTTAAAATGAATCAAAAGTGAATTTAAAGAGAATTTAAAGTGAATTTAATGTGAATTTAAAGTGAATTTAAGGTGAATTTAAATTGAATTAAAAGTGAATTAAAAATGTGAATTAAAAGAGAATTATAAGTGAATTTAAAGTGAATTTAAAGTGAATTGAAGTGAATTAAAAGTGAATTAAAAGGGAATTTTTAAGTGAATTTAAATTAAATTTAAAGATAATTTAAAGTGAATTTTAATGAATTTAAAGTGAATTAAAAGTGAATTAAAAGCGAATTCAAATTGAATTAAAAGTGTACATAAATTGAACTAAAATTGAATTTAATATGAATCAAAATTGAATATATGTAAATTAAAAGTGAATATAAAGTGAATTTAAAGTAAATTATAAGTGTATTTAAAGTGAATTTAAAATGAACTAAAAGTAAATATAAAGTGAATTAAAAGTGAATTAAACGTGAATTAAAAGTGAATTAAAAGTGAATTGAAAGTGAATTAAAAGTGAATTAAAACTGAATTAAAAATGAATTAAAAGTGAATTGAAGTGAATGTAAAGTGAATTAAAAGCGATTTTAAAATTAATTAAAAGTAAATTTAAAAAGAATCAAAAGTGAATTTAAAGAGAATTTAAAGTCAATTTAACGTGCATTTAGTGTGAATTTAAGGTGAATTTAAAGTGAATTTAAAGTGAATTAAAAATTGATTAAAAGTGAATTTAAAAAGAATTAAAAAGGAATTCAAAGTGAATTCAATATGTGAATTAAAAGTGAATATAAGTGAATTTAAAGTGAATTTAAAGTGATTTGAAGTGAGTTTAAAGTGAATTTAAAGTGATTTAAAAGCGAATTAAAAGTGGATTAAATGTGAATTAGAAGCGAATTAAAAAAAAGGTTCACTTTTAATTCACTTTAAAGTGAATTTAAAGTGAACTTAAAGTGAATTAAAAGTGTATATAAAGTAAATTTAAAGTGCATTTAAAGTGAATTATAAGTAAATTTAAATTGAATTTTAAGTGAATTAATGAACTTAAAGTGAATTTTAAAGTGAAATAAAGGTGGATCAAAAGTGAATTTAAAGTGAATTTAAAGTGAATTAAAAGTTAATTTATACTTAGTTCTAATTTCAAAATGGCGCTATAATTTACATATTTGCTGTGCTAAACAAGCGGGCTTACAATATCGAGGGTTTTGGTGCAACATATACATTTTTTGTTTATTCAAATTCAAAAACAAAATTGAATATTTTTTAGCATGTGTTATGAAAAATAGCTATTGATGTATTAAGGGCGTAAAGTTTGTCTTTTCCGTTTGTCTTAACAATCACTCGAAAGCAAAAAAGATACTTTATGCCCGAATTGCATACAAGATTTTTTGTACCAGTAAGATTCTGTATTATTTGCATAAATAAAAATACATAATATATTTACACAAAATAATAAAATATTTTTTTCCAAAATTATTTTATCCAAGTAATTTTTCGAATTAATAGTAATTATAATAACTTTAGGCATTGTTATATTTCAATTATTGCATATTTCAATAGGAAAAAAAGGCCTGCTTGACGAACAATTTTTGAATCGTAAAAGCGTGTTTTGCGGTTTACTCGTACAAGAAATATTTTAAGAAAAGACCAACAGGTTTTGCTGTCATTAAAATTTTCTCGCGGCTCACGTGTCATAGTCAAAATAAAAAGTGCTTCATTAAACAATGTAATATTGTCGTTGTCGATAGATTACTATTTTATTGGGTCGTATGTATAAAACCTAGTAATTATGTTTTCTAAGTGTTTACTAGTTTTCGTATGCAAAAAGAAATATTCGAAATTTTACTTTACTAGCTTGCTAAAAAAACATCGAATTGTTTTATTTTTAACTATCGTTTTTTTTAAGAATCGCAGAAAACGTGGTTTTTGGAAATTGTTTTGACTCGATTTTGTGATTTTGTCGATCGAGTTTGTCCGTGTCCTGAAAACCTTATGAGATTGGGGTGGTAGGAAGAGGGTTGTGGAGGGTTTCCCTTATTTGTAGTTTTTAAAGTTTAAAATCAATTTTTCGAAATGTACGACACGTTTTCCTAAAATTTGGTTTGAAATATGCGATTTAAAATAATTATTTTGACAATTCAACTCACTAAATAAAGTTTCGATAAGGTCCAATAAAAACGCTTCATTTACTATTTTTTAACAAATCAAAACGAATTGTTTCGATTATTTTTCTCTGGTGGGAAGGAACAGCGAATATTTTCGAATATTTTCGCCCTACTTAATATATTAATTTAAAACAAAAATTCACATACAAAGTTATGTGAAAATGCAATTTGCAAATAGTAAAAATGTCCGTTTTCATTCATAAAGGATTGCATGTTTATGTTTATTTGTCAAAAATAAATTACAAATTTATAACATTTATGCGCCTACTAAGATGAAATAATATTTTATTATGTATGATTATGTTGTATGAAATAATGTTACTATTTCTGTTCGTTAAATTGTCTGCTAAATACATCTCGTCACCAAATTATTAGTCGATTATTTTTCAACATTACCACTCATGCCATTTGAGGTTAAAAATTGCGCTACGCGCACTCGGGACCTCAAATAACATTCGTAATAATGATTATGAAAAATAATCGACTATTATTTGACGACTCGTGATATTATATATGAGTATTTTCAAGCAGTTATGAAAGTAGTATCGATGTGAATGCTAGAGGGCGCTGAGGGTTAAAACCACCTCCAAAACCAGTTTTAACGTTTTACTTGTGCTGTAAAACGGAGATTAAAGTTCAAAGAATGTATTCTAAGATAACCACACACAGCCCCTTAGTCCAAATTTGGTGTCAAATTGTTAAAATTTGAAATGGTGGCTCCAAGATGACGGCCAAGATTTTTTTTGCATATCAAAAAATATATTCGTAATTTACGTAAAAATTTTCAGTCAAAATTGTCACATATAAAATTTGCCTACTTGCTGATATTTCCGAGAAAAAGTTTTAAAACTGCGTGTAAACTGTGTTTTTTGTCTACAGTGCTCTCTAGCACTCACATCGATACTATGTACTTCCATCACGCGGTAAGAATTAATTTAAAGTGTATATTTTGAAACAAATTAAAAAAAATGCGTAAAACATTTCGTTAATAGCGGAAACAGAATCGACTCCACGCAAAATATGAGGCACTGCTTGATCTTCAAAAATATCAATATTAACAACATCGACATCAATGAAATGCACTAACTAGAACTGTTGGTATCAATTAAAGAATTGGGCATGCCAACTACTAAATATCGGAGGTGCACCAACGAATTTAATACACAGCTCATTTTACACCCCAAAACATTGGAAAAAAGTTTAGGAAAACCTCAAGAACAAAACACTTATTGCCATCTGATAGCTAATAGCAATGAAAGATGACGTCTCAAATCTACCAAAACTCTTATGACATTTAGTCTGTCACCAATTATGTACAAGAAATTGGACTGCATCTGCATCAATCCAAGATCAAATGTAAAAGGTTTCGAGGGTTTTTAAGAAAATATTAAATAAATACGGGATCTGAATTAAGAGTTCTTATCTTAAATAAAAAACTGCACAATTTATTTCATTTCCATGTAATTTTACGTCCACAAAAATATAAAATAAAATGAGTATTTTAAAATCCAACTTGTTCTTATAATTACTAACATAAAATAAAATCCTACAGATTTACTTTAAATAATTAAATAAATAATTAAAGAAATATGATACGAATCTGACAACACAAAAAAAGGTTGTTATTTAAATTCCTAGTAAACGCCATAGCAACAACATAGTGCGATGTTTTTCAATACTATCCTCCTAGTTTAGTTCATACTCAAACCAATTTTTTACTATACTAGCAGTTTTATACTAAACTAGGTAATAAAGTTTAACTAGTGTTTACTAGTTTTTATGCACATCACCCATTATCTATTTTGATATTCTGTTATAACCTTTTAGAGTGTCAATTTGAGTGACATATATAATTTTAAATGTTGATTTTATGCCACTTTTAAGTGCTGTTTTTATAGACTTCATAAATTTAATTGTCAGTTTTAATTCATTTTGGATTTTATTTTCAAAGTCTTTAGACTTTAGGTTTCAAATTATTGTCAATTTTTACTTCGGTTCTGAAAAACCAAAGTATTGAATTCATGAGACAAAAGTGAAATTCTTACCCCCATTTTTTTTGGCATTTCTCGACGTTTTAGGACCTACTGATTCTAAAAAAGCAAAAACAAATATATTTCTGGCTGCCGGCCGTCCGTCCGTCATTACCTACGAAATCTAGAAAGCCGCTGGAGGGATTTCAAATTTTTTTTTTCTAAAAATAGGTATACCTGACCCAGTGGACAGGTCTGAAAGGACGATGTGTTTGATAATTATACCAGAAGTGTGTCAAAAAAATCATTAAGTGTGTCAAAAATAGCAAATTTTCATATTTTTGGCTTAAGAAACGTTTATTTTCAGTGAAATGAGTAGTAAATTTGAATCTGGAGAAATCTGGATGATTGGCATTTGTATGTATGACCAGGACCTTGATTATTGTTTTAGAAGTATGTCAAAAAAAACGTTAAGTGAGTCACAATAATGATTTTCATATATTATGTTTCCCAATTTTTTGAGAAACATATTATGGGAAACATTTCTTCGGTTTTCGACTAGAAATATATAAAACATAAAAGTAATTATTTGGATGACATGAAATGTAATTGAACATTAAATATGACACATGAAGTGTGTCAAAAAATCGTTTAGTGTGTCTAAACAAGTAAATTTAAATTGGTTTTGTTTAAAAAATTTTCATTTTAAGAGAAAATGAGTAGTAACATGGAATGTTGAGAAATCTTGATGCTAGATTTTATTGAATTATAAGTTTGTCAAAAAATTATATTCAAGTGTGTCAGAAAAAAGATTAAATTAAAAAGATTTTATTTATTTTTTACCCAATTTTTTGGAAAAAATAAAATTACTTATTTGTATGACATGAAATTTTATTGTTATTATAGAGTATTATGGCATTTTGTCAAAAAAATGTTGCCAGGTGTGTCAAAAGAATGATTTTTATTTATTTTTTTAGAAAAAAATAAAATTAGTTATTTATATGAAATGAAATGTAATGAACATGAATTTATTATCATTGAGAACTTTAATGCATTATAAGTTTGCCAAAAAATGATTTCATTTATTTTTTTAGCCAATTTTTTGGAAAAAAAAATTTTGCTGTTTGTATGACGTAAATGTAATTTTACTAGAAATTGGACATGGACATTTTTGAGTTTGTTATAGGTTTTGAAATTCTGCAAAAAGTTTGTAATTTTTGCAATATTTATAGAATTTTGAAACAAAAATAGAATTTTTGAATTTATGAATTTGTGAATTTTATATATATATATTTAGAATTTTGATAAAAGTTTAAATTTTTGATTTTATAAGAATTTTTGGAATATTTTTAGAATATTGAGAAATTTTAAATTTTTGATTTTATTATAGTTTTTGGAATTTTGAAAAATGTTTCAATTTTTGATATTGGTATAATTTTTGCATTATTTTTAGAATTTTTGAAAAAAGTTTTAATCTTTCGGATTGGTTTTTGTGAACAATTAAGCTTAAGTACATATTGGAAATCACTTGAATTTTGCAATTCGAAATAACTTTTCATTTTCTCCAAAATTCCTTTAGAGAAAATTTTTTTGTGTTTCGAGTCAGGATTCGAACAACATTCATCAGAGACACATTGTTCAAATCCCGTGTGTCTTACACAACTTAGCCAAAGCGGCGATGACGAAACATATTTTTAATTTTGATGTTCAGATAATTTCTAAATTGAAACTTCATCATTTTTCATATTTACTTAAGTTGAATTTTTCATCTATGATTACATATTGAAAATTGTATTTCTTTGGTATTTTTTTGTATTAAATTTCTAGATATTACGATGTGTGAATTCATAGGATGAGAGAATATTTCGTCAACATCTAGGTCAACATTCTAATCAACATCCTAAGTCACGAGTGTAAAGTCATTATTGACTTTACGTCAGATATTAAGTTTTGCATTGATTGGCAACAATCAATAATGACTTTACACTTGTGACTTAGGATGTTGATTAGAATGTTGACTTAGATGTTGACGAAATATTCTCTCATCCTATGAATTCACACATCGTAATATCTAGAAATTTAATACAAAAAATACCAAAGTTTTAATCTTTGATTTTGTAATAATTTTTGAAATATTTTTAGCATTTTGAAAAAGGTATGATTTTATTTAATTTTTACAATATTTTTGGAATTTTGAAAGAAATATGAATTTGTGATATTGTAATATTTTTTCGAAACGCTAAACGAAGAAGTAAAAAGAGTAGTTTGCTTAGTGTATCATCTCTTCACTAAATTATGTTAATATATGATCTGTTATAATTTTCCGGCGATGAATTGATGTTTCGTGTTAGTTTTGTAATAAATTTCTAAACAGAGATAAAATACTTGTACTTTTTCAAAGAGTTTTATGGTTGATATACATCGCTGCCGATAACTAAAAACAATGTAGTCATAAAAGTTTTATGCCAAAATCTATATCAAAATCCTTAACCAAAACCGAAGTCTTGATATCTCAGAGAGATTTCAGCCCCTCCATATTTTTATCGTTGCATGCTGGGACCCTATTCCCGAACACATATTTGTCAATCGCCAATATTGTCAATTTCACCAAAATGCTTAACAACTTTGTTTAAAAATGGTATTCTGTAACTCATATTTGTGTCAAACAAATTATAACAAATTTTTACAAAAATATAACAAATTTTTAGTACTAGATTCGTACTTTTGACAACTAACTTGTTTAAATCTTAAAAAATGCAAAATAAAATAAAAATATATTTAATAAATAAATATGTTTTAATGATATTTATATAAAAATAGGATTAGTTAATATTATTAAAGAAAGACTTAATTTTGCGTTATAAATTAATTTTTACGCCAATCGATGAGATTTGTATAACACACAAAACATAAAGCAAAATTGTGATTTTGACAGTAACTATATTGTTCTTGTCAGATTCACAATATTGTGTTGAATTTTCACCAAATTGGTGTTACATAATACGAAATTCACAATATTGTGTGAATTAACAATATTGTGATGACATTTATGTGTTCGTGAATAGGGCCCCAGTAAGAATGTCTTTTGTTTCGTTGTTCCATTTACTTTAAAAATTTAATTTAGTATATAATTTTAATTTCCGAATGATTTATGCAAGAAATTGTAACACATGTTGTGTTAGCATGTTCCGCTCTCCCTTTTTTTTCTGTGGCGGTCATGCTCCGTGTAGAAACGTTGCAAAGCTAATCACCTTCGAGTATTCACCACGGTCATTCACAATAGCGGTATAATTACCATGGCAGCCTATGTTAAGTTCGTTCATTATGTCCGCCTCCCATTGTTGTCGTTATCTACCTCGCGGTCCTTTATTCTTGTGTAGAAAATATAAACCATTTGATTCTTTAATAGAAGATTGATGAAACTGTTAATCGACAGTTTATGTATTTTCATATCAATTGACATTAAGCAGCGGTGGGGTGGGATTAATATCGTTTATAAAATTCTCTTCACACAAACCGGTGAAGATAATAGTATAAGCCTGGTAAAACTGAAAACAGGGGCCCTATTCCCAAACACATAAATGTCATCACAATATTGTGAATTTCGTATTATGTAACACCAATTTGTTAAAAATTCAACACAATATTGTGAATCTGACAAGAGCAATATAGTTACTGTCAAAATCACAATTTTGCTTTATGTTTTGTGTGTTGACTTTTTTATACAAATTTCATCGATTGGCGTAACAATTAATTTATAACGCAAAATTAAGTCTTTAATAATATTAAATAATCCTATTTTTATATAAATATGATTAAAACATATTTATTTATTAAATGTATTTTTATTTTATTTTGCATTTTTTAAGATTTAAAAAAGTTAAATTTAAGGTGACCAACCGTCCTCCTTTAGGGAGGACAGTCCTCCTTTTGTAGGTTATGTCCTTCCTCGAAAAGTGTCCTCCTTTTTGTCCTCCTTTTCGATATTTTAAATCTAATCTGTTCAGAGATGTTTTTATTAGTACGCAGATATGAATTCAATTTATTGTATTTTTACTGTTTTCTTTATCTTTGATGACCCGTAAAGAATTAATGAACAGGGTTGGAAAGTTTTGATGTTCGGAACTATTGTCATCTGACTACCATTTATTTCGGCCTCTGCAATACACTTATGATGAAAAAAAGTGTCGACAGAAGACCCACCGAAAGTCACTTGACCAAGTTTTGTGCTTCATAGAAGGACAACACCGATGGAATCAGGAAACTATCCATAAAATGGTAAAAGGATTTGAATAAAATAAAATTCGGTTTAATATAATTAATAATAATTTTTAGATTATATGATTTTCGGTGATCTGTGTGGTTATTTTGTAGTGTTATCTCACTAGGTGAGATAAATAGTGAGATAAAAAAATTATGTTTAAATGATTTCTTTTATCTAAAATAATCGATCAAAGACAAATATTTTATCTCACTTTTTATCTCATCTAGTGAGATAACACTACAAAATAACCACCCTGATGTTTCGATGGAATAACTTTTAGACGAAGTGAATTTTCGGTGATATGATATTTTGATCTAATGATTTTTCAATTTCAAAACCATTCGATGACATAAAATTCGGTGGTTTGAACTATCGGTCTATTGATTTTCGGTTCTATGACTCGATTTGATGGTTTGATTTTACGATACTGTGATGCGGACCCAATTTTTCGAGTCTGCAATGCATCACAGCATCACATTTAAAGTTGAACAAAAACGGCGGATGCTTTTTATATAACCTAATGTTTACATTGTACTTTTTCCTTAAATTTTTGTGTCCTCCTTTTGATTGAAAAAAAATTGGTCACCTTATTAAATTTCAAAAGTACGAATCTAGTACTAAAAATCTGTTATAATTTGTTATAATTTGTTTGACACAAATATGAGTTACAGAATACTATTTTTAAACAAAGTTGTTAAGCATTTTGGTGAAATTGACAATATTGTCGATTGACAAATATGTGTTCGAGAATAGGGCCCCAGGCTTCATAATTATACAAAATCGAAACAATTGTTGCTGACGTAAAATTAAATTAAAATCACAAGTACTAAACAATAAATCTAAAAATCATAGACCTGTCATCATATACATAAAATGACAGAATTTTGTATTTTCTTTATAATTTATTCCGAAAGGTGACATGCATAACAACCACGTTTGTTTCTACAAAGTTATAATAATTATATGATTATTATAATTACAATAATTACTAACATAAATTGTCTGACAAGTTTTAACGACACCATTTTATTGTGTATGTACTTACAAAAGTCAAAACCATTGTTGTTGTTGTATGTCATTTTGTCTTATTTTTAAAGAAAAACGAAAAAAACCTGCAAAACAGGAAATTATCACAAATAAGCTATTTTTTATAATTTATTTGATTGATTATAATAAGAGGTTTGGAAGATATTTGCTGAAAGGTGTTAAGTCTCTTTATACATAAAAAAAGTTATGTAAATTTTATTTATTGTTATGACAAAGTAAATTAACATTTAAGCAGAAAATCTGAAATTGTCGCTAACATAATCAGATAATGTTATGCAACAAATAAATTTCTTAATTAACTTAATTTTTTTTTTCATATTTAAGAAATTCCATACCCGTAGGATTTGTTTAAATGGAATATAAATGGATAGGTTGATAGATTTGAAGAGATAAACAAAACGTTATACAGTTTTTATGATAAACTTAAATTTAATTTAAAACAAGTTATTAATTTTTGTGATAAAAATGTTGTAACTGTTTTAATTATATATCATAACCATCACTAACAACTAAACGTACATATGAACAAATTTATGTTTATTCTACTACCCACTATATTAAAATATAATGATATCGATATTAGTACACTGGATCGAAAACTTTATTTTTAGCTTTATTGATAAAACTTTTTCAAATAACTTCCGTCCCTAAACTTCCCGTCTATAAACTTGTAAAATATTCAATATGAACCCGCCTAGTATGCCCATCATTTGTTTGGTTATACATATTTATTCATTATTGTCATTAAAATAATAAAGACATCGATTATTCTACGAAATTCTCGATTAATCTGTGCGTAAAGAAATTTTGGATTGACCTGGAATAATAATCTAGACATAAACTAAAATTAGATTTAAGGAATTCTTTTTGCAAAACGTAAGACAGTTGAAGTTAAAATGGAATAGTATAACAGCTCAGTGGCAAAAATTAGTTTTAAACGTAATGCGGTATCGTGAACATAAAGTCGTGTAAATAGAAGTAAAGTGAATTTTAATTGTAAGTAAAAAAATTTAAGTTGTATTAATAGAAATATTTTGGGTAATATTTGTGATTAGACTGGGAATTTTTGGAAGTTTTTAAAGCTATTGACAGGATATTCTAGAGGATATTAACACTTAAATATGTTGAATATACTTACTAATAATGGTGTTTTGGTTTACTAATCAGTGATTGAATTTAGTAGGAGAACTAAGGATAAGGTTTACCAAATTGAAGGTTAGGCCCATTTAGGGAAAATCAGAAAAACGTGACAGTATATAAGGTAAATGTACCATATTACGTGTTATTAAGGCTTGTCTCATTTTAGGATGAATTTAAAATTTTTGGGCCAACAGAAATAACATATAAAGTGGCTTATTATAATTATTTAAATGTTATCTTTAATATTTTGTGCATCAAAAACTTTTAAAATTTGGTGTAATGACGTTTATTAATACTTCAAATGACCTCTGTATTGTATCTAATTCCGTGCTAAAAAATTGACGATGTAACTAATTCCGTGTTAGTGCGTCCCTTATTCCGTGATATTTAAAGAGATACCAATTTTGTTTTTGAAAGAGTTGGATAGAGAAGAATTTAGTTTTTAAAACAAATGTTTTATTTTTTGTAACACTTATCTACGATGACTTGGTTTATATTATTTATTTTGTCATTCTGAAAACACATAAATGCTGGTTTTATTCGATAAGCTCATAAACCTACCATGCTTTTTAAATACGCATCAATAGTATGTCTATCTAGCCGCCAGCGTCTACGTCTATTGGACGTTTGTACAGCGAGAACTAGTGCGCTCGATAACTGGAGTGTTAGTACTTGGTAGTTTCAACAGTGCCATTAATAGACATTTTAGCTTATAAATCGTTTAGTTTAAGGAACAATGAGTTGAACATAAAACATTAAACTCAAACTTTCACTCTAAGTAAATGGCATTATTATTCTACTTTGTGTTAAACAAATTTGGTGTCGTTACTAACCAAATCTTCAGCTACGTTTCTGCACTTTGGTTCAGAAATACAGTCAAAGCTATGCATGCATTTACTACGAATCAGGTCATTGAATAAGGCTTTTTAAAAATACTGCATTAATCAAAAAAAAATTATATTTTATATGAAATTTTTTAATATTGATTTTACCTAAAGAGTACCTTTTTTTATTTATTTCTTTTTACTTTAAAGATTTATTCTTTGCCCAAAACAAAACTAAAATTACAAACAAGTTTGTTTTAAAGGTATATTACCTTTTCGATTTTAAAGGTATACCAAAAACTTTTGCTTATTTCACATGAAATTTTTAAGTTTTAATTTTTTTTAAATGTTATTTTCAATAATCCAAAAGAGCATTTTCTAGACCTAGCATATTTTTATTAGTAAATATTCGCATGGGCCGTTCTCGCCAACAAAACAAAAAGAGTTTCTGTAATTTGAGTATGTTTTGGGTAAAAAACTAATCTTTAGAAAATCTCAAAACAGAAAAGAGGTTCTTTTGAATTTCGCCATCTTTGAAAATTAAATTTTTGAAAAATTAAAACTGAAAGATTTCATCTATAATAAAGAACTTTTCAGTAAGATTATTTTTATTAAGCCTTATTACATTCCTTTTAAGCAAAAAAAGTTCAAAAGAATCGGTACTAGGGCTTCTCTCCCGGGATCCCGTTGTCCCGGGATCCCGCAGTGAAAAAGACTCATGAGAAATCCCGGGAATCAAGGTCGATCCCGGGATTTCCCGTTGTTCTGGAATTTGTTTGATTTGTATGTTTAACACTATTTTTTGAAGATGAAAAGGACAGTTGCAACAAAATTACATAAATAAATGCTTTTATATTTTATTTGTATAATAAAAATTCGATAAAAAATTCAATTAAATTTTGATTTAAAATCACAAAATATAAATTTACAACAGAAAACGCGTAAATAATATTTCACTGGGCCAATCAATCATAACACGAATAGCATTTTGTTAGTGGAGCATTTTGTTTATATGCAGTGGCTGTTTACAGATTACATAACGAAATGTTTTCCATTTCATCCTCCTCCACACATTGTAACAAGCAACAATTACAATTTTCTTCTAACCGTAACAATCCTCCTTCGCACCCTAAGGCCGTTACGCAATTTGTGAACAACCCACAATGGGATATTTCTTGTTTAAATAATAAACAAATTGAAAAACAATAAGTCCTTTCCTCTTAAGTATATGGTTTAATGCATATCCTTTCATTTATGGCTTTTGTTGTATTCTTTAAATGTTGGATTCATGAGATTCATTTTCTCAAAATTATGAGATTTTTCTACGTTGTTCACTCTCTAAAATCGCATTGAATGAAAAGATAATTCTAAACCAATTTTTCCAACAAATGGTAGCAGTTCTAATTCAGCATTATGAAAACAACACTTGAAATTATTGATAAGGAAAATGAAAATACACATTTTGAAATTGAATTTGTGTACGAAAAGACACATAGTTGCCAATACCACTGATGGAGCAACGGTTATGACGAAATATGAAAGGTTTAGCGGTAGTAAGCATCAACTATGCACACGGACTGCATTTAGCTGATGTGATGTGCTTTTGAAAAACAATCGAGTAATGATTTAACTGTATCAGATTAAGAGGCAAGCGTTAAGTTAAATTAAAACACTCTTTTGACATCTCTATATCTTCTCTTCTTCTCTATATATTAATACGCTAGATTAAAACTTTGTGGAGCATTAGGCTTTTTTATTCGCAGATGAATTCATTTGAAATTTTCACAGCTAACTGATATTAGTGTAACCTATAGTCGGATCCGGGTTCAAACAAATCGGATCATAAATAAAAAAGTTATTATATACGGAAAACTTTTTCTATACATATGCATTATAAGTTTACATACATATAAAAACGAAATTTAAAATTTATTTTATTTTTTTATATTTTCTTTTTTATATATTAGCGAACAACGAACAACAAAAACGAAACTTTTTTTTCTCATTCATTTCAGTGATCAGTCGTCTTTTGTCTTTGAGCGAAGGATGGTTTTCGAGTCGTCGGAATAAAACAGATTTATGCGTAATAATGTTGATTTTATGAATGATATTTTATGAATGATATTTATGATGATATTTTATGAATGATATTTTCTTTTTTATATATTAGCTATCGAAAAAATTTATTTTCATTTTTAAATCATTCATTTCAGTCGTCTTTTGTCTTTAAACAAGGACGGTTTTCGATATTATTTCGATTATTTTGTTTATTGATATAAAGATATTTGCGTAATATTTTTCTTTGGTACTCTGAATCGGCGTTATGCGCGGTTGAATTTTTGAGGCTTTTTCACGTAGTTTTGGTAATGGTTTAAAACTTAAAACTTTTTTTCTTTTTTTATATTTATTTTCTCTTAGTTAGTTTATACATTTCCTTTGAAGCTTAGAGAATTTAGTTTATGAATTGATTTAGGGGTCGATAGACGTAATATTTTTCTTTGTTTTTTTATTACAGGAGGGCTATTATTTTGAAAACGTACATTTTTTGTTGATTTTTAAATTTTTGATTTTTAAAAAATCTGAAATTTTGATATTTTGTTGGTATTGACGAAAGGAAAAAAGTTGTTTCTGCTTTTATTTTTTGTGTACTCTCCATCGGAGTTATGCGCGGTTGAATTTTTGAGGCATTTTCACGTAGTTTTGGTAATGGTTTAAAACTTAAAACATTTTTTTCTTTTTTTATATTTATTTTCTCTTAGTTAGTTTATACATTTCCTTTGAAGTTTAGAGAATTTAGTTTATGAATTGATTTAGGGGTCGATAGACGTAATATTTTTCTTTGTTTTTTTATTATAGGAGGGCTATTATTTTGAAAACGTACATTTTTTTGTTGATTTTTAAATTTTTGATTTTTAAAAAATCTGAAATTTTGATATTTTGTTGGTATTGACGAAAGGAAAAAAGTTGTTTCTGCTTTTATTTTTTGTGTACTCTGAATCGGAGTTATGCGCGGTTGAATTTTTGAGGCTTTTTCACGTAGTTTTGGTATTGGTGTCAATGTTTTGTGAATAGGTGCCACAAATTTCATCCGACTTAAGTATATTTTTGCAAGTAAAAAGAAAAATAACTGAATAATTGAAACTAGGAGGGCCCGGCGTGCTTCGCTACGCTTATAAATAAAGTTTAAATATATGAATGAAAAATAATCAGAACTCTAGCTGATCAGTTCGGATATATGACAAATTAGCGATCAAATAAGTTTTCAAGTAAGCTTATTTGATCACTAACTTATTTGATCGCTAATTTTTCATATATCCGAACTGATCAGCTAGAGTTTTGATTGTTTTTCATTCATATATTTAAAAAGAAAAATTAAAAATTATATGCTAGCATTTCTTATTACCACTTTTTGAAATCATTGCTTCTACGTCAACAAAATGTCTACGCAAAAACTTTATTTATAAGCGTAGCGAAGCACGCCGGGCCCTCCTAGTTTATTATAAATCGACTTCGAAAGTTTTCTTTCATTCTCAAGAATTGCTCTCAAGTAAAAGTTTTAAGCTTTCTTCGAGAAGGAAATCTTAGTTTTCGAAATCAATCGTTTTATAATAAATATTAAGATATCCAAAAAGTGTATTTATGTGTTTAAACTGCACTCCAACAATTATCTCATATCTATTTTACTTTAAAAACTGGCTCTTAATTTATTATATTTTATCCCGGGAAATCCTGGGATCCCGGGATATATGCGATTTTATCCCGTAATCCCGGGAAACAAAATTTAGCGGGAAATGAGAAGCCCTAATCGATACACCTGTTTTTAGTAAATGGCACAAAGTACAACAAATTTCAAACTAATAATTAATAATATATTCAAATAACAGTTGTATGTAATTTAAGTGTGTTATGGATAAACAATAAATCAGTAAAATGTACAAAAATAAAGGAAAAAAGGCATTTTTAGTCGCCATTTTTGAAAAAATAAAAATTGTTTTATAAATTTATATTTTTATACATATATTTTATTTTATTTATATTTTTAATTTATATTTTTATTTATATATTTTTATACGCTGACCCGCAAGGTTGAAATATTGGGAAAAAATTTCAAAAAATAAAACAGTCTATTAGCCAATCTAACAGTCTATAAGCCAATTTTTAAGAAAAGCAAGAAATTTTATTTATTTATTTATTTATTTATTTACGTACTTATTTATTTATTTATTTATTTATTTATTTATTTATTTATTTATTCATTTATTTATTAATTTATTTAATTATTTATTTATTTATTTATTTATTTATTTATTTATTTATTTATTTATTTATTTATTTATTTATTAATTATTTAATTTATTTATTTATTTATTTATTTATTTATTTATTTATTTATTTATTTATTATTTTATTTATTTATTTATTTACTTATTTATTTTTTTATTTATTTAATTATTTATTTATTTATTTATTTATTTGTTTATATTTATTTATTTATTTGTTTATTTATCTATATATTTATTTGTTTATTTATTTATTTATTTACTTATTTATTTATTTATTTATTAGTACAGATAGCTTTGCTGATAACACTAATAATAATTTATAAGTACCAGAATATCAAAAATTGAAAAGCGAAAAACAAATTATTCAAATCGGTTAATCGGTTCGAGAACTATTTAAATTTAAACTTGCCAGTTGTTTCTTAAATTTTTAACAAATTCGGAGCCCACCCTGTGTCGAAATTAGTGCGAAATTAGTTTTTTACTATACTAACGGTTACGGAAGTTGGTTTTGCCGAGCGGCATTTAAACAAGATGAACGTGGATAAAACTCTCCGTCGTGATAAATATATATATATTTTTTTACTTTAATAATTTACCATATTTAAAGTGTCTTATTACTCAATAAAAGTTATCTAAAAATGTGTTTTCAAACCAAAGTGCTTCAATAATATATAATATATGATATATAATAATATATAATAATGGTGGTATTTTAAAAATAATTTAATTTTTCTAATTAAAAGATTGAAAAAATCAGGAAAATAATTTTTTTTCTCTTGAAATTGTCGTAATTTATGGTTTATCAATTCGATACAACATTGTTGTGTCGTTGTTTATTTTTATTACTTTTTTTCATTTAAAATTAAAATGAAATTAAACCGTAGTGATTTTAGTTCGATGAAAATTATTAACATTTTTAAAAAGGTTATAGAATTTATCTGATTTTTGTAGTGTTAAACTTAAGAAACGATCTAATCAACAAGTCGTGGTATATAAGCCGTGTTCGATTTGACTGAAACAACTGAAGCAACTGAAAAATTAAATGCAATTGTTGTTGTTTTTTCGGTTGTTTCAGTCAAATCGAACGCACCTATAGTTGGGTATAATTATGTAAGAGGACACTCTTACATTAAAAAAAAACAAATGTCAATTTTGTTGTAGTATTTCGAGAATATACATAAACATCTCTAATTGGAATTTCGTGTTTCTTGTTTTGATTAAAAAAAAAATTTTGTTTGTTGATTTAGAAAAAATAAAAAAATTTATCAAAATGCCATTACCAGGAATAAATGAATGTAAATAAAATGGAGTATTTTAGTTTAAATTTCATAATATAATTAATGAAAATGCAGATTTATTAGAAATAAAGATACAAATTTCGTCAACTTGAAAAGGTGTCATGGCGTGTGAAATATTATTCTTAAAAAACATTGATAACATTTTTGTTTCTTAAAAAAACTGATGGTTTGATATCTTAGGTTCGCTATTCGAAATAATTGAATTTTCATATATATATATATATATATATATATATATATATATATATATATATATATATATATATATATATATATATATATATATATATATATATATATATATATATATATATATACACCCAATTCTGTTTTTACACGGCAGATACGTTCCAGGAAAAGACGTGTAAAAAAAAACCGTGCATAAAAAGACATGCAGCACATACAAAAAAAGGGGATTGGTTCCATACCCTTTATTTCTGTAAAAAATAGGTAAAACAAAATGATTTGTACAAAAAAACTATTAAGAGTCTATATAAAAGCCAAATTAAATTTTTTGTGCATGTATGCACAATTCATTTGATAAAAAAACAAAAATTAAATCAGAGATCAGCAACAGTGCGACAATGTTGTAAGAAATCAAGATTTGATGTTAAATTTAGCCTAGAGCCTAGATCGAAATAGATGCACCACACAAGACTTGATAACAATATTCCATACATGGACGAATGTAGAACTGATAAATGTGGAGTAAATTATACGGAATGAAATATTTTTACCATCTAATTAGGATGCTATTTGTTCGTCATAGATACTAATGGAAGTATCATTGGGGAACTCGGTCTATGATCTAAAAACAATCAATAGCTGTTTTTTTGGTGGAATTAGAATTGAATAAATTTTTTTAACCCAATCGGCGACTTTATTCTCGGTCCTCGGTGCTTTTCTCCTTCAAGGTCCTCGTTTACATTTATAACAACGTTTCTCCGGGCGAGATTTATTTTTTCATTCATTTTACCTTTGAAGATAGGGAAACGAATGACCTGTGCAATGTACTGTATGTCATCTGCAAAACTATTTGTCGTGTTACTGATAATTTTCAACAGATCATTGATATAAATTAAAAATAGAGCGGGGAATAAAACTGTGCCTTGGAGAACACCAGTAATAATTAATTTAGACTCAGAAGAAAAACTATCGATGGATACCGAAATGTTTTGTACGGTGAGGCATTTTTGAATATGCTTTATGTCTACATGAAGTTGGCATGCCAGATTCGATCATATGCTTTTCAGATGTTTAAGCGATAACGTACGTTTCACAAGCTCAATCAAACATGCTGTTCCAACGACATATATATAATTTGAAATATTAGTTTTTTTGGGAAATGACTAGTGTAGGCACAGCCAGTTCCAAAAAAGGTACGAAAACGGATACAACAAATTACAAACCCATATCAAACTAATCGATTGTAGCCAAAAAAAATTTGAAAAAACATTAATTTTAAAAATAGGAGGTTCTTTGTTAACTGGTCAAAAATACTTAAAGACAATGCGGTTTTCGCCGAAAGACGATCGCCCTACATGGATTATTGTTGTCACATATGGAGTGTACCATACAGGTTTTGATTGAATGTATACAACAGAGGGCTGTTAAATTGATCAGCAATTCAAATCTTACTAATGAGCTTGATTCCTGGTATGTCGCTGATTTAACGGTATTTTACATTATGGATAAACGGGCTTCTATCTATATCAAATCGATTTTACCTAAGCCTGCAAACTTGACACGTTACACCAGAGTATCAATAAGAGTATAATAAGATAAAATAATTTTCTTCCTCCAAACTTTAAGATTAGCGTTAAAAAATAAAAAATCTTCAAAGAAAATTGATCAACTGTACATACATACTTCTAGGAATAGAAGTTGAAAACAATATGAAATTAAATTCTCATATTTTTAACCTAGCTAAGAACGCTGTTCAAAAATTTTGGTCTTTGGAACGATTTCGTAAGTTTTTCAATAGCGAACAGCTTCTTTTAATATATAAATCATTTATACTCCCTGCATGGAGTATTGTTCTCACATATGGGGTGTATCTGATTTTAGTAGTATGAAGTAAATTGAGTTTGTTCAGCGCAGAACTGTTAAACTATTTAGCAACTCAACTCTTATTAATGAGTTAAATTCCTTGCAACATAGGAGAAATGTTGCTGATCTGAGAATTTTCTATTAATACATTGTGGATGAACAAACTTCGACTGAGATAAAATCAATTTTACCTGAACTAGCAACCTATCGCGTAACACCAGAGTAAATTTTGTAGCCCATCCTTTTACACTTCATATAAAAAGAATCAGAAGTGTTGCTTTTCAGCGTGATTTTTTCAGCAGAGTCTCTCATCTATGGAATGTCTCACCAGCAAGGGTTTTCCCTGATAGCTTTAATCCTCTAAATTTTAAAGATAACGTTCATAAACTTCTTAAAGAAATTTAATTTATTCAAACTTAATCCTAATCCCTAGTTGGACATGGTATCTTCAGATATTAAGAGACGTTAATTTATAATTTATTATAATTAACACTAAACATGTCTAGCTTTGTATATAGAAAAAAAAATACGAATTTTCTTCAAAATTTAAACCGTGCTATTTCAAATAAAACCGTGTAAAAACGAATTTAAATTTTTTTTCTAGACCGTGTTATTTCAAAACCGTCTAAAAAAAGACCGTGTAAAAACAGAATTGGGTGTATATATATATATATATATATATATATATATATATATATATATATATATATATATATATATATATATATATATATATATATATATATATATATATATATATATATATATATGAGATTAGCTGAGATTTGGCATTAATTTAATTTAGTTTTAATAAATTCAATGAAAATAGAACTTCGAATTAATTAACTTTCTTTGATTTACAGCTACAGAATATAATACAAAAGGTATATATAAACATTGAAACTAGTTTTTAATGTTTATATATAACTTTCTTAAAACATCTTTCGTATTTCTATCAATTTTATGTAATTTGGAATAAATGAAAGGAAGTCTAAAAATACGTCTAAAGTATTAAAGATATCGTTCAAACAAATTTTATACATATATTCCATATTTGAATTATCAAAATATATATAACATATTTATATGAATTATCAATATATGTATATATGTGTATGTATGTGTGTATGTATGCATGTATGTATGTATGTGTGTATGTATATGTTTGTGTATGTGTGTATGTGTATGTATATATATGTATGTATATATGTGTATATGTGTGTGTATATATATGTGTATGGATATGTATGTATGTATGTATGTGTGCGTGTGTATGTATGTATATGTGTGTATGTATATATGAATATATATGTATATATATATATATATATATATATATATATATATATATATATATATATATATATATATATATATATATATATATATATATATATATATATATATATATATATATATATATATATATATATATATATATATATATATATATATATATATATATGTGTATGTCTATATATGTATGTATGTATGTTTATATAACAATACCACATAAATTAGTATGTTGGACATAAGGTGGAAACTTCTTAATATGTATGTTTGCTGTTAATAAATATATGTAATATATATAGGTATATATGTATGTGCGTATATATGTGTATGTATGTGTGTATATGTATGTATGTGTATACATGTGTATGTATGTGTATGTATGTGTATGTATGAGTATGTATGTGTATGTATGTGTATGTATGTGTATGTATGTGTATGTGTATGTGTATGTGTATGTGTATGTGTATGTGTATGTGTATGTGTATGTGTATGTGTATGTGTATGTGTATGTGTATGTGTATGTGTATGTATATATGTATATGTATATGTATGTATACATGTGTGTATGTGTGTATGTGTGTATATGTGTGTATGTATGTATATATGTACATGTGTATGTGTATGGATATATATATATATATATATATATATATATATATATATATATATATATATATATATATATATATATATATATATATATATATATATATATATATATATATATATATATATATATATATATATATATATATATATATATATATATATATATATATATATATATATATATATATATATATATATATATATATGTGTGTATATATATTTTTTTTTTTTTTTTTTTTTGGTGGAGGGGGAATCTTCATAGACCTCGCATGTGAACCTTTAACGAACATGCAAGAGTGTCCGATTCTTACAGACTAAACCCCACCCACATTTCCTATGCCGAACCCAATGGAACTACCGTTAGGTATTACTTCAAAGGGTGGCTCAGCTTTTGCTGCTACTCCTCTGACTTCAGTTCAATCTCCTTCTCAGTCTCTCAAGGCCTCTTAGTTCTTCCAGTATTCGTGTAACTGCACAATTTACAACATTCCAACCTTCCTCTGAACTCAGCATCAATTCCATGATGTTGGTTGGTGACACCCCCATTCCAGAGATTTTGACTATTTTTGCCCTCTCCTCATTGAATCGTGGACAATCGAAAAAGACATGCCTGGTTTTCCCTCGCAGGTAGGGCAATCCGGTGACTCTTCTAGATAGAACCGGTGAAGGTATGCTTTGAAGCAGCCATGACCAGTAAGAAACTGAGTCAAATAGAAATTCACTTCACCATGTTTTCTCCTCACCCACTCTTCAATAGATGGGATCAGACGATATGTCCATCGCCCTTTTGACGAATCCCGCCATCGCTTCTGCCATTCTTCGGTTGTCTCGGTACGAGCTACTCTTCTTATTACATTTTTGGTGCCCTGCCCCTGTTGATTATGTGTATATTGTCGCTCTTTTGCTAGTAGGTCTATGGGCGGCATTCCTGCAATCACACATACTGCATCATCTGAAGCTGTGCGGAAGGCACAAATCACTCGCAAGGCATTGAGTCTATACACAGTTGCCATTTTGTTTCTGTACGATTTCTTCTTCAATTTATTGGCCCAAATAGGAGCTGCATACAGCAGAGTAGACGTGACTACATTTGCTAGCAGCAGTCTTTTATACTGTGAGGCACCGCCAGAGTTTGGCAATATTCGTGACAAAGCATTCCTTACTTTGCTTGCTTTCTCTCTCGTAGCATCCAGATGCGTTTTGAAGGACAATTTAGAGTCGATCGTTACACCTAAGTACCTAAGAGCAGGTTGTGTGCTTATTGGTTGGCAACCCACTTCCACCGTTACCCTCTCCATTTTCTTTTTACCACTAATGAGGACCACTTCTGTTTTGTGCTCTGCTAGTTGTAACCCAGCAGTAGTTAACCACTGCTGTATATTTCGTATGGTTCTGTTGCAAATTTCCATGATCTCCTCCTTGTATTTTGAGACGACTACTACTGCTAAATCGTCAGCAAACCCCACAATTTTGACTTCTGGCGGCACGGGCAATCGCAGCACACCATCATACATAGCGTTCCAGAGTGTGGGCCCCAACACAGAACCTTGGGGTACCCCACTAGTAACCGCATACGATTTAGTCCCGTCATTTGTGTTATACATCAGAACTCTACGATTGAAGTAACTACCTACTATTTCCAGTAGGTATTGTGGTACCCTCATTCGAATCAGTGCGTTTATTATAAATTTCCAGTTGGCTGAATTAAACGCGTTTTTCACATCCAATGTTACTACAGCACAGTATTTTTTGGTACCCTGTAGGTTATTGCATCCTGATATTGCTGTTTTTGCGATGTCTACAACACAATTGATTGCGTCCACAGTAGAGCGACTTTTCCGGAAACCATACTGATGTTCAGCAAGATCTCCCGTTTTGACAATTTCCTCCTGTTATCGGTCATTTATGATCCTTTCTAGCACTTTTCCAGCCGTATCAAGCAGGCATATCGGGCGGTAAGAGGATGGTTCTTCAGGTGGTTTTGTTCCTTTTGGAACAAGAACTAGTTTCTGTTTCTTCCATCTATCCGGAAAGACTCCTTCGGCAATACACGCCTGATAAACTTCTCTGAAAGTCTCAGTTTGCATTTTTGCTGCTAGTTTCAGGGCTTTATTTGGAACATTGTCCAGGCCTGGGGCTTTGTTATTCGCAACCGTACTGTGTGTATATATATGTATGTATGTGTGTATATGTATGTATGTATGTATGTATGTATATGTATATGTATGTTTGCGTATATGTGTGTATGTGTGTATATATGTATGTATGTATGTGTACATGTATGTGTATATGTATGTATATATGTATATATATGTGAGTACATGTGTATATATGTGTGTATGTACGTGTATATATGTGTGTATGTGTATGTATGTGCATGTGTATATATGTGTATATATATATGACAATGGTGAATGGTCGTCTTATCAACACTTGTTATAAGTGACAGTGTGAATTTTAAACTAAATTTATCTCTTAAATGATAAATATATAAGTATAACTAAATGTAGTGAAAACATTAATTGTAATAATCAGTTTTATATCTAATATAATAGTTTTAAAGTGTTGGTTTTAATAATTAAACTCTAAGGTAAGATTGCTTTCAAAAATGGAAAGATGTGGGCGACCAAGATGTAATCTTCCCTAAATGTAAAATTTATTAACTCTGATTTTTACTAGAAAACTAAATAAAGGTGTTATTGTGCTATTCGATTTTGTGTAAAATTTAAACCTACTTAGAGCTTTAACTAGCGAAATTTAGTTATTATTTCAAACTCAGTTTAAAATTTCATTTGTTGACATAATTTTATGTGATAGATTTATCTCTTTCTATTTATCCAAACATTATCCATAAAATCCAATAAGATTTTTGAACGATATCAACGAGCAGGGTTAATTGTTTTTGTTAAATTAATTCTTGTGTTTCAAGAAAAATTCAAAACATTCTTGCGTTAGTTATATTATATAAAATAATGTTTTATAAAATTTAAATAAATACATTTCAAATAAAAACATCAAGTGAAAGATAATATTTTTACCCAATTCAATCCCAATACTTTTTATATGAAATTCACTCAATTTTCAAAGGGGTTTTTTGTTTTTTATATATATGTACATAATATAAATGTTTTTAACCATAAATAACCATAAATAATTTTAACCATAAATATAATAACATGAATTCAGATTGGAGAGTGCAGAGGACTACAATTTAGTCATCATCCTATTATACTAATAAATTACATGAATAACAGGTTTCCGACTGGAGATTGCAGGCGAGAAATTTTAGATACGGGATTGCTGATTGGCGATTGCAGATTATATGTATAAGTGATTGTCCTTGTGATTGTCTCCTAACAGTAGTAGCTAGATACGATTTGCCAGGTGTCTGTAACCGGGTCGTTCACTCCTAACTTACAATTACCTACCTATCCTTACCTATTGTTATATGTAAAACGACTGTAGGAAGTGGCCCGGCCGTAATCCGGGAGTCTCGCCTAGTGCTTGGTCCTACAGTCCAATCAATCAATCAATCAATCAATCAATACTAACGGTTACGGAAGTTATAAGGAAATCGTATATGGTCGGATTCACATAATCGGCGTCTTGATTCAATTTTCCATCTTTATATAATCCAAAAGAAGTCTCCTTGAACTTATGCATTAGATTACTTTGGGGCGTTTTCAATATTTATAAAAATAATGTATGCATATAATAATCCTTTTAATAATTATAATAATAAATTATTCAAAATTTTGTCTGAAGTCTTTCTTTAATAACGGTGGCTCTATTATAACCTTCCTATCTATGCTTTTTATGGCTTTTGACTTCTGCCGATTTAAGTATATCAAAAGCTGAAATTCCACATGCCATCATGGGAAAAATTTTCGTCCATGATACACGTCCTGAATTGCTGAGAATATCAATTATTTTGATTTCCTATAGCCTGTATTTTTATTTCAAATTCAAAAATCATACCTTGATTGATTGACGAAAACTTGCTGTTTGAGACTGCTGGTCAAAGTTATTGTGAAAATAAATGGTTATAAAATGCTAGGTCTGATAAATCTGATCTGCTTCAAATCGTCAAACTGACGAACAACCCGTAATTAGGAAAGCTAAAAATTTCTTGACCCTAATTCCGTGTTAGCGAGATACAGCCTATTTTAAAAATAAGTGAAACATTTTTATTTTGGAGTGTGTTGTAATTATCATGAACTTTAAGGTTATGATGACAAAATTTAAAACACACGACTGAATTAAAACAGAGGGTGATTTAAAGAAACTATAGAGTAGACCAGATTTTCTTCTAATCAATGAAAATTTAACATCTACTAATCCTAATTCTAGAAATTTGGTTATAAAAACATAGTACCGTAATTAGCTCCGACACATTTTTAAAGTGTTCTTTATTTTAAAAATTAAATTTTTATTTAATAGATAATTACTTTTGATATAAAATACAAAATAAATTTGTTTAACAATTTTCTAATTCCGTGCTAAGAACGGAATTACGGACATTTCAAAAAAATTATGAACGTAATTCCGTTCGTCGAAAACCCGTTGGTTTTAATACATAAAATGTACAAAATCATTATTCTATTAACGTTAATCGATTAATATAATCCTAATCAATCCACAAAAAAGAATTTTTTACTCAAAATACATACCGATAAATTTTTATGGTCTTAAGAAAATGTTAATAAAACCTTAACCTTTTCCATAAGAAAATTGTCTCAAACAGAAAATTTTCGTCGAGCAATCAATCAAGGAATGATTTATGAATATAAAACCAAAAATGCGGGCAAGAAAATCAAAATAATTCGTTCTCAGCAATTCAGTGCGTGTATTATGATCTAAAAATTTTCAAAAAAGCTTAAATTTATCTTATTTTAAAGCTTTTTATGAAATAGCACGGCATAATGTACTAGCCCGTAATATTGTACACTTACCTTAGTTATTATTGGTTGATGAAGTAGAAGTTCTGTCTTGTTAAGCTATTATAAGAAAAACTCTTTCCTTGAGATGTAAAGTTTCATTGTTTTGTGTGAACGCTTCTATTGTTATTGTACTTAAATGAATTTAAATTTCTTTAACCACCGTGGACGTGATTGAGGGATCATGATTAAGGGATCATTTTTGGATTATTTGCAAATTTTTTATTTTTGATCTTCTCGCTTACTTCACATACCATTAACAACAGCAATAAGATATCACCAGTCAAGGTGATATCTTAAGGGTCGGACGGATGAACTATATTCAGTCAAAACACTCTCAATCTTGGCTATGGAATATTCCTTGATGATGACACGATATTTTTTTGCCTGCTCAGAGAAAAGAGCATTTGTATAACTCTATATCTGGTATTAAATAATCGAGGAAGATACTGCGTTTATAATAAAGGCATATGCCACCAACTGGATTATGAGCAACCCAGTTTTGGTTTTCTACCTGCAAATTTTTAAAAATAATTTGCACCTCTTATTTTAACCTTTATTTTCATCCTTCTATCATGAAATATAGGCCTTTAATTATATTTTATTGAAGTGAAAACTTCTTTAGCCGCGTTGCAAAATTTTATATGGACTAAAATCTATATATTACCGTTAACCAATTTTTACCAATTTTTAAATCAGGAAAATATTTTTAAATATGAAACACATCCATCATTCCTTAACGTTTGAAATTGCGATGTGGATAACGCGATCGACTGTTGTTCTGTAGATCGTGAGTTCAATTCCTGGACTGGTACATTTTTTTATTGTTTTTTTTTACTTTTTATTAATTATTATTTTTTATTCATGAATTCATAAAAATAATAAAAATTGATCTATAATGCAGTTTTTTAAAGTTATATTGCTACTGTCTTTTGCAATTTGCATTCTAGTCATCATGCTTAATAAATATTGAACGTAGGAAAGATAGTATAACCTGAAACAATTACGTTTGTATATCAAAATTGTTGGTTAGAAGTTGTATGTAATACATGTTTAAAGCTCACAATAGCTCATATGATTTAAAGCTCACAATTACGAGACGGAAATCGCATAAATTCTATATAAAGAAGCATAGCTTATGTATGATTAAACCTGGATGGCAATCATAATAAATAAAATAATTAAAATGGTGACACTTAGCCGATAGTGATTTACAAACGGCAACATTGTGCATTAATACCAATTAATTTACTTAGCTTTCCGCAGGAAGATTTGTAAAATTTAAAATTGTTGATCTATAGGTGTGAAAACCACGCGTACTTTAGTCCCTGCTATTGGCATATGAGTTATCTTGTGATACCACTGGCAATAGCAGTGCAATCTCATTAGCCAAAGTGATATCTTAGGGGTGCTAGCAGATGAAGTATTTTCAAACAACTATACCATCCCTTACTCTAAGTTATGGAATATTCTTTGGTGATACGCTATTTTTTTTAAAAATAAAATGTGTTTGGTAGTATAAATTACAAGGTATGTCACAACAACACATAAAAAACTTTTAAGAACAAGGTCCCACAACAATTCATGCTTTCTAAGGTGTTGATAGACGCAAATTTTTCTATGATATGTTTTGATTATCATATGACCCGGCGTACGTTGCTACGCCTATAAAAAAGTTTGTGTGCAGAAAATAATAATAATCAGAATAATGTCATTTATAAATTCAGACTTATATACTACTCTCAAACCAGTCAAATCACTTCATTTGTTAACATATTTGCATGTATTTTACCGATTTCTTTAAATAACCTACATGGTTTGTTTGTTTTGGAAATTAATGGAGACGCCTATTTTTCTTAATAAGTAAAACACTTGCAACCTGTAGCTTTGATATTATTGTTCATAATCCTATTCTTCAATTGAACGTTTACTTTGCAAAAACTTGCTGCATCATTGTTTCTAAAAAGAGGAAAAGAAACGCCCATTTCCTATATTTTGAACATGTATAACATATATATATATATATATATATATATATATATATATATATATATATATATATATATATATATATATATATATATATATATATATATATATATATAAAGCAAATGAAATATGTATTACATATGTATATACACCAAACCAAGAACATGAGTGTTGTAAATTAGAAATATTATTTGCAACGTAATGTGTTGGATGCGTATAATTGTATGTTTATAATAAATATATAAATGTATATAATTTTCATCTAAATGAATTTGTTTGTCAACTTTAATTTTCAATTTGAATGGTAATTCTGTTTTGCGGAAAAAAAATCGATCAAAGATAACTGAATGAAAGTTGAATAATTTATGTATAAAATATAATATACATTTAGGCATATATTTAACCATTCGGAAAATTTAAATTATTAATTCAAAAACATAAATTAAATTTTAAAATTTCGGCTCCGAGGTGCATTAGTACCTGTTAATGGCCTTCTCCTGGCAAAATTTCAGACTCCTGTGTGCTACAAATTTCGCTGGAGAGCGCACGCAGACAAACAAACACTTTATTTTATTATTATTATTATTATTATTATTATTATTATTATTATTATTATTATTATTATTGTTATAGAAGATATAAAAATGTAAATAATAGTTGCTTGGAATGCTGATAGATGTGAAACCCAGAATAATTTTAATGATTTTAATTTAAACATTCTGAAATTTTAATTTGCAATGCTACAATAATTGGAAGACAGATAAAAAACACAGCTATTTCACAGATTTAAGTTTTCACTTCTGTCGGCATTAACTTTCAACACTGCCTTCTTTTTTTTATATGACAGGATTTATTGTTTAGTTATTCTTTCTTATGGCATTTACTGCTGATGCACAAGATGTATATTTGTTTACAATTTTGTATCGATGGTATATTCCGGTTAGTTACCAAAGAAACAATTAGTCATTAGTTTAGCATAATCGTAAGTTGTTACCATGAAAGCCGTAGTCACCGTTTAATATCTCTGGTTTGACATGGTATAATATTATCATGTAGAGGCAAAAGTAATCTGTTAGTATTATTTGTTAAAATAAACGGGTAACGACATATTTTTTAAATATTTAAATTAACTTTTCTATTGACTCCAAATTGTTTAGTTTTTCCAGAAAAGAGTAAGAAAAACCTTAAAGAAAAAATTGTATGTTTTTGTTTCGGCGCCAATTGTTTTATTGCTATCCAAAGAAAATAATAAAATGATTCCGGTTTCATCCAAACGAATCCTGGTTTATTGCAATTCAAAAATATTTACTATGATGTATAATATTTACTATCTACTACTAAATATTTACTATATAAAAAAAATCTTCAAGAGTAATTCAGAAATGAGAATTTACTATCATTTAGGACAAACAAAATTATACAAACTAATGTAGAACAAAACAAAAATTCACAGTATGTACTTCACTTTTCTTTATTCCCGCAAATTTTCTTCAATATAAATTATTCTACCCAAATCCAAATTTCTAGTTGATTACAGTAAAAATTGAGTACGTTTACCCTACCCCGTTTCACCTCTTAATAATAATGATAATTCTCCAAGCCATACAACATATATAAACGCTTTTGATAAATTTATTTGGAAGGCGATCTCGGGGAAGCATGGTGAGCGTTTAAAACAGAAGTTGATACATTATCATGAATTGATTAAACGTTTTTATGAACGTAATTATGGAAAAAAATCGTCATCAGATTTCTCAAACTTCGGAGATGTTGAGTTATAACGCATTCAAATTTTACAAATAACTATTTTTATTCGATTAAAACTTTTTAATGCGGTATACAAAAATTAAAATTCAGTTCACTTAATTTTGCTTTATTAACTTTGTTTTGCGTATATATTGTTATTTAATCAATTAAATTGTTTTATAAAAAAGTTTCTTCAATAATTGAAATAATAATTACAAATGGATTGACGTTAAATTAAATAATAATTAACATTAGTTATACAGTTTTTATTTTGTTAAAGATAATAAAAATACTTTTAAAAAATGTTGAACGTATTTATATCAACTTGAAAATCATACTTTTATTAACAAGTACAAAAAAAAGCTAAGTACAAAAAAAAAATGTTTTGTAACATTATGGCGGATATCAACTACGATATATCTTTTCTCTTTGCCTTCATTAGATAATTGTTTTTTTATTCAATTTGATGTTCGAAAAACAAAAGCCGATTTACAAGCTAACTCTCGAGGATCAGTAGAAAAGTTTAAATATTTGCAAATATCTGTCGTTACAATCATCAAAGTGCCTAAATATTTCTCTCTGAGCCGTATATAGATGATTAGGTATACATTACTTTTTGATTCGAAAACAGTCTTAAGCTTCATAGTTTTTGTATATAATTTCTATAAATTTCAGTTATAGTAATCAAAAATATTACAATGTTCGACATAAGAAATTGTAGACTCGCAATTGTAGAAATTGCAAACTCGAGACCTTAATTTAATTTTCTTATATAAATACAAAATTAAAGATTTGAAATTTATTTAGATTTTATTTTGTCTTTACAGAAAATTAAGAGCATAGAGTATTTGACTGGCTTCTGGTCCTGCAATCTTTTAAGATTACACCATTTGCTATTTCGTAGAAAATCTGAGAAGAAATCCTGCCCAATAGTGCACTTGTTTATACACAAGATTTAAAATTTATCGATCGATTAGAGATAAAGCTTAGCAGAAATGAATAATTACAGATACGAGATCTTTTGTTTACAAACATTTAACAAATTGTTTCTAATTCAAATTTTTGCCGGTAAAATTATATTGTTAATCAGCTCTTAGTTTATGTTTAAATTTATAAACGTTTGTCAATTAAAATTCATGTTTATTGATTTCTAATTTTTGATCATCAATAATAGATGAACTTGAACGACTATTAAACACACAACATTTAAGTAATCTTCGAATTCACATCAACCTAGCTTACTCATGACATAAATCTTAATTTATCTTAACTTTAATTTTTCATCTCATCAAATATTAAAATTAAGCTTACGAAAAGCATCAACTTAAATTCAAATTACTAGTCACACCGAACAACATACTAAAACTGTCACTTAATCATTGATATCTTTGAATTATAATCAAATTAAAAAATAAACGAAAAAACTTGTAATATAAGAAGAGACAAAAAAATTAATAAGAAACACTAGACCTCTGGCAATAAAACAGCAACAACAAAAAGAAGAAAAGAAAACATAATAATAATTTATTGTCAATTAAAAGAAATATCGTGTTTTGTTGATGGTAGGTAGGATGATCATCATTTATTTTGTTGTCTTATTCATTATATGTATATATATTTTTTGTTACTCTTAACGTTCATTTAAATATTAATTTATTACTTTGTGTTTTTAAGACTTTCTAAAAATTAATAAAAAAATAAATGAGGTTTTACAATTTGTAAGTGGATGAATGATTGGAAGTAAAGTGATTAAAGAACGGGTGATTGGAAAGCCCCTAGCAATCCCGTGCTGGAGGACTACAATTTTGAATAGCAATCAGCAATCCCGTGCTGGAGGACTACAATTTTTGATTGAACGAACTTCAGTCAATCATTGAAATAAAATACAGTAAAATATTACCTCTGACCATCGAAGTTGACTAATTGTTTAATTTTAAAGACATCTCAGCTATTGAGCTAAAGGAGCACAAATTGTGTTGAATCGGACCTGAATAGCTTTGTGATTTAGAAAAGGATGTGCAAGCTTAAAAATCGTCATATGCACATGTAAAGAAATTAAACCACACGGATTGGTCTTCAAAGTTGACACTTTGAGTATTAACTTTGCTTCTTTGATTCATCAAAAACTTGCCTTTTACGGCTGGAAAAAATGTATATTAAGGAAAATAATATGGAGTAGTGGTATGCTTATTAACATTTACAAACAAAAAAACAGAATTTTTCTATGAATACTTTCAGAGAGTACAAAATGTAGCCAAAGGTCACAATTTGAAACCGTAATATTAATCTACTCATTGATGATGATGGTGATTCCTCTGGTAGTAAATTCAAAAGCGACTATAATATCACACCAAGAAAGATTGACCTAACCCAAGCAATTGTGCAAAATTTACATAAATAATTCTTTCAAGCTGGTTAGTTTATTTTAGCTCTTCTTCAACAGCAATATTTGATCATGCAAGCAAAATATAAATTCAGAATGCCGGTACGTAAATACGTCATATGTATAAGACAAAGACCGCAAAAGCAACAGATATTAAGGGATGAATTGGTACAGGGAATATTAGAACTTTGGCAATCATATTTGATCAGAAATAAATTTAACTAAACGGTCCATTGCCATTTATTGTAAATTACTAAATAATTTAATAAAACTAAAAAATTTTTCCCTACTACTTTTATATTTTTATATTAATGACAAATTTTTTATATTAATGAATATGAAACTTTTATATCAATGACATTATTGTCTCAAAAATAATATGTTTTAATAATCTTTAATTATTTTTTCCGAAATTCCCAAATATAACATGAACTAGATATTGTAATAAAGTTAAATAATAGTTTGTTGACCGAAAATTAGTTTTAGATTAAGCTTGTTTTCTTGCTTTCGGTAATTGTTTCAAAATTTTCTTGATGACTTTTCTGCTTGTCTGATCAATATAAATTTTCAAAAACCCTTACATTCCTTTTAATCATATTAAAAATTGATTGTAATTACGACCGACTACCATAAACTGCAGGGCCATGGATAGAAACCCAGCGAAATTAAGAAAAATTACAACACACAAAATTGTCGAGAAGGTTTAAGTTTGAAAAATTGGTTCACAATTGCAGTGGTGTTTTCTAAGTCGAAGTTGATCCATATCCGACAGAGTTTAATACTACAACTAGCAATATGCGGAAGCTCATACGACTCAAAATTTTTTCCCAATATATATCTCATAACATATTTAACATATCTCATAAACTCTAAACTAAAACCTCATTAGTTAACATCTTACATGCATATATAACTTATTTAAGTACTGACACCATTAAACAGTCAAGCTAAAAATATAATAAAAAATCCTATTAAATCTAATCATCAATCTGCACATAAAACAAAAAACCTATAAAAAATAATTTCAATAAAATTTCAATCACAAATAATCCATTTAACCTAACAAGACCCTCTCCCCCACTCTCCCATTTTCTTTCTTACAATTTTCTTGACAACCAAACTTTTATTCTCACATCACATAAATTACTCACGATCAAATAAAATAAATCAAATTCAGTAAAACTTTATTATTATTTGTTATTACCATTAAAAAAGTACAACAACAAAACGTACAGGAAAACATTACATTTAATGTTGACTTCCAACATTCAAAAAAAAACAACAAAATAACATAAATTCCAATAAAACATTCAACAAACAACAGACTTTGAAATGAACAAAACAAATTTTTTCTTACCGTTTCTTAACTTCATCATTATTATTATTATTTTTAATGTAACTATTATGATTATTAACTATTTAGCTGTTTACTATTATTGTTATTAATTTATCCAATTTATTATGAACATGAAACATGATTTTAGTTGATGTGAATAGAAACTTTAGTAATGTAATGTTAAACGTAATTGAATAGGTGATACAGAGCTGAAAAGTATTTGGTTGCACGTAATCGGAATGGTTAGATTTTCCATTGGGATGTTTTATATGAACGATGAAAATATCTTCACAACTTTAGCTTTCTCAAAAATTTACTACCCCTATCCTTGATTCAGTCTCTCTTCCTTCTCTTGTTTCTATGGTTGCGACAATAATGCAAATTTGCCTTTTATGCAATACCTGCATTGAGGGATCAATTTTTGGTTGGTTTGTAAATTTTTTGGTTAATTGTGATCTACGGGTGTGCAAACCCAGCGTACTCCAGTCCCTGCTATTGACATACGAGTTCACGGAAGTTTCACATACCACTGGCAGTGAGACATCACTAGCCAAAATGATATCTTATAGAGGTGCTGACGGATGAACTCTATTCAGTCAACGGTAGAACTCTCAGTCTTAGCTATGAAGTATTCCTTGATGATGGAACATTATTGCATGACCGAAGAATCGATTAATATTAAATAATCTACGTTTGTAAGAGTCAATTTGACCGCCTTCGAAAACAAATACTTTTGTTGATGTTTCATTAATGAAAAGGGAACAAAATAATTGATACCGAATTGAATAGGTTCATTTAAATATTCGGCAGAAACATTAATATCTTCAGTATAAAAATAATGAAGATCGAAAGAGAAATCTTGAAAAAACTTCGGAGACCATTGATTTCCATTTCTGAGAAGCTAAACATTTTACAGGATTTGAAATCTCTTGTTTTTATTATATAGGTATTGATAACTAATGCGATTAGATAGTGGTAAGAATACTAAAAATAACCTTCTTGGCATCGACACTTGTAATCTCTGACTAATCTATGTGACATTTAAAGGGTTAGCATCTCCTTGTAATCACATTAACAGTACACTATATGAAATTGTAACGACTGACTATTTCGAATATATCTCTAAAAGTAGAATATTTATTTATAAAAAATTCGCTAATAATTTGCCAGTTTGTTTCAATTCCGGCCTTTTTAAAATGAAACAGACATAAAAGCATTTATATTTATCAGTAATATTTTAACATTTTTTTTGTTAATTGCACTCCATTCTGATGTTACGGACCCTGTACTGTCAAGTTATACTTTATAAACTCTTTTAAAAATAAAACATAACCACTTTAAATTTGAATCAACCTTTTTTATTTTATTAAATATTATTTTTAAAAACAAAAGGAGTTTTTCCCACTTTACCAGTTGACGGTCTAAACCAGAGTCATTTCATATTATTCAAATATTGTTTGAGAAAATTAAAATTAAATTAAATTAACACATTAACATTGAAAATTAAATTAAATTAACACAATGGGAGGGGAGTGTTACTAAATAAGTATATTGATTTATTTAATTTGTAATAAGGGGAATTAATAATGGAAGGCGTGATAATCAAATTATTTATTATTTTATTATTAGTCAGAACATTTATCATTACTTATAAATGCTCTGACCTACATTCACTAATCGTTTTTTTCATAACACTTATTTCAAAGTCAACAAACTGATTTGAAACATATTTTCTGCAAACATAATTAAAAATTAGTAATTGTAAAATATATGAATCAAATCAATTATTTTGTTCAAAATAATTGTTATAAATTCAAAATGCTTGTGCTACATTTTGACGAGTTTGGATATGTTTTGGAATAAGGTTTTTGGATAATATAAGATTAGGAAATGGAACTTGAGGAACTTGGAACCTAACACTGATTAATAAAACTTGTTTGTGTTGTGTCTGCATAGAGGTTTTTGATATGTAGGCTTATTCATAGTATTAGATGTAAACATGTAATACAGCTGTTCAAAGTTATTGAATTTTAGAAAAGTTGTTTAATCGGATGATATATAGAAGTTAAAATGTATAATTTTTATACGATGAAAGAGACAGTAGGAAAAGAAACAAAAAACTGAAAAACTTACTATATATTCTCGATCATTTTGATCCAGGGATCACTATGTAAATTTAATTCAAATGTGTGTGGTAAAAATTTAATTATTGTTTATTTTATTGAAAATTATTATATTTTTCAAAATCAAAGTTGAAAATAACAATAAGTTTAGTAAAATTTTGTAAATTTTAAATGAAAATAAAAGTAATGAACTGTTAAGTGATATGTTGTGTATTTTTGTGTTGTTTATCATTCAAAGTGAATTTAAAATAATAAAACATAGTTTTCTACAAAATCCGGTGAAATTATTTTTAATTAAAATAATGTAATTGTTCTATTTTCATTACAATATAGCTAATACATTTATGAGCCGTGTATTTTGAAGTGGGAAGTATTATTTGAAGATATTTTCAATATAAAATATATGGATATGGTAGAAAAAGGCTTGATGATGTTGGTTGATTGCATGTGAGATCATGTTTGTTTTAATGGACTTAATGCTGGATATATATATTCGTGGTTATATCCAATGGAATTGGGTGACAAATTACGTTCAGTATTAGCTATCGCACATTAAGGAATAACAATAAGGAAAATAAAATACTTTTAAAATCGATTGAACAAAGGCTGATGGCTTTGAGTGTTTGTTGTATGCTAAATATATTTAAAAAAGTTCAGCATCCAGTCGTTCATCTGCTTATGTTACGTCAAGTGGACTGGGTTTACTGAAGATGGTAACCATCTTAATGAATTTCAAGTGGATCAACATCATATTATACTTAATGTAAGCTTATGTATTTTAATTTATATAATTTTTGTTAATTTATTTTTGTTCTGTTAAATTATTTTTGTCATGTATTTGTTACATAGTTTTAATTTTATTCTGAGATAAATAAGAGATTCCCAGGCAGGATTAAAGTATTTTTTTTATTAAAAGTCCAATTCGTTTCAGAATATAAGCAAATAATCTTCGTCTCCTCCCTTTATATATATTTTTTTTCCCAAACACTACATACTCAATACTATCAGCCATTATTCCTTCGGTTTCTCGTGCATTAAATTCACCACTATTAGTTTTATTTTCACCTTAACACAGTTTCTTACATCGACACAAAAGTATTTTTTCTCTACATTTTCTTTTGGATACAACATGTTGTTGTATTCTTGATAAACGTTTAGACCGTTTAGATGTTTAGACCGTTTAAATGTTTAGACTGTTTAGACTGTTTAGACCAACACAATTAATTAATAAACGTTAAAATGAAAGAGTTTATTGGTATAAAATAAAAGCCATAGTTTTCTTTTAGTTATGTTGACAATTCTTTTGATTAAAAATCACATAATGTCTCGATCGAACGTTCGATCGATTATTTATAGTCATATTATCGATCTTTTGTTTCTTTTTTAATTGTACTTTTCATCGCACACAAATTTAGAATTACCCATTATAATCTCAATATAAAGTGCTAGTCAAACCATTTCCATATACCATGTCAACAAACAATTCTAGTCAAACGAGGAAATATTCGCCTATACAACTACAGACAACAATTCTACTGTTTATAAATTTGAGCAACCGTATTATATCTACATGTAATATTATGACAAAAGCTTTACATGACAAAAATTTTATTATTTATGTTGATAGAAACATATATTATTGCTTGTGTGACGCAACAACTGACTAAGAAAATGTTAAAAGTTGGTTGATTGACACATAAATGTTTTTGTGTTTGTTGTCATTTTTTAGGGTTCCGTACTTTAAAAAAGCAAAAACGGTACCCTATTGGTGAGAATTCGGTGTCCATCCGAATTTCTACATAATCGATTAACTCACAAACTATAAGTGCTATCAAGTTGAAAATTTCTACAGCTTTTATATGTATTTTCCCACGCCTACTGACAACAAAAAAAAATCAAATATTAGTAGATAGTAAAACAGCAGTTTTTTGTAACGAATCGAGTGTGGTTTAGAAAAATCGAAACTGATCAAAATATTTCAAAAAAAAATTTCATTGATTTTTCGACTGCTTAGTTTTTTAGATATTGTTAAAAACGAGTGTTTTTTTTCTGTAATCATTTTTTTTTGCTCGTCTCCTTTACTATAGCTTCCACGACACTCTATCTATATTCTATCTTAAGCATAAAGTCTGTGAAATTATGTTTAAAATATGGAGGGGCTGAAATCTCACAGCTCTGAGATATCAAGACTTCGGTCTGGGTTAAGGATTTGTATATAGTTTTCGGCAAAAAACTTTTATGAGGACATGGTTTTTAGTTTTGGGCAGCGATGTATATCCAACATAACCCTTTGTTAAAGTACAAGTATTTTTATCTCTGTTTAAAAATTTATTACAAAACTACACGAAACATCAATACGTTGCCGGAAAATCATAATCAAAATTCCAAAAATATTGTTAAATTAAATAAAATCAAACTTTTTCAGAATTCCAAAAATATTCCAAAAATTAGAATGAAATCAAATATTTAAACTTTTTCTAAATTCCAATAATAATCTAAAAATTCTTTAAAATTCAAACTTTTCCAAAATTCTAAAAATATTGCAAAAATTATTACAAAATCAAAAATTGAAAAATTTTTTCAAAATTCCAAAAATTATAATAAAATCAAAAATTTAAATTTTTCAAAATTCTAAAAATATTCCAAAAATTCTTACAAAATCAAAAATTAAAACTTTTTCCGAAATTCTAAAAATATTGCAAAAATTATTACAAAATCAAACATACAAACTTTTTCAAAATTACAAAAATATTTCAAAAACTATAACAAATTCAAAAATTTCCTTGTCCAATTTCATTTTCAATTACATTTACGTCATAAAAACAGCTACATTTTTTTTCCAAAAAATTGGCTAAAAAAATAAATGAAATCATTTTTTGACACACTTGACACTATTTTTTTGACAAACTTATAATGCCATAATTCTCTATAATAATAATAAAATTTCATATCATACAAACTATTAATTTTATTTTTTTCTAAAAAAATTGGGTAGAAAATAAATAAAAACCTTTCTTTTGACACACTTGACAACATTTTTTTGACAAACTTATAATGCCATAAATCTCAATAATAATAATAAAATTTCATTTCAAACAAACAATTTTATTATTAATTTTATTATTTTTTTTATTATTTATTTTATTATTTTTAGCACCTTCGTAAATAAAATAATGAATGAATGCAAAAACTTCTTTGCAACTATAGTAATTTATTTGAAATTTTAATTCCTGTTAAACAGAATTCTTTTGAAATTTAGTTTAACTGTGAGTTGTAGACTAAAAAAATTCTAAATTTGGCTCAACAATATTGAATAGATTTTCAATTTCATGTCAAAAATAAATGAAAGCTATATTTTTTAATACAAGGCATATGTGATTTTTATATAGTTTTACGAAAATTCATTGAAAATAAATTTCTAACTAAGCAGCCCTGAATAATAAATATCCAATACGCAATCCAATGATATGATAAACAATGTTTCACCATATCAATATTTTTATTTATTCACCATTTGCTTATTAATTGACATTTTATTTTGTGAATAATTAAGAGTTTTAGTGCATTTTTTATATCAAGTAGTAAAAAAAATAGTATATTAACCTAGGTGATATCCACCTCAATGTAGAAAATTTATTTTATCACCTCGGTATATAATGTACTATTTTTTTCCAAAAAATTGGGTTAAACAATAAATAAAAATCTTTCTTTTGACACACTTGACAACATTTTTTTGACAAACTTATAATGCAATAATCTAGTTTTTGGTCTCACATATCAATCCCTACCATCAAGATTTCTCCAAATTTAATGTTCCTACTCGCAATCACTTAAAATGAACGTTTTTAAGCCAAAAATATGAAAATTTGCTATTTTTGACACACATAATAATGATTTTTTTGACACACATAATTATTTTTGTGACATACTTCCGGTACAGTTATCGCACACAGCGTCCTTTCGAAGCTGTTCCTTGAGTATACCTATTTTTAGAATACTCCTACTTTCCAGCGGTTTTCCCTGCAGCGTAGGTAATGACGGACGGCCGGCCGGCCGACAGACCACCATACATCTTTTTTTTGCTTGCTTAGAATCAGTAGGTCCTAAAACGTCGAGAAATGCCAAAAAAGTGGGGGTAAGAATTTCACTTTGAGCTCATGAATGTAATACTTAGGTCTTTCAGACCGAAGTAATTTTATAAACTATACCAGGTAACAACGGCCCGGTGGCCGACCTTTTTGTTTATGTTGATTACTGTTACTTTGGTCTGAACACCACATTTATATGACTATTAGTTTGCAAAATCTTTACCTCACATTTTTTGGATTATTTAACGTTTTGAGTCATAACTATCCCAAATACGTCGAAAAATATGTTGACCTGCTGGATTTGAATAAACAAATTTTAAATCCTTACCGGCAGGCTTACAGATATTGTGTTTTGCATATTTAGGTTAGATATGAAACAAGACGTCAATATATGCAAAAAATGGGGGTCAGGTTTTGAAAATTTTGTCATGAATCGGGTTTGGTGTTCAAACTAAAGCAACACATTAACATAAATTGAAAAGTCAGCAACTGGCTGATTGTTTTTGGGATGGTTTCTATTAGTTAAACCTAATTTCAGAGAGGTTATATGAGACGATAAAGTTTCGTTGGAGCTTAGAAAATAAATATAACTGTAACATGGAAATAAAAAATTTCTATTAAAAAATAAAATTTTCTTTAAGACCTGTTGAAATTGTAAAGCAAAATTTTTTAGCTACAAAAAACAGTATTATTACAGGAAGTAGAGGTCATGGCAGGAATAAATAAACAGACCATCGAAAATTTAAAATTGGATGCAAAAATTAAAATTTGTACGTTTCAGAACCTTAAAATGAATGCTACTGATGTAACTAAAAATGATTTTTGATCTTAGTGCCTTTTAATTTTACCAATTTATAATCGGTTGGCGGTTAGCTCTGCAACCTAAAGATATAGAAAAATTGATATAGAAAAAAATATTTGTAAGGTTGTCATTATATTTTTAATATAAATATTATAGAAGTTTTGATACTACACTCACCATGCAAAATACTCATAAATGAATGCTTTTTTGATATGATTGTCTCTTGTTTTAACTTCCATTTCTTTTAGGTTAAAATTTTTAAATTTATCGTCAAGAATATCCAGGGTAGAAAGTTCTTTTTCATTTTGATTTCGTGCAATTTTGTGCACATTTTGTTTTTTGACTCTTATACCTAAACTTAAAACTGGAAATCAACGTTTCCAAACGATAATTACCAGTTCAACAATGTTCCTCGTGCGTATGTGGGCGTTGTTATTTTTATTTTTGACTGCAGTTGTTGGATGCGAAAGAGGAGTGAGAAGATATTTCTTATTACAATATCTTCTACCGCCAAGCAATATTTCTGAGTAAAATTCAAATTTCTCCAATCTTCGGCCCAATCGACTATGGCCAACTATAGCCACAATATCTGTAATTGTCATATTATGATTACAAACAACTTGTGTATTTTAAGAAAAGATTCCTTTTTGATTTCTGAACTCTTCTGTGTGTTCCCCTCCTGAAAACATATTTTATAATAAATATCATGCCAGTAATTGATTTCCATAAATATTTGCATCTTTTATAGAATAGTATTTTTTCACCATAAGATAAACGTGATTATTTTGTCAATAGTTTGAACATATAAGGAGATTGTATTTGGTTTAAACATACCAGGAGATTGCAATATGTGTTCATCTGTGCACCCAATTACTCTTGGGAATTTAAACATACTACTTATAAAATGCGTAATATGTTTAAATAAAATATTGTGTTATATGAACTTCTTCATTAGATTGAGGCATAATAATCATTGTTGCTGATAAAGAAACAATAACCATAGATACTTTTGCGATGACTCGAAAAGCATTTCTAATCCTTATCCCACTAAAATCAACACAAGTACGTGGAAAATTGCGCGTGGCATAAAATTGTTCGTAACCTGTGGTGCATCCATCTTTTAAGGGTGTGAGTTGGAATATCAAGGCGTGCGAATTTCTAGTTTTGTATAATTTATAAAGGAAAATGAATAAAAATAATATCAATAATTTATTTAATAAATTTTTTTTGGATATGTGCATATATGTGTAAAAGTAATTTAAGTAGAAAACCAAAAGAAGTTCTATCTAAATCTCAGAATATTTTGTGCTTAAAAAAACTAGACATCAATCTGTAATGACCTCATACACAAAAAAAATAAAAGAAACAACAATATCGTTAATGATTATGGCAAACACTAGTCAGCCTGTTCACTGAAACAAATGTTATAAAAACAAAATGTATTGTAAAAAAAATGAAACAAATAAATCGATTCTTTTTTTTCGATATGAGTTTTTTGTTTTTAAAAGTTAACAATTATGTGCTCGTATCGACCTTGTTTGTTGGAATACAGAATAAAGAGAAGAATAGAATTAGTGCATTTTATGCTCTATATATGTTTTATTTGAGAGACAGAGGCTACAAGTGAATGGATGAAGATAAGCGTGCGGAAAGAATTATTTTTGTAATAATCGCTCTTTTTGCGTCCCAAATGTACACTCCAAACTCTATGATTACGTATTTCCATATATTTCGATTATAGTTATAGATTCTAGGTAAAGAAATGGTGTCAGAATGTTAAATGGTTCTGTCTTAACAAAAACCTTATCATGTCTGAGTTAAAACGTTTTTTAGGATATCCTATATCTTTAAAGTCGATCAACCATAATCGTGTTTGATGAAAAGAAGGCTTTCCTTTAATGGTCTGATGCCACAAGTCTAAGACCATTATAAGAATTACTTAGGTTGTCATAGAAACCAAAAAGATCAACAATATTTTTAGTTTCTAGGACACCCTAATTAATTCTTAGGATGGTCTTAGACACGTGGCATTGTTCCAGGCATCAGACCATTTCTCCATACTCTTGTCCTGTATCATTTTTCGAATAGATCCCTTGCTTTGTTCACAAAATTGTTTCAGGCCGTCTTAAGGTGATGATAGTCTTTCTTCCTAGTCAATTGGCTTCTTTAATACCTGCATTATCTGCATTCCCATTTCCCTAATAGGCTGTTATTATTTTATAATCGCAAATCTTGTCAAGCTGAATTTATAGTTTCTGACTAGCTTAAATGTAATGGTATATGCCTTATTGGGTGCTTACTGTTCCACAGAACGGAAATTCTCTTGTTCCGAAATTTTATCTTCAGGCCGCATCCTGAATAACTTTCATTTTTGTGGTTTTTGTCCAAGATCATGGTACAAATACTCCTGATTCAAATACCGTTTTATTATAACATTGTTCCGATTGTACTAAGTGGTTTGACTGCGCCACTTTCGTATTTTGATTACTCAAGCCAGGGTTTTCTCTGAAAAGTTTTGTTCGATGTGTGGTGTCGGTGATCTTTCCCAATCGTCAGTGGCTCCAAAGCTTTATCTAAAACTTGCTTCCCTAGCTATGGTTTTGATCTGAAAGTGCAGTGGTATTAGTTCTAATAGCATCTCCAATGCAAGAGAAGCTAAAAGGTCATGTCCTCATTACCGCCATTATGTAGGTAGACGCAACTTGCAAATTTCTGTTTTTTCTAACTCCTTTTCCCGGACTAGAGCTTCGCTCTTCTCTATACGACTGCTTCATACGTGATACGCACCACTAGATATAATAAAATCTTTAGTGACCTTACTCACTACAGTCTTAATATAGCTACTTCACAGGAGCTTACTTTCTGGTAACCGAAAAATTTTGTCTCCTATATGTTTACAATTTCTCATGATGATGGGACTCAGGTTAGACTTACGCTTCTAAGTAAATGGGATCTTCGTGGTTTTTCTAAAATGGGGTGTCTGTTCACAAATGTACATCCTACAAGAATCCAAACTAATCTCTGGCCTACCATTAAACTCCACATTAGAGATGAAAATACTACATTCTGTGGACATCCTCTGGTATTAGCAAGATTAATTTTATGGTCCCTTTTTTGGTTGTAATTATCACTTTAAATTCAAAAATAATGCACAGCGAATTAATTTTACCCAGACTTGATTTTTAAATGTGGGTACTGATTAGGAAGACTTTTACAAAGCACTCAGTACGTATATTCTTTACCTCAACAACCAAATTAAAGATTTTTCACACCAACTATTCTGAAATTTTTTAACGTTAAAGCGAAATATTTGAAATCTTTAATTTAATTTAACGTTGATAATTTAAGAACTTTACAACAATGTTATGTTATATCACAAATAATTCATTGAATTAACATAAGTGAAGACGGGTCATCTTCTTCTCGCCGATACAAGTTTGTTATTCAATTCTAACTTGGTTAGAGTATAACAACAATAGTGATCAACTAGAGAAATAAATTAACTAAACCAGATTCAGGGTTAGTCAATTTATTATATATGTATATAATAAACATATGTTTATGAAAGTTTTTTGTTATGCTTATACTTCGCTATAATAGTAGACCAATTTTGGCTTATAAGCGTTCACTTTTTTGGTAGTTTATCTAGTCGGCTAGCCCTGATGAGAATGGATAAACTTTTTAATATTAAAAGTATTCTTATTGGGTTTAAAACTAGATCGATCAACAATTGTATGGACAGCAAAAAAATTTCATAAATTGTACACCATATATTGTTAGATTCAGTCTTATTATTCATGATGGGATAACTTCCATCGGAGTGATGTTATATCACAAATAATTCATTGAATTAATTTAATATTATAAGTTAAAAAAATATATTTTCCATTTTGATTTAAAAAAAAAAAACAAATTGCCGTGGTAAACAAAATCGTTAAATGTGTACCAAGTCTGGCACGTGTGCCACGTATTTGCGATCGCTGGGCTATAGTTTAGCTAGCATAACAAACATATTCTCGCACCTGAAAGAGTTAAATATTTCTATGCAGGAGTTTGGTTGGAGTGAACTGCTATAGCAGCGTAAGAGAAGTTGACTTTATTTTTTCGAAAATTTCAAGAGAATTTAAATTACTAAATATCGGACATTGTTTGTTTTTTATTTATTTATATAATTTAATTTTTTGGGGAAGAAGGTGCCAGAATATTGTTTTAAAATTTTAGGGATGCCGGTAGCTAAACAGGTTAAAAACCACTGCTTTAGATCATAATGCTATTCTTATAACAGGCCAAAAAGCGTCTCATAAAAATTTAAATTTACGTTTATAATTCAAATTTTTTGGTCCAAGATCAAACTTGTTAGATGTCTGAAACGCTGATCTGAAAGCCATCATGAATTTGGGTCATTCGAGCGGTGCTAGATGTTCCTCTCAAAATCCGTTTCCACTCATATTTAATGCTGAAGATTAAGAAGAAAAATAAATTTTCAGACTTCTATAAGCCGAGGTTGCAATTGAATCGGTCATTTCAAAAACCTCATAAGTCACTCAATTAGAATTTTTCAGAAATCAATAAAAACTGTTTCATACACAAACAAATGAGTTTTAAAGGACTTTTTTGTGTTTAATTTAGTATTTGAGTGGTGAAAAATTAAAATAGCGAATAACCTTTACAATTTATTAATAGAAATAACGAAAAAAACCTGAAAAACAGTTCTTGACTTATATTGTTTTAGCAAGAAATAGGGTTAGTGGTATAAAGTTTAACCAAAAAAATCGTAGTAATCATATTTTTTTTATTGCTTATTATTGAGAATTACACTTAAAAATAATCTTATTAACATTTTACATGTATTAATTTGTCATGTTTTAATATCTTTATGGTACATAGTCATATTCTCCATCATTCTTAATTATGAGTTAATTCATACATAATAGTATAATACGTATATAATTCATATATAATTCACATATAATACGAATCCTCGAAAAGAGGACGAGTGTCATGGGTCCGTACCTGCGGTTCCTTTCGTCCTACGCAGGAATACAGGGATGCTATCGCTATCGACTTACGTGGTTTTTACCCAGAATACGCATCTCCCTTAAAGGAACCATTTTCTGCAAAAAAAGCATGTTGGTAAAAAATGTGACTTAAGAGGTTTTTGAAATGACCGATTCAATTAATATGAAGTGATTTTCACGATAAAGAAAGAATGAACTTCAAAAGTTAGGATATTTGTGACTATGTGAGTTAATAATGTGATAGACTATTGTAGACCAAAAGCAATATTTGGTATATGATTCATTGTAACGGGTTCAATTTATTTTATGTAGAGTTTCTGCTCGAGAAATCCGGTCTCGAGATTCTCGAGAAAGAACTCTAATTTTGAACTCTCGAATTCTCGAGAAACGATATTTCCACATTTTCGAGATTCCCATTTCTCGAGCAAAATTGTCGAGAATCTCGAGATTTAACAAACCACCATAAATCATTCAATATTATTATTTTGAGTATTTTTTACTAAACAAAAATTGTTAATGTCAATCTCCATCACTGTCCGATTCTTAAATCTAGATGTCGATGCAAACAGTAATACCTAATACGAATTTAGGATAGTATTATAATAAATGTATTGGGAAAAATCTATTTTTATTTCTATGGCAAAATAACCTAAGATCACTAAAATAAGGGCTTTTAATCTAAAGATTATCATAGCAATTGATGAATGGACAAACTTCCGCAAGCGTAGATATTTGAACGTACATTTGTATTATATTAATGGGAAATCGGAAAACCTAGGATTGATGCGAATGAAGGTTCATATCCAGCTGAAAAAGCCTACGAAAATTACGTGCCAGATATTGTTTTCACTACGTGTAATGTTTAAATACGGCAAAATATTTCCAGCTTTCCAACAGTTATGTTGCAGTCATGGGAAACACCTAACGATAATGTCAATATTTTATAAAGAAAATGAAACCTGATAAAAGATTAGTGAAATTCCGATTCAGTTCTACAACAAAATGAAGTTTTAGCCGACAATTTAGTATTGAATTAAAAAATTTGAAAATACGAGAAACGATTTCAAAAATTAGGGTAGTTGTAAAATTATTTAAAACTCACCAGTGCGCAGTACTATTTTGCAAAATTATATAAAAAAATTAAATGGAGAGAAAAACGAGTTACCATTACTCCTGGATTACTAAACTAAACAAAATTCTATTGAAACCATGATTTAACGGTTTTTGCCAGTCAACTGCTGGCTTTGAAAAAACCTTAAATCTTCTTAACTTAAATCATTTTTGGAATACTAAATAAGATGATGTAGTTGCTTTAAATATTTTGAGTGCCATTGGTTCCACACAATCAATAAAAGCTTTCAACTGTCAGGCTGTCTCATTATTATCTGCAGAGGGAATCCTAAAATTTCTATTCAAATCTCTTCGGAAAAACAGTTCAGAAATAAGCCTTAAATTTTTATTTGAAATGCAATCTCAAATTTTTAAAGGAAGAGATAACTCAATAAATTCGTTATTGAAATTTCTTCACAATCCAAAATCAGTTAGTCAACCCGAGGAAAAAGATTTTTTTCTATTTGCTCTAAAAGCAAAATTATAAAAACTGCAAAAAAATTTTCTCGAAGATTATTTAAAGATCCAGAAATTGATTCGTCTAATTACAACCAAAGCATTACATATATCGACGAATGACATCAACGAAAGTGAAGAGCTTATACAGCCATCAGAATTAGAGGAAAAGGGTTCTGTTGAATTAAATTTAGAAGTATTCGTGAGAGTTTGAGAATGCAGTCAACAATAAATGACAACTACCGCTCACTATCCAAGGAAATGAATATATTTGAAGCTACTGGTAAAATCACTTTCAATCCAGAACTTCTAAAAAACACTCTAATTTTGATAAAACCTAAATACACTGAAAACGAGAGAAATTTTTCTGTATCTGGAAATTTTGACAGTAAACGGATAGTTACTTTTTTTGTTAAAATTAATGTTTAATAATTCTCGAGAATCTCGAGAAATTCAAATAATTATTCCCAATTTCTCGAGAAACTCAATTGCTGATAAACTCGAGATTCTCGAATCTCGAGATTCATAAAAGGTCGAGAAATCAGAAACTCTAATTTTATGTGATTTTTTTAAATTTTTAGTTCGTGGAAATTTGAAAATAAAGCTAAAAAGTTATCTGAAAAATAATTATTGGTCGACGATATGTCGATGATGTAATAATAGGCTTGGTAGTTTGACGAGTGCAACATCTGGCTGGCTAGAAGCTGTTACAACTGAACAAAATTGTTGAAGTTTTAATGAGAATTTGAGATAAAAGCTACCGACTTTTATGAAAAGTACTAATAACTGAGAATATGCCGATGACGAGATAGAGTGATAGACGCTTGTCGACGGAAAACAATTTTCTACAAGAAAGCTGTGATTCATGCACTTAATTGTGAAAGATTCATTGTGTTTTATGTGTTTTGGTCAAATTTTTTGTCGGAATTTATAGAAAAAGTTAACGAGTTTTCTGAAAATTAGTTTATTTTCGGGTTATGTCGACGATGTAGACTAGGTTAAGTCGATGCTTGTAGACTTCAAAACAATTTCTGCCCCATCTGCAATGAGATATATACGTCATACTTTATTATATTATAAAATATAGACGTCACATTTCGTCACGTGTTACGTTATAGACAGTCTATGTGTGTGTTGGTAGAAATTATTAACTGTTCACTTCTTTAACAATTTTTTTGGTATAACTTTTGCTCTTTTTCAATATTTCGTACAATAAGGAGAGAGATAGTCTAATAATAAATAGCATCTCTATCAAAACATCGATAATTATGTCATACAAAAAAAAACTGAACGGACAAGCATTCCTATGATTCTTATATCCTAATAAAAATCATCTATATTACAATATTATTAAATCAAAGCTATAAAAATCATCTTAACGATCTCTTTGAATTTAAAAAAATCCATTGACTCAACAATAAAATGAATATAAATATATATATAATATTGATGACAGCCATTTATTTGAAGAAAAAAAATGTAATAATAATATTTCTTTAATCAATTAAAATTTATTACAGATTCTCGTTTTTGTTTTCTTATTAAATAAAATTTAAATTAATAATAAGATACTTATAACGATAATGTCGGAAGACAAAGATGAAAATGAAGAAAACTAAAAACTTGATATGTTAAAAGTGTCAATTTTATGGTGAATGATTACAATTGATTATTGGAATGAATAATTGAATACTTTATTGTACAGATAAATGAGTTTTTGTTACTGTTGATTAAGATGTGGTGGCTAGTTACTAGAATTTTAGTTTCATTTGTGAAATTATAATATATTTTTTTGGAATTCCTATTTCATAAAGTTAATTGTAAATTGAAATTTATTGATGTATTCAAATGAAATTGATGATGTGATCATTTTAGCTGTTCGATTGATAATATCAATGTGGGAATTTGAATTAAAAATATTTTGTATAAGATGTGTTTTTTTAAGAATTTGTAGCTTATACATTATTCTTAATTTAAAGCAACATAAATTTTAAATTGTTTTTAGAATTATAAACGAATGGCTACCGTCATCAGCTTTTAATATAAATTGCTTTCATTCAAAAAGTTGGATAATCAATGTAAATAATAGTTTTGTTTACGAATTCACGGTAGAATAAATGAGAATGATAACATTAATTTAAAAAAGTTATCTGAGTGGGATTAGGAAAGAATTTAATCAACTTAAACTTTTGCTATTTCGATCAAAAGCTGTTATGTACAAATTGTCAAAATCTTTTCTCAGTTTAATTAAACAGAAAACGTGATATTATTGAATACAATTTAACAATATGGTATGGTGTACATTTATATTCTTCTTGGCTCAAGAATTTATGTAATGCGTTAGTCGAAGTTTCGTACGAAACAATTTTTTTGAGTTATAAGTACATGCAAGTATTGCAGAATTTTTTTGCCAGCGAATTTTTGACAGATAGGACGCAGCAAGAGATAAAAGATGAGACGTAAAAATGGGATGAGATGAAAAGTAAAACACAGATGTATTATTTATTTTGGGATAAATTTGTTTTCAAAACAATTGCTTAGTTAAATTTTTACTCCTAGTTCGTACCATTTGTTTGTTGTGATATTTGTTTACATAGGCGTCGTTACTTTTATTATAATTATTTTTAATTATCAAAATTTTGTTATATTACCTACAAAATCATTAATATTTTTACTAGTTTTTGGTTTTCTATTATAAGTAATTTATTAATTTTATGCGTTTTTTTGTCCATTTCAATGGGACCCTAACAATTTTTTTAATATTTTAATTCGAGACACTTAATTCCGCAATATGTGCAGAACAACCAATTTGTGTATTCGCTGGTAAAAAAATTCTACTATACATATTTTAGCTATATGTGTTTTGATTTAGATTAAATTAATAAACTAAACGTATTTATTAAATAAACGTTATGCATTTTCTCAACATTTTCTAAGCGTTTATCTCCCAACGACTGACTGTTACGTTCAGTAAGAAACTGAAAGAATCAGTGATTTAACTAACGCCGAACACGAATGGTTCGGAAAAATTCTTTCGATCTATAGAAATGTAACTGTTACTGAAGTTTCTAAGACCAGCTACAACAAATATATGGTAATTTATAAATCCAAAGCTAAAAAAAAATGTTAATTGCACAATTACCTGTCAGTGTTTAACCCGTTTTTGTTTCAATAGGGAGTGGTACCTGTTAAACATTATTGTCTATCGCAAACGGAGTTTGGGAAGTAGGACTTGATCCAACCACTCCTCTTTTGGGAGAATTGATAGTATTTCAAATTATCAAGTTAATAAAACATCTACATCAAAAGGAAATGATCAACAAAAACCCATCAGCTAATTTGAGAAGATTTTGGAGCAACTAACCACTTCCTTAAATAAAAAGCAATTTTTTCTGAATCGTGTTAAAATGCAAACTAACCATCAGGCTAGGCAGTCACAAAACACACCCAACCCTACAGAAACATTAAATTCGGGCAATTTTGGAGTCACACTATAACAATGGCTAACGCTGGAAATTAGGATTCAAATCATTTGTTTATCCGGTGTAAAAACATCAAACTGAAATACCCAGTGAAACACGAACTCGTACATAAAATAGTTCAGTTAGACTTGATCTGACCATCATATCGTGTGTTTTATCTCTACTGTGTTTAGTTCAGAAGAAAGAACAAAATAACTGGAAACCGTGCGAGGACAATCGACGTTTGAACGATGCTACCATCTTACATTAATGCCCATTCTATATTCAAACAAGCTTTTCATCCATCTGATGCACAGTGTTGCTACCATTTTTAGCTGCAGACATACATATAAAACTGCAATTGTTGTTCCTTTTGATCTCATTGAATTGCTTGATATGCCTTATGATATAAGAAACCCATCTTGAAATTTTTATCGTTTAATGGACAAAGATTTCAATAGAATTAACATCGTTTTTGTGTCCATTGACGTCGTTTTGGTTTCAAGCAAGTCTCCTGAAGAGCACCAAAGACATCTACGCACATTTTACCAGACACCTTATTTCGATATTAAGTTCAAGCTTTCAAAGTGCGTATTTTATATGAATGTAATGAACGCTGATCCTGTTAGTGATATAACCAACAGGAAGCAATAGGAGGGCTGTGTGCCAAGTGAGAATTTTTATTTCGACGAGCGAGTTCATGTATTCGAGAAGTAATTGTTTCCAGCTCAATACAAATAATCAGACATGCATGCATTTAAAACTGTGTAAATGGATTTAAAAAAGCCAAACAAGCAGCAGCGACTCTGATGACCTCAAAGAAGGAACCTAGATCACCACACATCAAGATCCCCCCTTCATGCCTTCTAAAATTAGCAAGCCATCTTATTTAACATTTCTACATACGGTGCCTCATGCGATGATTTTGATATACAAACATCAATATGGATGGAAGAATCTTATATATTAATACGCTAACGAAAAATTTTGAGGAGCCTAAGGCTTTTTTATTCGCAGTTGGATTCATTTAAAATTTTCACTGCTAGCTGATATTAGTGTAACTTTGATTTTAAAGATTTTTCACATAAATCGGATCATAAATAAAAAGTTATAGACTAATTAAATTTATTTTTGAATTTAAGCGAACCCGGCCATACAATATGAAATGGACTTGTCCAAGCCATATATTTTTTTTTTCACAAAAACGATACGATGTTATTTTGTTATTCTTTTATACATTGTATTTTATTTTAGTCTTCTTATGTACATTGAAGTGAATGAATGTGAAAATTTTGTTCTGTTTTTTCTTCATAAATGAATGGTGTCATGAATGGTGTTAATGGTGAAATGAATGTTGTGAATGAAGAAATGAATTGCACGTGGTATTTATCATTTTAAATTTCATAATATTTTTTATCATCGTACTGGTGCTTTAATTCCTGCTTATGGTCGACCTCCAATGTATGCACAATTATATTTTTATGATGTTGATAATGCTGCTAATATGAGAATGAATAGAAATGCCAATATATGTGAAGTTTTTCTTATGCGTGAGATAGGTTTTGAGTTAGATCGTGCGAATCTTTTTGTGCGTTCTCTTAAACCAATGCATGAATTTTGTGAAAGACCTGAGAATGTTAATGCTGATGTTTCAATGGTTATAAAAGTTAACAGAGAATGTGATATTTGTCGTTTTAATGATGCTGTTCAAACTCATGTGGATGCTATTTTTAAAAATGATGATGGTGAGCCACCTTTTGAAAGAAATATGATTGTTTTTTTAAAAAATGCAAATGAAATTCGTTCTGTTTCTGTCCTTGATTCTTCTTTGGATCCTTTAGCTTATCCTTTGTTGTTTCCAAATGGTGATACTGGGTGGCACGTTAATATTCCACATAATTTAGTTTCAACTTCACGTGCTAATGTGCCACGTATAAAAGTTACAATGTTGCAATATACATCTTATCGCCTTGCTATACGTGGTGGTTTTAGTCTTTTGCATCGTTCTCAAAAATTATTTCTTCAATGGATTGTTGATATGTATGTTCGTATCGAAGGTACACGGCTTCATTACATTCGTTCAGATCAATCTGCTCTTCGTGCTGATTTGTACAACAATTTTACAGATTTCTTGCATCAAAATCGCAATGGCGATGATAATATGCAAGTAGTTGGTCGTAAAGTAATTTTGCCATCTTCTTTCACCAGTTCACCACGTAACATGTATCAAAATTACTTCACTCAAAAAAATCTTACCATTAAAACTTACAAAATCGTTTTGTAAAAGTGCTAACAAAATGTTTTTGTGAATTTACCAAAAAATGTTAAACTTTATATAAAATTTTGTATAGTCTATTTGACTTTTTTAAATCTGAAAAAACATTTGTAGACTTACCAATTTTTTTTGTGACTTGGATTAAAATAGTACAAAATCATAAATATTTCTAAATACAACATTTTTTCATTGTTTTAACAAAAATATTTTTAGGGTTATATTGATTTTTTTCAATTTTAAATCATAAATCATGTATCAATAACAAAATAAAAATCAATTGTACAAAATTTTGTAAGATTTTGTGAACAGAAAAATTACATTCTACAATATTTTTTGTAAAACTTAATACGAATATTGCAGATTTTTTTTTAAATTTTACAAAGGGACTTATGGATTTTAAAAAACAAACAACTTTTTTACAAAAACTACTTTCTTTTTACAAACGTTTTATAAATTTTGATAACTGAGCTGAAGTTATAACCAAAATTGATATTAAACAGTTTCAGTTTCATTTTGGTTGTCTAAGTAAAAATTCACAAAAATTTTTTAAGATTTTGATAATTTAGTAGAATTCGTTCATGATAAATAGTGGTAGTGTTACATGATAAAGTTAGCAGACATATTTGGAATATATCAGGTAAGAAATTTTACGTAATTTCGATATTCCGTTTACCGATTGAGTAGACATTGGAATTGACCCCTAGAGATAATGGCCGAACTAAATTGGATAATAGAGGAAATCTGTAGTTTTCGAACTGCATATCTTTAAATAAATAGAATGAACAGACCTATTACATATATCAAAATCCACTCTAGAGAAGCTCAACGATACAAGCTTCAATAGGTTTTTCTTATAATTGTTCTTAAAAAAATAATCTAATAGTTTCTTTTTTCTAGATATCGAAGAAGAAAATAACCTATGTTCTGAAAGCATGGAAGCAATAAAACAAGATAATTGCTCGATAATCGGCAGAACTAGAGCAGTATTGGGGAAACACTTGTGTTACCAGGCTAAAATTAGTCAAATTGTGCGGCTCGACGAAAGATCTTTTTCTAAGTTTTCTAAATTGGCTGCAATACATGAAACCATTGTGTTAGAAATTGGTAAAAATAAAAATGCAGCATGTACGTTTAATAAAATAGTTAAAGGATTTTTTTTTAAATTTGTTTACAGATCGAAATATATTTTAAATCTTAAACCAAAGGTGAAAGTTTAAAAATAAGGTTTCCTTTATTTTTAGACAAAATTACACCCTTGATCGAGGAAAAAATGAAGCCAGGGAGTTACCGATCAATCTTACAACAAAAGCAGTATTACAACAAAGGTAGAATTTCATTGAAAGTAAGTAATTTGTTTATATCTATCTTTCTGTATAATTATGTAGAATACATATACATATTTATTTTTACTCTCGATATTTTACAGAATGACAATGTGTAATTTTATTTCATCTTATCGACCACATTTTAGTTCCTACAACACGTGAAGTAAGGAAAGAAAATGGCAAAAAACACATATAAGATTTAGTGTTTAAGATATTCGAAAAAGCTGATTTAGACAAGAAACTATAGTTTCCTATAGAAACTATAGTTAGAAACTATAGTTGGGAGTAAACCCAACCCTTGTTGCTCATTACTAATAATAGTGTATTTTTCGATGGTATAACATATAAATTATTTTTGGTGCTACGTGGTATATATAGAAGTATTGTTTGCAATTTTCAATTTATTCAACTTAAAATACCAATTATAACCACTCTCAGTTTAGATGTTTATCCAAACTTATTTTTAAAATTTTGAAACTAGATTTAGTGTAAATTTTTCAATAATTAGGTATTTGATTGAAAGACTAGAAATCTTTATTTATTTATTAACTACGTAAAGTTAGTCTTTTTTGTTTGAGAGTGAAACACAGTGTTTAAGAGTGGCAACAAACACTCGAAAGCAAAAAGGATACTTTATGCCCGAATTACATACAACATTTTTTGTACGAGTAAGATTCTGTATTATTTGCATAAATACATATATTGACACAAAATAGCAAAATATTTGTGAGAAAATGTTTTAATCCAAGTATAGTTTTGCTTTTCATATTTATTTTCCTAAATTTCTTTAGCTACCAATTTATTAAATTTTAATTGTATATAAAATTACAAACAAACAAAAAATTGCTTAGGTCAAACAATTTTCTCAAAATAAAATTTCACAAAACTTACATTTCTGTAAATATAACAGGTCGTTCAATAAGTCCGTAGGATAAGTAAGAAAAAAACAACATTTTGACAAAACTCGATTTTTTTATTCAACATAGTTGCCTTCGAGGGCGATACAACGAGTATAGCGATTTTCCAACTTTTCTATACCACTTTTATAGTACGATTTCTCTTTCTCGTCAAAATAGGCCTCAGTTTCAGCGATTACTTCATCATTGGACTTAAATTTCTTTCCAGCAAGCATTCTCTTGAGATCTGAAAACAGGAAAAAGTCGCTGGGGCCTAAATCTGGAGAATATGGTGGGTGGGTAAGCAATTCAAAGCCCAATTCATTCAATTTTGCCATCGTTTTCATCGATCTGTGACACGGTGCATTATCTTGGTGAAACAACACTTTTTTCTTTTGCAAATGTGGCCGTTTCTTTGCGATTTCAGCCTTCAATCGATCCAAAAGTTCACAGTAATACTCGCTGTTGATGGTGGTTCCTTTTTGGAGATAGTCGATGAATATTATTCCGTTCGTATCCCAAAATACAGACGCCATCACCTTACCGGCCGACTGTTGCGTCTTTGCTCGCTTTGGATTCGGTTCGTCGACTGCTGTCCACTCAGCTGACTGTCTTTTGGATTCTGGTGTGTAATTGTGAAGCCATGTCTCATCCATTGTCACATATCTACGATAGAATTCCCTTTTATTGCGGTTTAACAGTGCCAAAGACTCCTCCGAAGCATCGATTCGTTGTTGTTTTTGGTCGACTGTGAGCTCACGCGGCACCCAATTTGCACAGAGCTTTCGCATACCCAAATGTTCATGTAAAATGGTAAAAACACTACCATCTGCTACCTTTACAATGTCAGCTATTTCGTGCACCTTCAATTTGCGATCGTTCATAACCAATTTGTGGATTTTTTTTATGTTTTCTGGAATAACAGCCTCATTTGGGCGTTCACTGCGCTCTGCATCTTTTGTGCTGGTACGACCACATTTAAATTCAGCCATCCACTTCTCTACCATTTGTCTCGATGGAGCAGAGTTTGGATAATGTTTATCAAGCCATTGTTTGGTTTCCACTGTATTTTTTTTCATCAAAAAGCAATGCTTTATTAAAATTCGAAATCCACTTTTTTCCATTTTTTTTCAAAAACAAAAGTTGCTTTACACAAAATGCTATAACTCACGAATAAATAGTCAGATTGCTGTCAAATTTATACACGTATCGTTTGAAGGTTAGTACTAAATAAAAGTCATATGGAAAAAATTCTAGTAACGCCATCTATGTGTCATCCTACGGACTTATTGAATGACCTAGTATATGTATGTTTTTTTGGAAATAGCCATAACGTATTTTGTTCTTTTGAGTTCGTTTGATGTTGTCAAATATATTTACGCTTTAGGGCGTAAAATAGTAATTTTGGGCATTGTTATGTCAATAGGATAAAAAGGCCTGGTTTACGCACAATTTTTAATGTTTAGTTTCAAGATTGTTTTTTCAATTTATTAGATTTTATCGATTATGGATTTTATGTAACTTTTATTATATTGAAATAAATAATATTTACAATATTACTTAAATAATAACAATAAAAAGAAATAAAAATATGACAAATGTTATCAAAAGTTTATGTTTAATTTATTAACGAAGTCCCCATATAGCAGATATATATATATATATATATATATATATATATATATATATATATATATATATAATATATATATATATATATATATATATATATATATATATATATATATATATATATATATATATATATATATATATATATATATATATATATGTATATATATATATATATATATATATATATATATATATATATATATATATATATATATATATATATATATATATATATATATATATATATATATATATATATATATATATATATATATATATATATATATGTATATATATATATATATATATATATATATATATATATATATATATATATATATATATATATATATATATATATATATATATATATATATATATATATATATATATATATATATATATATATTTATATATATATATACAAAAAATTTCATTAAATCTATAAATGTCATTTGTTGATACTATAAAAGGTTTTGTTTTTTTTCTAAAACTTTTGTGAAAAACACTTTAATAAACGGTGTAAATTCCACAATATCTCTGATAAACTAATATTTTTATTTTTGAGGATTTCACAAAACAATTATCAAGCCAAGAAATGTTGTGGACATTTTCATAATTTAATTTATAAACCTAACAATCTTTTGCTGGATGTTAGTAAAAGAATTTGTAGTGTTTACAAATAATTTTTTTCATATTAACAATATTTATTGTAAAAATGTAAATTTTACAAAAATTTTTGTGTGTTGTATATTTATAAAAAAATTGTAAAATTTATGTTGAATTTTATTAGTTTCACTTAGTTATTTTTTTGAGTGTTGGATGCAATGTCTATTGTACAACATTTCAGTAAACCTTCTTTATTTATAACAATGACATGTAATCCTCGATGGCCAGAAATTGTTATAATTTGAGTAATTATGAATCTTCGAATTTTCGTCCTGATATTGTGTGCGTGTGTTTAAAGTGAAACTTAAAGTGAAACTTAAATAGCTCATAGATTGTTTAATGAAAAAAAGATTTTCGGTTCTGTCAAAGCACTTATATATACCATTGAACTTCAAAAACGTGGTCTTCCGCATGCTCATATTTTGTTAAATTTGTCAGATGAAGATAGAATTGATGGAAATGAAATGATTGATAAATTTGTATGTACAGAAATACCCTGATCCCATTCTTTTCCTAAATTACATGAATATGTGAAACGTCATATGATGCATGGACCATTTGGTACTCTAAATCCCAATTGTGTTTGTATGAGAGATGGTAATGTAGTAAGAATTTTCCAAAACCTTTTTCTGAAAACACTAAAGAATCTGTGAATGGTTATCCTTTGTATCGTCGACGTGTTAATGGTATGATTGTTGGTGTACGTGGTACATCTCTTGATAATAGATACTAGGAGGGCCCGGCGTGCTTCGCTACGCTTATAATTAAAGTTTTTGCGTAGACATTTGGTTGACGTAGAAGCAATGATTTCAAAAAGCGGTAATGAGAAATGCTAGCATATAATTTTTAATTTTTCTTTTTAAATACATGAATGAAAAATAATCAGAACTCTAGCTGATCAGTTCGGATATATGAAAAACTAGCGATCAAATAAGTTAGATATCAAATAAGCTTACTTGAAAACTTATTTGATCGCTAATTTTTCATATATCCGAAGTGATCAGCTAGAGTTCTGATTATTTTTCATTCATATACTTATGTATTTAAAAAGAAAAATTAAAAATTATATGCTAGCATTTCTCATTACCACTTTTTGAAATCATTGCTTCTACGTCAACCAAATGTCTACGCAAAAACTTTAATTATAAGCGTAGCGAAGCACGCCGGGCCCTCCTAGTATTTATTAATATGTCGTCCAACAAGGTGCCACAGGCGATGGTGGTATGTCAAATCAATATGAATGATAGAATATTAATTTGATTTTTATATGTGTCAAAACTACGACACCACGTCATATGTACTGAACTCTTGAATTAATTTTGTAGCAAGATCACGGTTGAATTCGAATTTCCCATTTACAATTACATGATTTAGGAATTGTAATAACAAAAAAATAGACCAACTGTAAAATTTTATTTACAACACAAAACAGTCCAACATCTTTTTTCTTTTGAGTTTATAAAGATTTATTTCAATTTAATAGATTTAAAATATTTGGGTGTACAAAAAAGATTATTATTCGTAATACAATTTTTTTGTTCCTGTTTAATCATAACACTACTTAATGTTTTTGTAACAAACTAAAGTTTTTTTAATATCTTACCTTAAAGTTCAATTTAATTATGAAACATTTCTAGTAGGCATAATTAAACGATGGTATATCTTGCAGGAGACTTAAGTACATACATATATCAATTGTTCTTTCAAAGAAAAGATAAAACAGCCACAATGTTGTTTGTTCAAATGAATATTAATATAAACTTAATTGAAACAATTTTGTTTCCAACTAATTTTTTTTAATTTTAGCAATTAATTATTAATTTACAATGTAAATTTTATTTTATATATAATTTTAGTTAACAATTTATTCCTTGGCTTTACACTAGTAAATTTTTAATTGTAATGTATGCAAAAAATAATATTTTCTTTTTTATTAACTAGTTTAACTACTTGTAATTGTTACTAATCCAACAACATTGCCATCTACATCGTTATTATTTAATTTACTGACGTTTATATTATAGTAGATCAATTGGGGATTTCTATTTAACTTGATATATATACCTTATAATAGGTGCGTTCGATTTGACTGAAACAACTGAAAAAACAACAACAATTGCATTCAATTTATCAGTTGTATCAGTTGCTTCAGTCAAATCGAACACGGCTAATGTGTAGGCATTAATGTTGTTAGACTACAATGGTTTCATTTGCCATAGATGTCATTGACCTACAATTGACAATAACTCAAAAATCAACATGGAACTGTTGTTGACAATATCCATTCATTTGAATTAATGTTATGGTAAGTAAGTTTTTAATTGCAATTTAATGTAAGGGTTGATGTGATATTTATTTTCTTATTTTAGATTTTAGGTTTACAAATAATGTCGCTGATATGTTTATGCAAATCTGCAAAACTCAATAACTCCGCACGAACTACTCTACTCGATTTTCACTATGAGCGATGAACTTTAAACAACCTATTAGGTTTTAGAATTATTATGCAAGCATCTACTAAAAATAACAAATTAATGTTTAAGTGCAAACACCAGCGCTTGATCTGGGAGAAAAATATTCAGAGCCCATTTAATCATATGTTCAAAAAAAATATGTTATTATCGCATGTTTTGCTACAGGTAACAGTTCACTAATTTCTCAATGACATAATCTTGCAGGAAGAAAATCAATAAAGCGAAAAAGTGGTGGTGAATATTTAAACAAGAAAAAATAGTTATATTCGTAACAAGTGCGCGAAGTTGGTGATTCCGAAACGAAAACAGGATGTTGAGGTTCAGAATCACCTTCGCGGGGATGAAAGGGACAACGTTTTTCCTACTATCGTTAGAGAATTACTATTTCCTACAATTGTCTAATTAGAATCGTTTAGTTTTGTCAAAATTTGAAACTGCTAATTTATCGTGAAAATCAAGTTGCATTGGTCGTTATGGATGTAACTTGTAAACAAAAAATACGGAAAACAAATTGTGCATTTGTGAATTTTTGTGGCAAAAAAAATGCTGGAAAATAACGAATCAGATGACGAAAACTGAATTCCCGAGGACATTCAAGCAGCCGCAGACTGGACAACACTCAACTAACTTCCTGAAAAATTAAGGAAAAAATACGAGAAAACGTATGAAAAATTAGTGACTTGGTGCCGTCAAAAGAAGGTGAGAATGGCTACTCGAAAACAATTGTTCTTACCTATTTTGCTGAATTAGGTGAACAACTGCAACCTGCAACACTGTGGGTACGGTATTCAATGATAAAATGCGGAAATTGATCACTTTGTGCGCGCGATTTGCGTGCGGTAATGATTAATTCTTAAAAGATTGTAGGAAAAACCTATTCCTGAACGCTAAATCAAAGCCAAAACTGTATGGTAATGATTGATTAATAAAAAAAATGTATAATTTATTTATATAAAAAAATTGGCATTAATTAATCGATTGTCAATTTCAAAGTGTTTAAATGAATTTTTTGTTCACTACTGATAAAATTACATTTTATTTTCAAGAGAAATAAAAAAAAGTTCCTAAAAAACAATTTAGAACGTTTTGTCAACATACATACTTTTAAATTTATTTAGATTGTTTTAGTCAAACCTTCAAGAATTTAGTTCAGTAAATATCATCGAATGCTTATCATGTACCCTCGTACCACAATATCAAGAGTTTGTATGTGATGCGAAGAATGATAATATTGTTGTCTAAACTCCAATCACTTGAGTATAGACAATATGAACCATTATATATACTAATCTTGTTGTTTGACACCAAAACTAGTAGTGACGCTGGATGCCATTTTATTGTCAAGTTTTATATTTAAATTTTTTAAATAGAATGTCCAGAAATTACAGATGTTCATATCTCAAAAAAATCATGGATCAACAATACAACGATAAAAAACTCATTGTAAACCACGTTAAGAAAGGTATGAATAAAAAACGATAAGTTGTATTGATCGAATGGATTCAAGCAAAATAATGTTTTTCGGACAGATTAAGTTTTTTCTTTTTTCTGGGACAACAGCCTCGTAACATGACTTTTCTTGATTTTTTAAGCTATGAAAAGCCAAGTCATCCAAGATTTTCTCAGTATTCATCAGCTCGCCAAGTTCAACGATTCGTGGACATTATAAATTATTAAACAGCTTATCTCCGAACGAGATTAGCTTCTCGGAGCTAGTATAAAGAAAAAGTCAGCTATTAGGAGTTGATAAATTATTACAAAGAACATCTCCAAACTAGTTCACATAAAGGAAAAGTCAGCTATTACTAGTGCTTGTAAATTTCATGAAATTTATATTTTTGAAATATTTCATGAAATGTTTCATGAAATATTTCAAAAAAGTTTGTATAAAACTTATTTTGGGGTGCCAAATAATAAGTGAAATATAAGTGAAATCGAAATAAATGAAATATAAACACAAATTGTTCTAGGTAGTATAGAATAAATTACATTTGAACAAGGTTGATCTTCAATGGAAGGCGCAAGTAGGCGAACTGTCAAACATATAGGATGTAAAAATTTATTTTTTCTCCTAAAAAATTTTCAAAAATATTTTATTAATATTTTATTTTATTTTGATATACATATTATTCGCCTATGTGGATTTGACAACCAATATCTTATTGGCCCACCGGTATCTATAAATGGGTTGAAAAATGTCGGAAAATGTTTATTCGGACCTATCCATTAATATCCATTTCCCAAAGAAATAAATTTAGAAGAACTTGAAGAAATTAATTATCGAACTATTGGAGCAGTTGTTCGAGAGCTACAAGTAAATGTTGAAGGATTGACGAAATCAAAAACTGAATTTTTATCAAGATATGCTGATATTCAAAAATGCGATGTCATCAGCGTGCGATGTCAAGAGACGCATTCACAAAACGATGAACATCTAATAAATTGTGGTTCAATTATAAATGTTGACTGCATTGAAAAAATCCATCATCCTCATCATGGAATTGCAACATTTGTCAGATCGACTATTGCAGATAACTGTTCAGCTATATCAAAAATTAATGAAAATTCAATTGAACTTTTGGCAATTAAACTTCAAGCTATTACTTTCTTAAATGTATACAAGTCTCCTGGAGTAAATTGGACTATTAGTTTACCAACATATGAACATCCAGCTATCTACATGGTAGATTTCAATAGTCATCATAATCTCTGGGGATATACAGAAGATGACAATTGCGGAAATTTTGTTGTTGATTGGAGCCTACAGAACAATTTACATCTGATTTTACACCCAAAAGATAAAAGTACTTTTCATTCTGGAAGATGGAATCAAGGTTATAATCCTGATATATGTTTTGTTTCTACTGACAATCAACAAATCCCAGTGCCTGTTGTTAAAAACGTACATAATCGATTTCCACGTAGTCAACATCGTTGTGTATTATTGAATGTCGGTATTAATATACCTATTATTGACTCTTTACCTAAGGCTAGATGGAATTTCAAAAAAGCTGACTGGACTGGTTTTGCAAAAGCAATTGATATGAACATTCGAAGGTTCAGCCAACGATAGAAAATTATAATCGACTCGTTTCAATTGTTAAAGCAGCAGGTAAGAAATTTATTCCAAGAGGTTTTCGTAAAATATATATCCCAGATTGGAATGAAGAATGCGATAATCTATGGCGAATTTACCAAGAAACAGAATCAATGGATATCGCTAATATGTTGATTGACGAATTAAATAAGGCTAGAAAAGAAAAATGGATAAATTTATGTGAAAATTTGGACTTTCAACATTCAATTCGTGAGGCATGGAATTTACTTGGTAAACTCGGTAATTCTAAAAATTCTAGTAAAAACAATACATCTGTTCATCCAAATGCTATAGCATCACGAAGGTTCGAAAATTCCAAATGTCCAGTTTCGAGTTCAAGAATTAAGGTAGTTAAAAACAAACTCAGACAAGCTAAAAAGAAAATCGTTGAATCTCCATTTGCTGCACCAATCACTAAAGATAAAGTTAACGTGGTCATAAATAACCTGAAAACTGGCAAAGCCTGCGGAACCGATGAACTTTTTCCTGAATTTTTCATCCACATGAAGGATAATGCTAAATTATTGCTATCAATATTTTTCTCTGATTGCTATAGCCGCGGAATTATTTCTAATGTGTGGAAATCTACCAAAGTTTCTGCAATCTTGAAACCAGGAAAGGATAAAAATCTGCCAGAAAATTATCGTCCAATCTCGCTGCTCTGTATATCATATAAATTGTTTGAACGAGTTTTAACCCCCTTTTTGTGGATTACAATGATTTACGCCAATATAAATATTTTTAAAAAAAAAAACTTTCCTTCGCTTCAACAAAACATATATTTTTCATTTTAACAAACCTGATATTCTTTTCACATAAATAATTTCTATGAAAAAGGTCCTAAAGAAAAGATATTACAATTAAATAAAATAATTTGCTTTTATTAATAAACATATTGGAATTAGCTTCTATTTTTTTGATCATACGGAAAACATTTTTGTTGTTGAATTATTCCGGGATAATTATTTTTACCTTCAAAGAGATAACATGTATTAAAATTTGTATTGTGTAAATCAAGTCTGATTAACAGATGTTTGTGTTAAATAAATTAATTTTAATTAAATAAAATTGAGCTTTTCATATTGAGCCTTGAGTGTAATTTGTTATAGTGAAAAATAGGAAAATAATTTAGTTAGAGAATATACGTAGATAGTTCAAGAAAAACTGTGATTAACTTAACTTAAACTAGAAAAATAATCCAAAACTAAAAATTAAAGTTATAGTTATTTGTTTAACTAGGCAGCAAAGTAGTAGATTGACTGCCGCGGCTGATAGTTCATAGCCGAGCGAGCGAGGCTAGGAATTCAGCCAAGGCAGTCAATCTACCTTGCTGCCGAGTTGAACATATAATTTTTTCTCCGATTAATTACAATGATATGTAATTTAATAATTATTACTTTAAAAATAAAGCAAAATTTTAAAAATGAAAAAAAAAATCGATTAAAAATATTTTTTTTTTAATCGCAATATCTGTTTATTTCTATGAAGTCTAATTATTTTGCTGCCTAGGCAGCAAAGTACTTGCTTTGCTGCCTAGGCAGGAAAAGTGCCACTTTGCCGACTGAAATAAGTCTGCAAAATTTATATTTGCTGTCTATCGGAGAAAAAAGGTGTTTTTATGGTTGATGTGAAACCCATTGAGTTTTCAATTTTATTTAAGAAACCTCGTCATAAAGTTGATTTCAATTACAGCTGTAACGGCAATTTATAAATCAACCTTTTTTATATCAGCTTTTGATATACTATGAATATTATGTTTGATGTTACGGAAAAATACTAATTTGAACCAAAGACGAACTAATTTGAAAACTATTATTGGAAAACTATTAATTGATGAAAGTGGAACAAATTTATGGTGCTCTATAGAAAATAATGCTGTCTGCAATCTAGCCTAAGTTAATGTGGTTTAGATCTGGAATTTTAATCAAGAACTTCAACAAATTAGTTACTTTGGGAATTTGAATTGGAGTTGCTGGTTGTCGTCATCATTACTATTAAAGTTTTCTTTCATCACTAATTTGGATTTGATTATTAAACTATATTCAACAAACATTCAATTACATTCAGCACGGAGCCATATCTAAGTTTGTAGGACACATCTTCTGGTGATATAGAACAATGAAGTATATTCGATTAATTTTTATAACCTAAATTAACAATGCATTACATAGTTTTTAATTTTTATTAAATTATTTTTATGTTGAATTTATTTAATTTCTTTTTGTAATTCAATTTTTCTCTCTATTTCTTTTGTAGTTTCTTTCAGCTAAATTCAGGTTTCCACAAGCGCTTGGAGGACAAAGAATTGGCGGGAAACTAGTTAAATCAGGTTTTTTTTGATTTATTTAATTATTAATTTTTTTTAAATTGATATCTAGTTAATAGTATAATTGAAAAGAGATAGTTTTTAAAATTAAATTTTTTTTTTTAAAATCCTTAAATACTTAAAATTTAATATTCTTGAAATTTAGTTTAAATCTAATTTATTATACCAATCTTTAAATACCATAATTGGAATTTTTAATAATGATTTATTTAGAATACAAATCACGTTGTTTTGTTTAATAAATATTATGTTAGTTGGTAATTTCTAATTTATTTTGTTTTGTTGTTTATTAATATGATGTAGTGAAGTTTTTTTTACTGTCCGGATATTATCTTATGTCGTCACTGTCTTATCCCCCACCTTCCCATTCCCTGCGATCTTTAATCACACGTTTAAGCCTTGAATCATCTCCCACGCCCACGTCTGAAACTAGCCAGAGTACCAGATCGCATCAAGGCCTCTGAACGAGTGAAAATTACTCGTAACACGCTTCGCGCGGGTTACAGAGTGATATACAATCGAATTTCAGCAACAATTGATGAAACTATTCCAACAGAACAAGCAGTTTCGTCCTAAAAGAAACTGTTGTGACCAAGTCCTGTCATTAGTTACATTTGTTGAAGCTGGCTATCAGGATAAGAAACAAACTGGGATGGCCTTTATTGATTTAACTGCAGCATATGACACTGTCTGGAAGACTGCGCTTTTGTTAAAACTTTGTCCAATTATTAAATGTCGCAAAACACTTAATATTATATCAGCTTTATTGTCTGATAGAAATTTCATCGTACACCTAGCAAATAAAACCAGCAGACGTCGTCATTTGAATAATGGGCTACCACAAGGTTCTGTACTTGCACCAACTTTATTTAATGTATATATATCTGATTTACCAGAAACTTTTTCAAGGAAGTTTAGTTATGCGGATCGATTGCCAGATCAATTGCCATACAATATCCGTACGATGACGAATCTAAAACAAATGAGAGTCAATATTGTCAAGAGATTTGGATCTTCTAGCAGATTATTATTCGAAATGGCGTCTGAGAATAAATCCAAATAAGAGTGAAATTACAGTTTTTCATCTATCAAATTATAATGCCAGAGATGAACTCCATGTTTCCATGAAGAATCATATAAGTAAATTTAATCCAAACTCCAAAATATCTTGGAGTAATATTAGATCGATCGCTTACATTTAAACATCACTTAGAAAATCTGAGCAAGAAAGTAAGATCTCGTGTGAATATAATTCAAATGTTATCTGGAACAAGCTGGGGTGCAGATGCAAAAACTTTACGAATATCTGCGCTTTCATTGGTTTATTCAACTGCAGAATATTGCGCACCTGTTTGGAATCATAGCGTTCACACTCGACTTATCGATATCCAACTAAATTCATGTATGCGGATAATAACCGGTTCAATAAGATCTTGCCCTTTACCATGGCTTCCAATTTTATCAAATATTGCTCCACCATACATAAGAAGAGAAGCTATGCTTGTAAAAACTTGGAATAATATTATGGAGAATCAACAGCTACATATCCATGAAGATTTAAGGGACAGATCAGAAAATCGGTTAAAATCAAGAAAACCATTGTGGTCGAAAATCGAAACGTTGAGTCCAATTAATAATTATTCAATTTCTGAACGATGGCAACAATGCCATGATACTTCTGATTTTACAAATAAACATATTGTAGAAAATCCAAATCTGGAAGTTGCTGGAATGAGTGAAAATCGATCTATATAGAAAACCATTAATAGAATCAGGACCAATCATGGATGCACTAACTACGAATTTCATTTATATAATAATGAAGTTTGTCCGGTATGTGATTGTAGGCATCCATTTCAAACGGTTTCTCATATTTATACTGATTGCCCTTTGACGGTTTGATGGTGATTTATAAGAGCTTCATTCATTATCAGCTGCTGCCAAGCTTTGGATAGATTCCTTAGATATTGATTTGTAGTATTCTTCTTCTAAATTTATAAATAAATAGAAAACATACGAATAATAATAATAATAATGGAAGGCGCTTAATTTTGAGAGTAAAATTGTGCTTAATGTGTGAATAAATAAATAACCTGCAGCTAAAATGGTTCTTTTTATTGCAATTTTATTTTTATTAAAATTTAAATATTTTAATTTACACAGTGTATGTTTTATATATATTCACAGATATACTATTTAATTTTGAAATATGTAATATTACTAAAGTTGAATCCTTTTCTTAATTATAGAGAAAAATTATTGAAATTGCAAAACAGTATTTTTTGAAATATTTCAAGGATGAAATATATTTTGTTGAAATATTTCAGAAATGAAACATTTCAAATGAAATGTTTTAGTGAAATATTTCAATTGTTTAATCACTAGCTATTACCTATTAAACGCATTTTCGTTACTTTGTAGAAGCCATTTGTTAACATCGTTTAAACCATGCACATCATCTTTGTTTTATTTCTAAGATCGCAACAATTATTCAGTCCATTTCTAGTACGGATAATGTTGTAACCAATACCGTTTCAGAAACTTTATAAATAATAACCAATTTTACCTAACTGGATGTTAATAAACTTATCGAGTTTCAAGATTCTGATTTAGTGCACTCACCATCGTTATTCAACACCCGACACCAAATTCTAGATTCTAAGCGTAAGTTTAGAGCCATTCGTAACCAGCAGTTTTTCTAAAAAATCGATTTGGTACGAGACCTTGGCAAAAGCATTACGATAATACATTCCTGAGCTGAGACGATCAGTTTAGGATTCCTTGCACAATATTTCTCGTCCAGGCAATAAAACGTGGTGAAAGATAGTTTCAAAATAAAACTTATGGGCCATAAGTGGTTTGATGTGGGTTTTTGGTTTAACTCATTCCTATCACTTCAAATTTCCAAAGTATATTGTCATCATCATTTAGAATTTGGTCAGATTCCTATACCAAAGGCCAAATTTGCATATATCCATATAGACTTGGTGGGTTATTTACTGTCGTCATATTTATATCATCAATACATCTTAACCACCATCGATCGTGAAGGTGAAGACTTGTTTGCTTGAAACCGTCCTGTTATAAGATGGAACAGCCGAAACAGTTGCAAAAACTTTCGGATTGGTTGCATAATCTTAAATCAAATGGAGTACTTAAACAATTGCATAGACAGTTAAAAAGTTTAAACCCCTCCCCAAGTTTTGCGCACAGCTTCCACTCTACTCGTAGCCTTATATAAACCACCATAAAATTGTTGATTATACAAAAAAATGGCATGCGTCTATTTACGAAAAGTCTCTTGCAGCTGAACGCGTGAACAACAGCATTAAGTCTTCAATTTTGTCAATCTTTTGATTTTGACTTCATTTTTGTCAATCTAAGCAGTCCAATAAGTTTTAAATGACGAGCAAACCACCTTATTAAATCGTATTAAAGCGTAAGTTGAACATATGGAATGTCATTATGAGTTAAGAGCATCGATGAGTGTGATTTTCAATCAAAACTTGATTTAAAAACAAAACAAAACTTTATCCAAAACGTTACGTGTTATAAACAAACACATTCTTAATCAATGTTTTAAGTTTTAACCTTTCATTTAAGTCGATCGTATCTCCAAAAACCATTATAAAACAACAAATTTAATGACTTACTAATTTTTTCCAATCAAAAACAAATCGAATGAATTAATTTTATTTAAAAGGAAAAACATTCAGAAACCCTCTGGTTATTTAATTGAAATGATTTCATATCCATCCAACTGCCATTTCCCATTTTTAATATCTGAAAGTTAAATATCTCAATATCCATTCACTTCAACTTGGTTGTGTTTGTTATATTGAAGAATTTTCAGAAAGATTTTGATCTTTCTTCATCTTGATGTTTTTATTATTATAATTTCGTTAAATTTATTTTCCGCTATAAAATTTGTAATCTGATATTTCTTCAAGTTCAACCATAAATGTAATGAGGCAATCAATTTATTTATGATTTTATATTTTTTGTTTAATTAATTGTGATGATATTTGGTTATGTTTCAACAAAGCAAACAATATAACCAGAAATACGGAAAGCCATTAAACATATTGAGTTGTTAGTATGTTAAACAGAGTGAATTATAAATTAATTATTAATTAAAAATAATGTTTGCTTTTGATTTTACCGTTCTTTTTCCAAAAGTTTAGGAGTTCGTGTTTAAAGCCTTCAAAATAACATAGGGCTCTAAAAGTTTTGTGAATAATATTTATTGTTCAAAAATCAAAGATGTCATAATTACCTAAAACTGCTTATAATTTAAGGCGTTGTTAATTTTGTTGCGTCCTATTTGTTCATTTGAAAATCATTGAATTAGAGAAATTGGCCAAGTGCGAGCATGATTCACCAACTGATAAGTTCGTTATAAGTTGTTTTGTAGTTGCAGTTTTTATAAATTCTCATTGGCATAATTTATTTACCAATATTTATTTTAATTTGATTTAATTTATTGAAATGGTATTTATTTATTTTTATTGACAAGATATTGATATATGGCAAAGTGTATTGTTTAATATTTGGTATCTGTCATCCATGGCATCTTGTATCTGATGTCTAATATCTGATAATGAGTTTCTTGTATTTGGTTTTTGGTATTTAGTATTTGGTATTCGGTATTTTGTGTTTGGTATTTGGTATCTGGTATTGGTATTTTTGATTTGGTATCTAGTATGTGGTATTTGGTATTTGTTATTTGGTATTTGGTATTTCGTATTTGGTGTTTGGTATTTAGTAATTGGTTTTTGGTATTCGGTATTTTGTGTTTGGTATTTGGTATCTGGTATTGGTATTTGGTGTTTGGTATTTGGTATTAGGTATCTAGTATTTGGTATTTGGTATTTGGTATTTCGTATTTGGTGTTTGGTATTTGGTATTTGGTTTTTGGTATTTGATATGTATTTTTGATATTTGGTAGTTGGTATTCGGTATTTGGTGTTTGGTATTTGGTATTTGGTATTGAGTATATACGATATTTGATATTTGGTTTTTGGTTTTTGGTATTTGGTATTTGGTATTTGGTATTTGATGTTTGGTATTTGGTATTCAGTATTTAGTATTTGGTATATGGTGTTTGATACTTAGTATTTTGTATTTGACATTTGTGATTTGCTATACTGTTTTTGGTTTTTTATGTTTGATATTTTGTTTTTAGTATTTGGTTTTTAACGAACACTGATTCTGATAATCAAATCACTATCAAAAACATTATAGGAACTATGCGTGGCATACAGGGTTTATTCCGACTATCATCAATCTTGCGGGTTTGAGAAAGTATTTCCCCAGCCTAGTACAAATGCAGAATTGTAGGCAAACATTATTAACCAGAGAACGGATTTTAATAAGTAAGGACCATAAAGCATGAGGACCCAAAAAAACGAATGAACCAAGATCATTACACTCCAATACCAAAATGACCTATGGTACTACCTTTAGTAAATTTTACATGTTTTACTTACTCCATGCTTGTGCAAGATCCAACTCTTCATCCATCCTGAATTCAGTAAATCATTATGAATAAAATTACGAATCCAAGTATCTAGGTATAATAACATAACAATTAAAAACGAATGGTTGCACTTTTATTTGCGACGATTGTTGAAGATGAATAACAATATGGTATAACAAACAGCAATAAGCAAGCGATGCGCCAATGGTCCTGTCGGTTGAAAACTTCTTGATGTATATATGTACTTTTCTTAACATACATAATAAGCAAAATACAGCTAAATTTACAAGAGCTAAATTATGATATATAGGCAGTACAAATGCTGGCACACAATACAACAATAGAGTTTATTTTAAATACCAAATACAAAATACCAAAAATAAATAGAAATACCCAATACCAAATACAAATACCGACACATTTTTTTTTAAATAAAGAGAATTAAGGAGCCCATCCTCTTTGAAACATTTTTCAAAACTTGGTTTGTGTTTATAGAATGTTTTATAGTGTATACTGTTTGGTGAAGTTTTCAAACCAATTTGACAGTTTTCGAATTGGTTTTAGTAAAATCAAAACGCTTTGATTTTAAGTAGGCGGAGCTAATGGTTTTTAAACATGTTTTAATGTGCATGGAAGAGTTTCATAGAAATTGACATTTAATTCGAAGGATTTGAAGTTTTCATATACGGCTTCACCACAAGTCAATTCAATTCAATTATTGTTTTATTGGGGCATTACCCATTAAGCCAAAGAAACGGTTCGCTAAAAGCGAAGCATAAGCGAAACATTTATGAACTCTTTTTTCCTGGGATAAAATATGTATAGAAAAAGTATTACATAAACGTTACGACTTACGCTTACTAATCAGAAAAACGTATTACGAAAACGAAACATTTGAGTTACATTATGGTGCTATTACACACAAATTAAATTCCGTTGCTATCATCAACTTTTCAGATGATGGTATTTATTTTTTTTTTACTAAAGATGGCGAAATGATCAAAAACTGCAAGAAAAGAAAAATAATTTGACGAAGTAATAATATTTTAAACAACATTTTCCAAAAAAATCATTAGTTATTAAGTATTAATATTATATTATATAATCGATTATATCTAAATTAGTGGAATAAAAATTGTAAATAAACTATATAATGTAAAAGTAAATAAAGCAACAAAATGGCGACCATAAAAATAAATATATTTATAGAGCAATTGTTGTAGCTTGTACAATAAGAAAATGCGCTAAGATTTGGAAAAAAAAAATATGAATCGAAAAAACGTAAAGAAAACGTAAAATTTTCACATTAAAATCTTGAAAATATGTATATTTAATCATTTTATACCTAATATGATATAATTATTATTATAAATATTGAATTTAATATGAAAATCAATCAATGTGATAATCGGTTGTAAACCGGTTGAATTTACAGATGAAATCATCTGAGAATTTTCTAGCAGTTAATTGGCATACTAAATAATTTTTCAAAAAGTCAGTTGCTATCAGCTAGCTTTTCTTGCAGTTTTTATATCTATCTCCGGCATGCCATTCCTCTTTTTTTCATACAAAATATTTTTCATCAACTTTTCAGATTATGGTAACTGCAAAATTGATTATTAGCTGAATTTAATTTGTGTGTAATAGCACCATTAGAGTTCTTCGTTTGCATTACGCTTATGTTACGCTTTGTTTGAAGGTTATGTCAATTTCTTTCTGTCAAACATAGACATTAAATCAAAACGCGTGTGAAAATTTTTAAAGCTTATTAATCAAAATAAACAATTAATACAATTAATAAAAAGAAGAAGTTCAAAAATCACTACTTACTATACTCTTAGAATATATTGTTTTGGTAGGGTAGGTGGCGTACGACTATGGCTATCCTCTGAAAATCTCGATGAATATGTATTAAATTTATTAAAATTATTTATGTGTAAGTTGTTTATTCAATAGACAATAACAGCCGATTGTATGAATGCGGATAGAAGATAAATCCTCGGATTAATCTTCGTTTGTATTGTATGAATCAGGATAGATTAAAAAATCTATCCGAGGATTGTTGATCTATCATTTGATCTATCTTCTACTTTTTATCTATGAAACAAAGGATAAAACTTTTTTCTTGACATGCGCACAGCAGAAAAGTTTTGTTTTGAATTTGTGGTTATTTTTGAATTTAAATTTCTGCGTTTCAAAAATTTGTTTTTTGATATAAATTGATGGTAAAATAAATAATATTTTCAATATAATTTTAATATATTCCATTTCAATTTTGAAATAATGTTTTTTAATTTATAATTAAATTGATTTAATAGAATAGTAAAAGAAAAAGTATTGCCACTTATAAAAAAATGCTATAAACTGCAATAAAAAACAAAAATAAAAATTAATCTATCCGTGTTCATACAATCGACGAAAAAAAGAATCCTCGGATGAAGAGAGAATTTTATCCTCGGATTTTTGTCTTTCCATCCTTCTTGATACAATCGACCCTAAATATTGAATAGTTTATATTGAACATGACAATTTCAGATAAGAGTATTTTCTTGTTTTGTTTTTTTTTAGAGCGTGATTTTTAAGTTTTTTTATTTATGTACATAGGTTAGGTTTATAGGTAATATAGTTTTATGTTTCGAAACTTGGAAGATTTCCTAACCTTTTTAATTCCTCAAGAAATCGTGAGTCATGATGATTTTTCAGCAATTTATTATGATCCAAGGAACAAAAAAATAATCCATCTATAGACCTGACTCTGCTGAGGGCCACATTGGGCTCACCTTTAGCGAATAATGACTTCCCCAAATCAATAACTGCTTTATCTAGAGTACACCCTTGCAACTTGTGCACACTAGCTGCCCGAGTAACATTTTGCGTTGATTTTTTTTGGTTTGTGATCAAACGTTAGTATCTTAAAATTATATCTGTTCATATTTGTATGTGTCTAAATTTTCGATGTTGGCTATGTATTTTATAAATGTCAAATTGCTTTTTCATTTATTTTAACTCTTTTTGATGATTTACTCAATATTAGACTAATTGGTAACAATCAATTCACTCGATTGGAAAGCGACTTATAATTCTTGAAATATCAAAACGACGATCGTAAATGTAATTATAAGGACCGACAGATAGCTGCGGTTAACGGTACACACCAGTATTTATTATCACAATAAACAAAAGTACGATGATTAATTTGAATTGATTGCCATTATGTAATTATTCACAATTATCTTGTGCATAAAAGTTTAGTTGCAATTTAGAGATAACAAAATATATATTTTTGAAATGTGCTAATTAAATTTAAAATTAAATTTGATACCAAACTTTTGATACCTTTCATATGATGCCAAACATGGCATCGTTTAGTTAATTTTTTTTAGTTCATGACATTATGTCCTCTAGGGGGTGCGCTGTTCAATTTATTAAGTCACCATTACGCCTTTAATATTTACTGAAAATTAGACCAATCGACTACAATTTATCCACTCAACAATTCACTCGATCATAAAGCGACTTACAATACTTAAAATATCGAAACGATGATCGTAAATGTAATTGTGAGGACACTTTGATAGCTGTAGTAGCTCGAATACGTTATCGTGTACACAATGATACATCAGTATTTACTATTGCAATAAATAAAACGGCCACGATCATCTAATAAGACTGTTAGCCATTATGAAATTATTCCCAATTATAGGGTGCAACCAAATTGGCTAGGTAAAGGTATAACAACATATATATTTTTGAAATGTGCTAATTAAGTCCACATTTGATACCCAACACGGCATCATTTAAGTAAATTCATTTTATAGGTCATGATCTTATGTCCTCTAGGCATCACCAAAATCAATTTATTGTATCATCAAATTGTGATTAATAGTTTAGAAGTTATGAGGGAACAGATGAACATATACATACATACATCGACCAACCATATAACCCACCGTAGTCGGGTAATAATTATAAGGACACTTTGGTATCTGCGGTAGCTCGCCAACGTTATCGTGTACACACGATATACAACAGTATTTATTATTGCAATAAACAAAACGGTCACGGTCCCTCAATAAGAGTGTTAGCCATTATGAAATTATTCCCAGGCCAAGCAGAGTTAAAGGTAACAACAAAGCAAAGCAAAGCAACAACAAGCAAAGTCGCTAGTTAAAGGTAACAACATATATATTTTTAAAATGTGCTAATTTCCCGCAGGAGGGATCGATTATGATCAATGTTGATCTACGGGTCTGACTATCCTGCGTACTCCAGTCCCTGCCATTGACATATGAGTTAGCGTGAGATATCACATACCACTGGCAATGGCAGGAGATGTCATTAGCCAAGATGATATCTTAGGGTGCTGGCGGACGAACTTTAATTAGTCAACGGCAGCACTTCCAGTCTTAGCTGGGCAGCGTTCCGTAGCGGTACCGCTCATTAGCTCTTCCGAGGAATCGGACCAACACGTAGTTATGTGTGAGCTTTGTGCCTAGATTGAGGTGGTGGGCGGTGCGTCTGGGGTGCGCTGCATCAGCTGGATAATTGGCATTTAGTTTTGTTTAGTTTTCTGCAAATTTCTCACAATTTGTTTCTCACTTATTATTTTGTTATTATTTCTTCATCTTATCATGAAACATTGGCATATGTCATATTTTGTAGTATGATAGAATTTTTTACTTAGTTATGCATTTTAAAATAAAACATAAAAAAATAAAATAAACATTTTGATATATATATGGCAGTACAACCGAAAAAAAATAAGTCTGCAAGTGGTAAAGCAAATTTACGCAATCCACCCGCCCATAAAGCGGCATGTCCACGGAATTCGCAGGGACAAAACATATATGAATCAATAAAAAATTTTAAAATACATGTTCAAAACATCTGCGGATTGAACGCTAACCATGACCACGTGCAACATCATCTTGAGCACGACAAACCGAACATTCTATTCCTTACAGAAACACAAGTTTCTGAAAATTTTCTCTTTATAGAATCGCTTAATTCCAAATATAGGCTCGAATCAGCTTTCAAACTCCATCAGGGCGTATGCGCATTCATTCATGAGAGTGTTGCGTACACGCGCTTTCCAAATTTTGAACTACACGGTGACGGCTTCAATACAATGGTTTTAAAGATTTGTCTTCCAGAAATGACTTTTTTTACAATAGCTTTATACCGGTCCCCCAACAAACGTAACCCAAACTTTTTTAATATACTGACAAAAATAATGGACGAGATTAGAGCAAAGTTCCCTAATTGTGAAGTTATCGTTACCGGTGACTTCCACGTCCACAACAAATCATGGTTGGAATTCTCCAAATCGACCGACGATGTTGACAATAGTGGAAAACTGGCAGAAATTTTTGCCGCGTCTCAGGGCCTATTCCAAATTGTTAAAAGCCCGACTTTCACTCCCCGTAATGGCGGTGATAATAGTTCTCTTTTAGATCTCTATCTTACCACAATGCCAGATATTACGAGTGTCGATGTCGCGAAAGGTAGTATTGGAAATTCTGATCATTATTTAATCTCATCAGTTATCAAAACTGATTTACTTAAAACTACAGCTCCCAAACCCCGTAAAATATTTCACTACTCAAAAATGGATAAGAGTGGTCTTCAAAATTTTTTCCATGGTTTCCCTTTCGACCGTCATTGTTTTTACACTGACAATGTAAATGTTTCTGCTCAAAACTTTACAGAAACCATCCAATTTGCTATCAATAAATTTGTCCCTTTCTCCATAGTAAAACCCAAACAAAAATACTTGTATTCGAAAGCTGCCAAAACAAAACGGCACTTAGAAACAAACGTAGATCATTTAATATTTGGATTCATAACAAAACTCCTACTAATCGATCCCAATATCTAAAGGCCAACAAAATATCTAATCAGATTATCTCAAACGAAAAGTCCGAAATTGACAGAGCGAAAGCCTCAAAACTTACGTCTATGTCTGTTTCTGACAAGAGTTTCTACAGTGCCATTAATTCTTTAAATTCTGGTACAAAATTTTCTATTCCCCCTATTATTGATGGTGATTTAATCGTCAATGATCCCGCAAGAAAATCTAACTTGTTCGCTGAACGCTTTGCTCTGAACTCCACTGTTTTGGAAACTCCTAAAGAAATACCCCAAATCCAGTCTTCAGGAGTTAATATGAATGAACTTCCCTTCAAACCCAAAATAGTCGCTAAACTTTTATAGGGGTTAAACATCAACAAAGTATCAGGAATGGACAATATTCCACCCATTATTTTAAAAACCTTTTCCAAAGAACTTGCACCAACTTTAACTAAAATATTCTACCAATCCTACAAATCTGGTATATTTCCCTCGTGCTGGAAGTTGGCAAATGTCCAGCCCGTCCCCAAAAAGGGACCAAAATCCGATATCTCAAATTATAGGCCAATAGCTTTACTATCGGTCCTATCCAAAGTCTATGAGCATTATATTAATACACATATTTCAAAATTTCTGGAGGAAATCATTTAATATCCGACAGCCAATACGGCTTTCGAAACAAAAGATCAACTACCGATCTATTAAACTATGTAGCGCATTGTTGGAACAGCATACTTGATAAAGGTGGTGAAACATACGTTATCGCTTTAGACATCTCCAAGGCATTCGATCGAGTCTGGCATGCCAACTTAATCAACAAGCTCGTTGCGTACGGTTTTCATCCCAATGTTGTGAAGCTGATTCAAAATTTTCTATCCAACCGATACATTTCGGTAACCTTAGACGGATTTTCTTCTGAGTCTAAACTAATTAACGCTGGTGTACCTCAAGGCTCAGTATTGTCCCCAACCCTATTTTTGATTTATATCAACGAATGAAAATCACCAGTAACCCAATAAATAGTTTTGCAGATGATAGTACTCTGCACAAGTCGTTCGAGCCCCTTCCTTCAAAAGGTAAAATGCACGAACGAATTAACCCTGCCCGGAGAGACGCTGCCATAAACGTGAACCAAGACCTGAATAAAGTCGCCGACTGGGGTGACCAAAACCTTGTCAATTTCAACTCCACCAAAACACAGCTGTTTCCAGATTAAAGACCGAGTTCCCCAAAGATATTTTATTTAGTATGTGTGATAAACCAATAGGTGAATGTAAAAAAATTCGTTTCAAATGACCACAGTTTCAAATGACCTACTCTGGAACGATCATGTAATGGCGATGGCAAAAAGCGCGTCCAAAAAACTCGGCCTCCTAAATAGATGCAAAAAATTTTTCACTCCATACCAAATGCTTCATGTTTATAAGTCCTATATTCGTCCCTGTATGGAGTACTGCTGTCAAATTTGGGGTGCTGCCTCTGTTTCCATCTTGGCCCTCTTGGACTCTGTTCAAAAGCGAGCTATACGAATTGTAGGTGATCGAACTTTGACATCAAAACTTGATTCCCTACAACATCGTCGCACTGTTGCTGACCTCGTTGTTTTTTACAAATATCGTCATCAGCAGTGCTCAGATGAAATCAGCGGCATCATACCTCAAACTTATTCTTACCCCCGTTCCACTCGCCAATCGGCTGCCGCAACTAGTGAAACGGTAAAGATCCCGCGCTGTCATACTGGCAGATCGCAGAGAGACTTCTTTGTCCGAACTGCGTACAAATGGAATAGTTTGCCGGAACACTTAGTCTCAGGTGGCTTCAACCCACAGATGTTTAAAAAAAGCGTTAATCTACACCTCAGAACGCCAGTTGTTGTGGGACTCAGGTCTAGACCTAGGTCTTAAAAGGTATTTATGTGTTGTTGTGACACATATTCTAAATCCTATTACACAACACATTTTATTAAAAAAAAAAAAAAAAAAAAAATTAAGTTCTTTCATTTTATACCAAATACGGCATCATTAAATTAATTTTTTTTAGGTCATGACTTTATGTCCTCTAGGCACCGCCATTTTTAATTTATTGTATCATCATTAAGCCTATAACCAGCAGAAGATGAAAACGCTTCATACGATACCTCATTTATCAAATTGTGATTAGTGGTTTAAAATGCATTTTATTGGTTTAAGTTTATGAAAAACAAAATATTTACCATTGATTGAAAATGTTTCATGTGCTGTTTCATATGCTTTGTACTAAAGTGTTACACCAGCGTAACATAAATTACGGTTCGTAAACGGCTCACTTAAGTGAAGAATCAATGATTCGCAACAATTTTAATTATCACAGAGATAGATGGATCGCAAACGTTACTTTATTGCTTCGTAAGAGCGAATCGTTCGCAGATTCAGACTAAACAAATATATGAAGACTACATTAATATTTAAATAGTTACTTTGGGAATTTTTCAATTACCAAAATAGAAATGTATCAGAATCCACAGATAATACTGGCATTTCTTGATCTTTTAAAAAATTTAAAATATCAAAATACCATAATGATGATATGTATAAATCATCAAACCCTGCTCCCGATTTTTCATTCGCAGTAACCTTTTTTCTTTCTCTACGGTAACAAATTCTAATATTATTTATTTTCTTCTTCAATTGTTGTACAGTTGCATTCATCAACTACATCGGAAACTTCATCTTCTGAAACACTTCCTAGATTCTCAAATCCCCTCAATTTCGAACATCAAATCCATACTGCAAAACAGCCACGTTCCATAGTTTTATCTGAAGATTCGATGATACTGTCATCGGGAGAAATTACAAACAGAACATATCGAAGCCTACACGATCTTTTGAATGATGACCAATTCTCTTAAACTTACGTTTTTTAAATAATTAATTATTTGAATCTTTTATTTATTTAACTAACATAATTTCATGAAATACAAATTGAATATGTATATAAATAATTTTTCATATATTGAATAATTTTAAGGCACTTTGCTTCTTTACTTGAATTTTTTGACATAATGCAATTAAGGCCTGAAAGTATTTCTTCATAGAAACTTGAATTTGATGCTGTATTATTGTCAATGTAAGAAATCCCTGCTCTTTTTAAAATAATTATGAAGATACGAAAATACCACAGTGGTAACTTTTTACGGACTTAAATTGATTGTTGTATGAAGTAGTCGAAATCGGGTTGATAAATTGCCAAAAGTGTTTTCAACTCTTACTCTGGCTGAGCTTAATATCCTATAGAAATTTAACTCGTCTTTTGTGAGGTTATCATAGACATATGGCTTCATCAAGTCTGGCCTTAGTGAGAATGCATCGTCGGCTACAAAAACAAATGGTAGAATATGAGCATCAAGAAACGGAGCGGAGGGACCTGGCAAACCAAGTTCTCCATTATTTAGTTTTTCGAAAAATTTTGTATTTCAGAAAACTTCTCCGTCGGAAATTCTTCCATTGGTTCCAACGTCGACCATCATGAACTCACAATCGGCGTAAACTACTGCCATCAGGACTACACTAAATTTCTTTTTTATAATTAAAATAAAAAGATACTGATTTTGACGGCTTCTTAATGTGTATATGTTTGCCATCTATGGCTCCTAGGCAGTTCAGGTACCCAGTTTTTTAAAAACTTTCTTGTCTCTACTTTCCATTGTTCTGCAGCTTTTGGTAACTAAAATAAGTGCAAAAATATTGATAATGATAACTAGTCATTTATTTTGTTTCAATACTAACCATTATATATTCTTTTAGCACTAAAATAATTGCCTGATATGTTTCAATAACAATTCTTCCGACGGTTTGTGGTGAAACTGTATATGCAAACTTCATATCTTCGAATGAATATCCAGTTGCTAAGAATCGCAACGTAATGGAAAGTTGGGTTTCTACCGAAATTACATCTCGCATGAAGGTGTCCTGTTTTTTTTATAAAAGGCGAAACCTTTTCCAAAAGGTCATTAAAACAATCTTCGTTCATTCGCATAAAGTTTTTATAATCCAACGGGTCTGATTCTTTAATTTTTTTTAAAAATTTTGCATTTGAATATTGTTGTTTATCGACGAACCACTTTTTCTGTCACTTTCTTTTTTTCCCATTTTTGTTTTTTTTTATTAGACAATTCCATCCATATTTTTAATAAACAATCAAATAAACAATTTTAATTTTAATTTCTATCAAAGCACAAAAATATCTGTCAAATGTCAAAAGTTTTTACTACATAGTAGGTTTATCAACCAAGCTTGCAAACACGTTTAATAATGTATGGTAATTGGTAAACATGCAATCATGTTTGTAAACCAAGTTTTGAAACATGTTTCAAAGTGAATGGTTAAGGAGCCACCAAATGCAACCAAATAACTAGAAACAGATAAGATAAATAAGGATGTTTTCTTTTTTTAAACAAAAACATGGTTTTGGCATAATATTTTTGGCGTTCGAGCGTTCAAGATTTCTAAATTAAAACCAATAAGTTTTTGTTTTGACAATAATAGCTATTTGGGCTATTATTTTGAAAACGTACATTTTTTTGTTGATTTTTAAATTTTTGATTTTTAAAAAATCTGAAATTTTGATATTTTGTTGGCATTGACAAAAGGAAAAAAGTACTTTCTGCTTTTATTTTTTGAGTACTCTGAATCGGAGTTATGCGCGGTTGAATTTTGAGGCTTTTTCACGTAGTTTTTGGTAATGGTGGCAATGTTTTGTGAATAGGTGCCACAAATTTCATCCGACTTACGTATATTTTTGCAAGTAAAAAGGAAAATAATTGAATAATTGAAATAAGTAAGTTTAAAATTAATAACTTTTCTCTTTTCCGCTAGGCGGCGCGTAAAACCTTGGTTTACTTCAAAGCTCATATCTAAAAAAGTAGGCTTTTTTTTTTGTTTTTCACAAATTTTAAAGTAAACATATGCAGCTATGAAATTGAGAAATAAAAAGTCAGCAATTCAATATGGATTTTTTCTTACGATTTTTTAAAGTTTGGTAGATAAAAAATTCACATGTGTTTTTTTATTAAGTTAATAATCCTGTACTAAATGTGGATCTAATAAATTAAACATTTCATATTTTAACACCTGCAATAAATTTGAACCATTTTCTGTGCGGTTAAATGGTTAAAAACTTATTAAAAATTAATTTAAGTTAAGTGGTAAAATAAAGGAATTTAAATTATTAAAAGGGTGTGTAAAATGTTTATTCATTTTAAAAAATGTCTATTCAGCCCCTTTTTACTAATTAAAATCTCATTAGTGGCTCATAATTTTAACATTTAAAATTTCTAATGACGCCCACAAACGGTTTTTGACCAAATTATACTTGCATCCAATCAAAATATATTAAATTGTACCTACCTAATTTTACCTGATTCTACCTATGTCAAAAATATTTCAAGGGTATATATATATATATATATATATATATATATATATATATATATATATATATATATATATATATATATATATATATATATATATATATATATATTGATTGGGTTGCCTTATAATCAATTATATTCCAAAATATTTAGAAGACATAACGTTTAGAAAAGATAATAATAGAAATGCCTCTCAAATTGTGCTGTAACTTGTACGGTCTCAAAAACCAAACCAAAATGTGAAACTGGTCACACCAGCTGTTATTCAAAAAGCTGCGAATCTAAATTTTACTTTGCGTGATGACCAGTTTATATGTGAAACATGTCGCACTTATATCTATAAAAATAAGGTAAATTTAATTATTTTATTAAAATGAATAAAAATTCATATGCAACTAATATTTTCTATACAGCAGCTTTCATGTTCGGAAACTATCGATCAAGAAATTATTTCTATAAATCAGGATGTTGAAAATGTTCAAACGAACGAAAATATTCAAATACCTCCAGCATCTTTAGATCCATCACCAGTTTCGGTTGATACTATATCTCCACCAGTTCCTGAACTACTTAATGACATTTTAGAAGATATTAACAATGTTCTTGGAAGGTTAGCCGAATCTCCTATCAAACAAAATCATATTACAACAGGAAGTTATAAAAAAATTGCAAGTGCCACATTGGCAATAAGTCAAAGAATATTTCAAGTAGATTCAGTAAAAGTGTTATCACCAAACGAGGAATGTGAATATACATCATGGCTTATGAACCTTAAAAAAGAGTTTAAAGATGCCAGCTGTAAATCAAAACAAGTGTTTTTGTTGACAACTCTACCACGTAAATTTTGGTCAAATCAATGTATCCAGGATGAATTTAATGCATCAAGACGACTAGTAGAACTCGCCATGGATCTGTTGGAAACAGTAGGTCCTTACAGTTGGCCTCAAAGCAAACAAGTGCACAGTTTGTCACAAAATATAGTAAAACAAATTCAAACATACTTCTTATCAGAGGAAATTAGTAGAACAATGCCTGGCCTTAAAGATGTTGTTACTATTACAAAAGGATCGACAAAAATTAAGAAATCAAAGCGGTTGGTGTTATGGACCCTCACCGACATCTACGAAATGTTCTTGGAAGAAAACAAAGAACTCAAGGATTCCACTGTTTTTTACCGGATAACACTACACCCGATAAAATAATTGCCAAAATGTTTTCTTTTTCTGATGATCATAAATATTTCAATTTAAAGGCAAAAAAAAATATAAATTAATTTTTTAATGTATTTATTTATAATATTGATTAAATTATAATGTTTATAGGAAAAATACTTTTTTAATGTTTTTTTCTAATGTTAGTGTTGGTGATGTTGAAATTATAACAAAATCTTCGATCATTGGGATCTCCAATTCTTATTCTGAATAAAAACTATAAAAAATTTCTCAATCAGAAATACACAAAAAATGGTTCAAATTTATTGCAGGTGTTAAAATATGAAATGTTTAATTTATTAGATCCACATTTAGTACAGGATTATCAACTTAATAAAAAAACACATGTGAATTTTTCATATACCAAACTTTAAAAAATCGTAAGAAAAAATCCATATTGAATTGCTGACTTTTTATTTCTCAATTTCATAGCTGCATATGTTTACTTTAAAATTTGTGAAAAACAAAAAAAAAAGCCTACTTTTTGAGATATGAGCTTTGAAGTAAACCAAGGTTTTACGCGCCGCCTAGCGGAAAAGAGAAAAGTTATTAATTTTAAACTTACTTATTTCAATTATTCTATTATTTTCCTTTTTACCTGCAAAAATATACGTAAGTCGGATGAAATTTGTGGCACCTATTCACAAAACATTGCCACCATTACCAAAAACTACGTGAAAAAGCCTCAAAATTCAACCGCGCATAACTCCGATTCGGAGTACACAAAAAATAAAAGCAGAAAGTACTTTGTTCCTTTCGTCAATAACAACAAAATATCAAAATTTCAGATTTTTAAAAATAGTTGTTTTTTTTCGATGTACGTTTTCAAAATAATAGCCCATTTATGTATTAAGGGCATAAAGTATGTCTTTTCCGCGTAAGAGTGTAATTGTTGCTCGTTAGCCGAGAGAAACAATCACTCGAAATCAAAAAAGCTACTTCGTGCCTGTATGCAATTACAAGATTTTTTGTACGAGTCAGAATCTTACTGCATAAATAAAAATACATATATTTACACAAAATAGTCAAATTTTTTTTCGAAAATTAGTTTATCAAAGTAGTTTTTCGAAATAACAGTAATATAATAACTTAAGGCATTGTTATTTCAATTTTAGGCATTGTTATTTCACTTTTAGCATTGTCATTTCAATAGGAAAATAGGCCTGCTCTATGTACAATTTTTGAATCACAAAAGTAAATTTTACGGTTTACTCGTACAAAATAGTACATTATGATGCTAGGACGCAAAGCTAAAGATTTTGGACGGATATGGTGTTTGCAAATCGATGCGCTAGCCGAGATTTGCACCCACATTAAGTCCAAAATAGCTTACGTCCGTGCATCATATACTATTTTTTATTCGCCGCAAGCAAAATATTTAAAAAAAATTTGTTTAGTCTAATTTAAAATTATAAATTTGCATAAATTTTAAAATAAAAATATGTGGAACACGTAACTTTTGAAAAAAAAATTTATTTTTTTTTTTCCAGATTCTTGTATAACTATGACAACAAATGATAACAACTATTTTAATTGGATAATGAAACTTTGAAATTAAGGGTTGCTTTGATAAAAATTTTTTTTTCTCATAGAATTCAAACACATACAAATGCTTTTTGCTTTTTTGGACGTAACTATGACAACAAAACAAATAGTTTTTTTTTTTTTATTTTTTTTATTCTATGTTAGGCATGTTTAGTGTTAACCAATATAGATCAACGTCTCTGAATATCCGAAGATACCATGCTAACTAAGGAACTAGGGCTTGAAAGTATTATTCAATTTTCTTTGAGGAATTTATTAATGTTGATCTTAAAGTTTTGAGGATTAAAATTATCAGGAAAGACCCACGCCGGTAAGGCATTCCAGAGATGAGAAACTCTGTTAAAAAAATCGCGTTGAAAAGCGACAGTTCTACACCTAGTCACTCGAACCGTAAAAGGATGGGCTGATGTTGATGCTCTAGTGAAACGCGCGAAGTTTGCTGGTTCAGGCAAAATCGATTTGATCTCCGCAGACGTCCGTTCGTCCATAATATACTTGTAAAATACCGTCAAATCAGCGACGTCTCTTCTATGTTGCAAGGAATCAAGCTCGTTAGTAAGAGTCGAGTTGCCGATCAATTTAACAGCTCTCCGCTGTACAGAATCAAGACATTTCAAACTACTTATGTAAGCTCCTCCCCATATGTGAGAACAATACTCCATGCAGGGACGAATAAATGATTTATATATTAAAAGAAGCTGCTCGCTATTAAAAACCTTACGACAACGACCCAAAAATCCTAATTTTTGAACAGCGTTCTTTGCTAGGCTAAAAATATGAGAATTCCATTTCATACTATTTTCAATCTCAACTCCTAGAAGTTTAATAGATTCTTTCTCTTCAAGATTATTTGAATCAAACTTTAATAAAAATGGATTAGGTGTTGATAACCTAGAAAAATGGCAAACTTGAGTTTTACTTGTGTTGAATTCAACACTGTTAGCAACTCCCCAATCTAAGATGGTTTTTAAATCAATATTTAATGAGTCTATCAAGTTTGATCTAGCGATATTAAGATTTGATGGTGCATACAAATTTGGCATTTCATGTGACGCATGAAGTGTGCTATCATCAGCAAAACTATGGATGGGATTAACTGTTGAACCTAGCAAGTCATTAATATAGAGAAGAAAAAGAGTAGGTGATAAAGCGGAACCTTGAGGAACACCAGCGTTAGTTGAAAAGATATTCGATGAAACACCATCAACATTGACCTGAAATTTGCGCTTTGTAACCAAGAAATAAGTTGCTCATCTAAGCCGTAGCATCTCAATTTGCAAATAAGATTGTTGTGCCATACTTTGTCAAACGCTTTGGCAATATCAAGTGCGACGCCAAAGGTCTCACCATGGTTTTCAAACGACTTGTTCCAGATATGCGTGACAAAAGAGAGTAAATCTCCCGTCGCTCTTCCTTTACGGAATCCGTATTGTCTTTCATTAAGTAATTTTGACGACTCTAAGAAGCTCATAATATTAAAATTAACATATTTCTCAAATACTTTAGAAACAACCGACAAAATCGATATAGGTCTGTAGTTTCTTGGATCCGTTTTAGCGCCCTTCTTTGGAACTGGTTGTACACTAGCCATTTTCCATATATCAGGAAAAATCCCTTTCTTATATGACAAATAGAAAATTTTAGTTAGGATTGGTGCTAACTCTTTAGCAAAAGTTTTAAGGATAATTGGAGGAATAAATAAATAAATAAAAAAAAAAAAAATAAATAAATAAATATATTTATAAATTTGGCTATTTAAAAACCAATAGATTTTTGTTGAGGACAAAAAACAATTTTTTTTATGTAATAAAAATCAATTATAATGCTGATTAATTTGTGTTTCGTATCTGGATATCAAATATCAAAACCGTGACAAATATCCAAAATTAGAAGAAGCACATAAAAAGAAAGCAATTAAGAAAGATTTTTATTATTGCAGTTGGTTAAAACTCATTGTAGCAAAAAAACAATTGACGGGATTACTGCTGTTGTGTTATTTACTGAACATGTTGAAGGGTGTTTCTGAATATAAAATGAACAGTTAAGATATATAAAATAAGTGATTTTGAGAGGATTTCTTATAAGAAAAACAGTTTGAATCAAAAGTAACCATCTAAAGTTCTGTCAGTGAAAAATCAAAAGTAACCATCTAAAGTTCTGTCAGTGAAAAACTAAATTAGTGAGCAAAGAAGTGATAAACTTATATGGATCATAGAGGCATATTCTGACTCAAAACCATAACAAAAAGGGTTTTTTACAAGAAAATATTTAACGAGTAACTTTACGTAAATACATCAGGGGTAGCATTTGGATTTGGAGCCCGACGCATTTTTAAGTCAAGTTTATTGTTATTGTTATGTTTTTTTAGCTTTACTCTCGCTTATAGCTTTACTCTCAATTCGATAAAACCATCCCTCCTAAAACTCCAAGATCCAACCCTTTGACATGGTATAATGTAAAAAACTAAAAAATAAGAAATAACCTATTACATTTACCACGTTTTCATGAGGAATTCAAAACTATTTACAAACCAGATTCGGATTGAGTACACAATGAAAACCACTACAATTACCTACTGTTTTGAAAACGATTTTTATTTAAATACGATCAAAAAAATTTTTGGGATCGTATCGATATTTCAATGTCCAAAAATTCATGAAAACACTTATTTGGATACAGTCATGCCCAGTAAAGGGAAGAAAAACCAAAACATCAAAATGAACCATATTTACCTGAATTTAAAATGTTATTTTATCAACTGCTTTTGTATTGATGTAAAAAATCAAGTACCAGAAAAGAAATTGTATTGCTTTATTTCGTCAATACTAAATTCCACAGTTTTTCGATACAGTTTTAAAAATGTTTTCAAATTGTTTTCAATTATGCCATGAAAACACTTTATAGTTTGAATACGGAATAAGGATTGAAATCATTTTGGATCTACATGAAAATGTAGTAATTGTAACTGAAAATAATTTTAATAAAATGTAGCAACATTCCATTTACGGCTCTTTCTAAGCAAGCCCAAAACAACAGCATGAGCAACACTCTGATATCTTAAAATTTAAAAAATTCCTTAATGCAATAACGATTTTTTCTTAAATTGTAATCTCTAAGGTGATTGAAAATTATCTATTTAATTACATTGATGAATTATTTTTTAATGAAATTCAAATATTTTTATTACTTTTATATCTATATATAGTGAATTAATAAAAATTATAGAAAAAACTTGTTTTATTATGTATGGATAAGTTTACATTGTTGTTTTTGTTGTTCTTACTGTGTTGCAAATATGTACTTTGCTAAATTACTTGTTATGAAAATGTGTGCAAAATTGAATTTCATTTGAAGATTGTAATTTAGATTTAATTGAGTTGGAAAATTATTATATCATAAATTATTATTTTATTGTTCATGTAATTTGTTTTCTAATTAGTTGAAAATTGAATGTAATTTAGTAATCAATAGTAATAGAGATTTTTATGTATTTTTGAAATAAAAATTGCAAAATGATTACAGGAAATTAGTATCAATATCAGGTTTATATTGAAAACGAATGTTTTTAAGATTGAATGTTTGAGTTGTTGCTTTTAGATTTTATTTTAAGAATATTAAATTTATCATCTTCTTTAATAAGAAGACATTAGGGCATTCAATTTCGGTATATCGAAAACTGATATATTGGCATACTCAAGCATTTTTCAAGATAGGTGCCAAATTATAAATATGAACCTGTTTATTTCGGATTAATTTTATTTACCGGTAACAGAGTTATATTCAAAAATTTGTCACAGTCGTTTATTGAATTACATTTCGGATAGAAAACCTAGAAAACCTTTTTTCTATTTTGCGTCTAAAATAAAGTCATTTCGATACCCAAATGCGTATCGAAACGGCCTTCATTAAGATACGCAAAGTTTTGTTTTTCAAGGTTGGTCACATTGGTCATACAAACGTCAGTGAAAGTTAAAACGAATAATTATAAAAATAAAATTATTCTTATTAATTAATCTTATTATTAAAAAATAATCTAAATTAGTGTTAAATATTTTAATTAATTAAAATAATTAGTAATAATAATAAAATTTCAAATTGACTATATTTTAATAAAATACACATTTTATGAAAGCTATATATATATAATATGCAACAAAAAAATATACAGAAATATGATGAAACGCAGAGCTTACTATTTTGAATTGAAGTTTTTAGAAATTTTCTTTAAAACATTAAAACATAAAAAATATTTTTTAAAATTTCAAGACAAAAAATGCAAAATAGAAAAAATAGTATAAAAAACTCGTTTCATAAGACGTTTTATCGCACTTATCCTTTAGAAAACTCCCCGCTGCGCGGGTCGTTTTCTAAACAGATTGCGTGCGATAAAATCGTCGGTTATGAAACTAGTTTCTTAATGTACTATTAACGTATCGATTTTTAATTGTGATTTTTTGGAGCTCTAGTTGTTATTTACTAAAGAAAACACCATTTCAGTTGCCGCATTTGTACCGAGCAAACATAATGAATATTCAACTAATTTAAGCTTATTTTCATATGTTGCATGAAACATTATAAAATGATTAAATATTTCAATCCACCTCTTATCGATTGCCTTTTTGTCCACATTTCATGAACTTATCAACAAATGGATATATTTTAATCAAAATCAGCTCATCCAATGAAAAACTTTCATTTATATTTAAATTTGGAAAGTTTGTCAATATAAATTGAAAATCAGTTTTTACGTCTTCCGTTGGATTCAAGATATAAGCAATAAACAATCAAATGCCTTTATGTTAGAAAACTGACCAGACCATTTATCAAGGTGTTGAAAACTGTAAAAATTGTGCACCTACAAGCTATAGGAACCAGTTTTTATTATTAGAGTCACTATCGACTAGTTTTTGTAAGCGATCTTAATGGTTCAAATCTAGTTTTTAATCTTTCCATACATTGAGGTTTCAGCATGTAAATAGCAACTAATATATCATTTGATGTTTTCAAATCTCCTTTCATGAATTTGATGGCGTTTTCGAATACGATTGTCTGATTATGCAGAAGCATCAGCCAGCATAATTTGATGTTTCGTCATTAAACATATTGAAAATAATTACCGCCCATTTTTATAATGACAGAAAGTAACTTTTCAATGGTTGAAAAAGTTTCAGTATACGTCCATATATAGAAAAAAAAACGTAGACCGAGTTGTGAAAACTTGACCATTTTTTAATTTTCCCGAAACTTAGCATATAAGTAATATGGACGAAATAAAATTTACTACTTACTTCACAATTTTTTAAAGTGAACAGTTGGAGCGTAGAGGGGCACTGGGAACATGCACGAAGAATGAAAATTCTGACAATCCGATGTAACTTTGAAATTAAATTGCTTAAGAACGGCTATACCGATTTCATCAAACTTTTTTCGTTTGATAGGTGACTAGTTAATCATTTGAAAAAAAATTAATTAACTGTTTTTGTAATTAATTTTAAAATTAAATTATTAAAAAATCTTTTTTAAAGAAGGCGCTAGGGTCGAAGATCAATTGGAATTTAATTTATATTTTTTTTAAATCAGTTTAATCCTTACTCTAAAATATTTCAAATTTACAAAGAGGCATTAATTCGTGTTCTTGAGATATTTAATTTTAAAGATTTTTAGTCCGATTAAAATTCTAATTTTTTATCATTTTTTCGAACAATTTTTATCATCAAAAAATTTTAACCACTGAAGTTCGAAAAAATGATAAAAAATTAGAATTTTAGTCGGACTAAAAATCTTTAAAATTAAATTTATAACTATTACACGTGAGGATTGGTTAACAGCCTACCACAAGCCTACATCAAGTTGCACAAGCCTACTGTCAATGGGGGGATGGTTCGCTAGATGAAACATGCACTTGGGTAAACATATCAACTAGCTTGAGAGCAAAAAATAATCTTATTCAATTATGATCGAAAGCTAAACATATTTTTTTACTCAATTTAAAAAGCACAATCTATGTTAATTAATATTCAAAAACAATATTTATTTCATGTAATTTTAAAATCCAAACTGTAAGTAACCAAGTTAAAACTTTATTGAGAATCGTAACCAAATCGTTACATACAACAACTTGGTAACCAAAAAAAAATTCTGTTCAGCTCTCTTATTGTGTATATATTTATTTCATTTCAGAAAAAAAACTTAAAGCAACTCATAACGCAAGGTACTCCAAATTTTAATCAATTACCAATTTAATATTGCGAATACCTTTCAGTTCAAATTAAATGAAAAAACCTATACAAATTGCAAGTTCTGAGCATGAACTATCTACTTCATGGATATAAAAAAAATTACATAAGATTCATGTAGAAAAGAAAGAAATGAAACTAGATTATCATTGTATTTAATATACTATCAACCAAATGCTCAGAGACCAAAGTAGAGATAAATAATTATAAAAAAATGAATTTCTTTATTTTTCTCTTCTTTCTTTTATTTACAGTGAAACACTGCATATGCTAGATATTAGTTATTAAATGATATTCTTAGGTTACTTGTTGTCACGGACAGTTGGTATGATCAATGTGTTAATTGTTTGTTTAATTTCGATACAACAGAAAATCTACACCTAACAGAATTTGTTGGGCATAACAATCCATAGAATTAGTTAACCATAAATTAAAGTATTTGATGGATACAACTCACTATATATATCTAGAATATTTTGTTGCCAGAGGCCAGAACTGTGGTAAATTTAGCCTATGCATCAGCGTCACTAATATGTTTTGGTTAGTTTTTACAGAACTTTTCAAGTTTTATTTAAGTTTAGGTAAAATTTTACATTTTTCTGCTATTGAGGTGTCAATAGGCGTTAGTGTCTATTGGGGTATCAAAAAAGAGCTATATTATTCAGATTTGAGTGGGAAATGGTAGAGATGGTTTATACTCATTAAGTTAAAAATAATATTGTAATTTAATTAATGCCAGCCTCTCACGTCTATAATAATCATGTCTACAATAATTCAAATTTTTTTAACTTAACATTCATTATTTCTTTTGAGCTTAGTAAAAAAAAGTACAGAAATATTTGCCGTAATTCGGTTCGCGAATTTTATGCGCACTTCCACAAAAATCAAATATGCTATGTATATTTTAACTAATGTACTAAATGTACAAAACATGAACCAATATATCGTGAGCAACTGTTTAAAATAAAAAAAAAATAAAAATTCCCAAATCATTTGAATATCAATTACAAATTGAATTATTATCGGTTATTTGTTAGCAATAATAAAAATAAATTAAAGAATTTTATTTATTTTTGCGAACTAAAAGTATTAAAAAATTTATATTTATAATAAAAATTTATTATTGGTAATAATTTATTGTTAATTTATGCGTTTTTATTGTAATCAGTGGTTGATTGGTTTGAGTGGGAATACTTTTATTTTATTTCCAAATAAATAATTGAATTTCATAAAAAATAAATATAAGTCGTGATTAAAAAACTGTAATGGAATAAAAATACAAAAGATGAGTAAGATGTTTGATGACGATATGTACAATAGATATACACAATAGGCAAGTTTTACATATGTTTGATCTGTAGCTTTGATTTGTCTTGGTTATATCGGAAGTTTATGTATTTGTCTATTTTGCATTTCATAACTCATTAATTCAACATACAATAAGATTTAAATTCAATATGTTTATATTATGGAGTAACTGCCATTGAAAATTCATATACGATTACCACTTTTATTTACTTTTTATTAAAAATATAATAAGCATTACAATAATTTCATTATTAACAATAACGAGTTTAATACAATACAAAAATAAAATAAAAAATTAATTCATTTATTACAGTTTTAGGCTATTCAATCAATAAAACAAATTAAAAGAAAACATCTCGTTCAAAATTACAATAATCCTCATTTAAATTGAATTCAATTCGTGTCAAGACTCAAAATGCGAATGAATAAAAATAATTTAAATAAAAAATTTATTCAATTATAAAAAATTTAATTTTATTGCCAAAGTCAATTTTATTATTCTTAAAAAGTTTATGGAGATATCAGAAGAACATACAAGACTAAACCTAAAGAAAATCAAATTCATTGAAAAAGTGAAGTTAAGATTGAGTTGAAATGAAATGGAACGAAGATCTTGAAAGATCAAAGTAAATTGAACCGCAGGTATTCATAACTTTTGTTTGTTGTTTCATTCAATTTTCAATTATTCAACAATCGATGAATTAAATCGATTCGATTTGGATTTCAATTTTCTCAATCTTTTTGTTTAATTTTAATTTGAATTTTTTTTTTATTCTTTGAAAAGAATGTTTATTTTTGTAGCTTTTGATGCGGTTTATAAAAGTTAGTTGTCGATTAATTTTGTTTTCTGTGATGAAGAACAAATACGATACGATGGGAAATGTTTCTTTCAGAGTCACTGAAAATAGTTGTAGAGGACAAGTAAAATACAAGTGAAATTTTAGTTTTTGACCTGACTCAATAGAAAACACAGACGGATTCAGTATGGCTGATAACTTCACGAAATATAAATGTTATATACAGAATGCCGAATTTAATAAGAAGTTTTCAAAAGGTGATGCTGTTTTATTTACTTAACCAATTACGAAATGATTTTATGAATAAATCTTACAAGTGCAATCTAAGATGAGACACGTGGGCTAAAGACTGCCCCGGGTAGGAACTGCCAATGTTAAACAATGGGCCAATCTCGGGCCAGTATTGGCGAGCTAAGCCTTGGCTAGTTAACTCCGGTTTTAGTCTGGGCCAGTTGTAAATGCCTAGACTAAACCAAGATTCAGTTTATTGTATTGCACGTACGAAGATTCAAATAAAAAATTGAAGATTTTAAGTGTTACGAGTTCATATTTTTCTGGCAGCGGAGATCGTGAGGGTGGAAGACGCCTTCGTTAAAACTTTTATAAAAAAATAACTTAACCGAACTTGAAATTTAAATAAAAATTATGATAATATTTAATTTATTGTATTTTTGTATCAAAAAATTCGTATTTGATAAATTGGTTTGCCAGGCTTGACCCTAGTCTGATTTGGCTGGCTTGTCCCAAGCTTGATTTGCCAAACTTGGCCCAAGTCTGGTTTGCCCGTCTTGGCCCCAGGACATCATCCCAAGCTTGGGTCAAGCTTGGGCCGTTTGAAAATGGTAAGTCTGGCCCAAACCCCAAAAGCTGTGGCGCGGGCTTGGCCCAGGCTTGGCCCATTAGCTTATTCTTACCCGGGACGTGGTTAAGGGGCTTCTGGTTATTAACATGAAACTCTGGCAACCAGGCGCAGAGAAAAGCAGAAATTGACTTTTAACCACGTTAATGGTTAAGTCTGCCTTAGCAAGACTTTCCCCTACATCTGTTAGAAGTGAAAGATGTTCATTGAACGTGGCACTGGTAACTAACAAGTTGTCGATATAGAAAAAAAACCTTGTCCTGCATATGGTGATCAATAAATCAGGTCATCAGCCTGGGCATGATTTGTTAAGCATTACAGAGTCCACATGACATTACTAGAAAATGATAGGTTTTTTCCGGTCGACCCGGAATGGTAAACGTAGTCTCCTCTTTCAATTCTGGATCAAGTGGAATTTGGAAGAAGACATCTTTTAGATCGATTTTTGATATGTATGCCGTTCTGTCCAGGCAACTTAGCAGACCGTCAACTAAAAAAAGCGGGAACGCATCCTTTTTAATAAAGCTAGTGAGTTGCCGGAGATCTAAACAGAGACGTACTTTCCCATGCATTCGCACTAAAGTCAAAACCGAGCTCCAAGAACTTACATTTTCTTGGATAACCCCTAATGCACGCATCCGGTCAAGTTCAGTGTACATTTCATTCTGAACTACAGGAGAAACTGAATGATATCTCTGTTTGGTTGGAGTGGCATCCTAGTGTCGATCGCATAACTCAAAAATGAGGTTTAACGCAGTCCGAACATTTCAAAATACGAAAATTAATTAATAATTGGTTGTAGTAGCTTTTGTTGATCTTTAGTTAGATTGTGTTTAGCTGACGAATCCAGCACATAAACGCATACCTAAATAGGTTTAAGTTCTGCTACTATATGGCTAGTTTTAAATTGAAAGCTGACCAGAAATTACAACTCAAGTATAAAGGTTGTTGCAGATCAGGTACCATAAAACCTTTCATAGGTATTGTGATTTCGTCAAACGCTACGTTTGCTTTTACATACCCCTGAATTCTACCCCCTGAATTCTTGGTTAAAATCCATCTGCCGAATGAAAATACGCGTATGTCGGCCGTATGTTTAGATTCAGCTTATTTTTAAAATCATGGCAACCATATGCCTTATGGTATGGTAATATTTGCTCTACTACCAAGTAGGTCTTAGAAAGAAAAATTTTTATGAGAACTGTTACATAAGGATCAATATTATTGAGTTCATTTGGTGCTTCGTTATTAAAAATTTATGCCGCTATTTTCTTGTGTAATTATCGACGGTGAACGGAAAATCGCAAGTATAACACTTATTGAGAGATGCTTAGGAGGTTCTGAATTCGTATGATTTTTGTTAATTGGGTGATAGGTCTTGAACCGCAAAAGGTGAATTAGTTGTCAGGGTTGAGACTATCATTGGAGAGTTCTGAGGTTGGGGGTGAAACTGCCTTGGTTTCTTCATTCCGGTTTGTCCTTTTCCTGATTTCTGGCAAAATTCACCTATGAAATCTTTTACAGATCCAACACATAATCTGCTTTGGGTGAAATCCAGCATATTTTGCTTACGGAACAAATGATCCTTCGACCGCAGTAATTTCTGGGTGATGATGGTCATACAATTCATGCACACTCCTTCTGTCATTTCAAAGCGTGTCTGGATTATACCCAATACGATTTCAAGAATCTTATAGTGCTAAACATTTCTGTATTAAAGAGTTAACCCGTGGAAACGTTTCTCCAACCATCTTAAGATTTCTGTTTCCTGACCCCCAAGATATGTCGAATATCAGTGTCCGATATTCCTCTGCATTCACTCTAAATATGTCCAAAAAAAATCTTTAATGGGGTTCTAAAATGCGGTTTAGTAGAAATCTTATATTATTGACAAAGTGGCTTGAAGGAATATTTTTAACTCGTGCAAGATGTTTAACATGAATCGTACCACCGTCTGACTCGAAGGAGATCTATTAAAATAAATGTTCCATGTTTACAATGTCCCCTTGTAAACTGGGATAAGAATAGGGTTAGAACGGTAGCGTTTGTTAATAATACTTTAGAGTGTTCGGTGGGTTTGAAGTACGACCAGCTTCAGTAGAAATTTTTGGTAGTGGGATGGTAGGATTATAAGAAAAATTGAACCGTGGTCGATTAGCTGTTACAGGTTGTGCAGGTGAACTACTTTGAGGGTTATTATAACGGTGGTATATTTGAAGGATGTGACGAAGGGAATTTCAGAAACCCTATTTTCGTGTCAAAGATTTATCATCTTCCCTTCGTCGCAAGTCTATTAGACAACTAATTCCAGACAACTTTTCATTTTATAATTTTGATCCATCATGACATTATACCTATTTTTCAAAAATTTGCCCATGTTTCGTTTTTGCACATTGTACAAAAACATTAATAATTATAGTAAATTTTCACATGTTTTGCTTTCTGTAAATTTTACAGAAAACAATTAATTTAAAATTCTGGATTAACATAAGTTGTAATCCAATTTCACTTTATTTAATTCTCATTTTTCTTTCTTTTCTACTTAAGTCTGAAATTCAGCCTTTCGTTCTTTTGTTGTAATTAAACAAGTTTTCGTTTATTTGTGGGAAAGTTCCCACAAATTGATTACATTCTGGAATTAATTTTTTTCGGGCTCGGATAACACCGAGGTGTTGACTTGAGTTAAAAAAGTTTTGGTCGGCACTCGGATTCTAATTGTCGACCAAAACGGTCACAATTTGTGGTAGTTTTGGTCGGAACAGAATGTTAAGAAGTGTGAAGATACCGTCGTATATGGTTCTGTGTTATTATTCTCTTCGTGTATAGTACCTTTTGTGTTTTATTTTTAAATAATAAATTTGCTTCGAAGTGCAATGAAATCTCAAATTAGTCTTTTTAATTTAAAAAAAAAAAAAGAAGTGCAATTAGTAATTAGTGCAAACTTCTAATTAAATTACTAATTAGGTTTTTTTATGTGAACGCAAATTATCAGTTTGGTTAAAATAATGAAAGTTTTGTTTTGTTGTGATAAAAATGGTAATAATAAAGGAAAATAACTATGTTTACCTAAAGAAATTTTGTTTTGGTGGAAAAGATTGATTTAAGGAAAAAAATATGTTCTAAACTATATACATTCCATGGTTTTGAATGAATGATGTCTATGTCAAGAACTGCCTAGAGAGTGAGAACCAACCGCAGGATTCAAAAAGGTAAGACAATCTAATAATTTAGTTATACATATTTGCTTTTACTTTTACGTGTCAAGTTTATACCGGGTCGGATTAAGCAATGGTTCCCTTCTCCTCTGCAATGTGGAAATGACGGTGTTTATGGGGATGTGGGGGGAAATTATCACGTAACGGATAAAACTCCTGGCACTTCACAACCATGCGGTTGATTAGTCAGTAGATTAGTAGAATAGTCAGTTAAAAATAAAAATAATAAAAGAGAACATGGTTTATTAGATTCGATGGTAAGTAGAGAAGGTAGTCTAATTATTATCTTGTTTATGTTGTTCTAACCGCTCATTACTAGGACTACCTGGTTGCCGGATAAAACCTACGACCCCAAATGACTGAGCGAAGTCGAGAGCGGTATCTGGTGGTCAAATCTTTAACGTTAGCCTTTAACGTTAGCCAGGGGCAATCTTTACTCCTTTTTGGGGGCTCAGGTTGCACTGCGAAACGTTACAAGGACATGGTTGAGGTTCCATCTGTATTCCAGTTCATTCCAACCAGTCATTAATTTTCTCTAGGATGTATTGAATTTGTCACGTTGATTTCGGTGGAATGGATTTTGGAGCTGTTGTTCATGCTCATAAATAACTTTGTTTCGAGAACCTTATTGCCATCTCTAAGTAATAACAAATTACCCTTGCAAGTGTCATTCGCGTTTCATTGCTACTACATACGTAACTAAATCATCCGCTTGGGGACCTATTGGGTGTTGGTCAACAGTATTAGAACTTTGTTTCGCCATGATAGGTTCTTTGTTTTCTTCCTCCCTCTCAACAGTGGGTGTACGTCCCATCTTTCCATCATCAACCACTGAGAGAGACACATCGAATTTGGTTCCATCTTTCCGCAGGTTTTGAGCTTTATTAAAAGAGTCTCATAAGCTTTTAAATAATGTAGTGCATCTTCCTTTACAACTGGGCATATGCAGAAGACGAAATCTAACAATTTCTGTTTCAGGATTATGGTTTTCAGATAAGTTCTTTTTAATGCTCTTTAGTTTTTTATGCATTTAGCTATTTCTCGAGTGCGATTTTTATTGGCCAACAACCAACTGTTCCAGCAAAAGTGGTCGCTTAAGTCCTCGTACGAAGCGAAAGTCAAACTCCACTTGGAATCCTTCACGATATAGTAGATCAATATTTATTCTGGTTTTCAAAGTTAACCAGAAGTAATAATTATTGGTAAATAATTTTTAACAACGAAAATTAATAGTCTTCAAATATAATGTGATCACAGCATCACGTCAATACTCAGGTAGATACACTTCGTATCGATTAAGAAAAAGAAACACTTTAAGGAGTTGGTGTAAAATTAGAATGTAATAATTTGTGGTGATTAAAGCTATTTGTCAGACAACTAGTTTCAGCATATATTATTATATGGAAACCTCTGCGAATGGTCGTTTTTAGCATACCCTTATTCCCATATACCCTTATTAAAGAAATTTCCTTGAAATTTCTGAGAAATGAAAAAGAAAGGATATCAGGAATGTCAGGCATTAAGTTTTAAAATCAATACTTTGTTATGTGGATGAAGTGTAATTCGTAATCTTTGTGGGTAAAAAAACTATTGAAACTAACACTTTAAAAATTACATTCAAAGCTGAAGAGTTTGAGTTAAACAGAACACTCGTGTCGTATGAATTTTTTAGATTATGCGGACGCGTGACTTTGACTAATGCAGAAATTACCAAAAAACTATATCGATAACCATAATTAGAAAGAAAAGTTGCGTTCTGTAGTAGCTAGTCGATAAATATTTGGAATTAATTCACAAAAATTAAGATTATTGAAACTAAGAAAACAAATTCAGTAGAACAGTAATAATTAGAAGCAGCATGAACTTGGGCGCCATTGTGACGAATAAGAACAGGCGGTTTAATGATTTCTAAAACTATCCTTGTTTATCAGCTCCTATTATTTTACTTGCTATTTTTTATTGGAAACGTAATTCCTGTTCCATCAGACGACATTTCGATTGTTGATAAATAGGTTAATCCAGAAAAAAATTTGGTTTACCACATGTAATCTTGACATCAAAAGGGTACGTGCGACTTAAGGTTGTTCTTTCGAGTTCAAGTATGTGTATTCGATAAATGCATGCACACGATAATTTCTAGGTATACTAACACAAAGGTTGAAAATATAAACGGATCAAAAAGACGAAAAGAACAAATGACCATCTCCATCCTTCCATCATCTACGACTCTCTCTCTCTGGCGTTTACATCCCATGGAGGGATTTTGCCGTCTGTGCAATCAGCTTCCAATCGTCTCGTTCCATGACCAGTTGACCCCAGTTTCGACATCCTATATCACGAAGGTCTTGGATGATGTCATCACGCCAGCGTTGTCTAGGTCTTCCTCTTCGACGAACACCAGCTGGTTGTTGTTGGGACGCTTTTTTAATCATTCTATCTAATGGTGCCCTTTCTACATGACCAAACCATCTAATCCGGTTAGATTTAATGAATCCGATTACATCGCAGCCTCCAAGAAGCTGTCTGATTTCATGATTCATTCGGATTCTATACTGATTTTCAGCAACTTTACATGGACCATAAATTGTTCGTATGACTTTCCTCTCGAATGTTGATAAAATTCTACAATCGGGGGAAGTCAGTGTCCAGCTTTCGCTTCCAAAGGTAAGCACAGGTCGAATTAATGCTTTGTAAAGTGTGAGTTTGCACGACTGCGAAAGATGTTTAGATCGCAAAAGTTTTGAGTATGCGTAGAAAACTCTGTATGCGGCTGAGACACGAGCTTTAATATCTGCCTGCATGTCATTTGACGATGTTATTACAGACCCGAGGTATTTGAAGTTTTCCACACGTTCCACTTCATAGTCGCCAGTATTCAGATTGCCGGGAGGTTTATTCCTGGATGTTGTTAATAGTTTAGTCTTGCCGGTGTTAATGCATAATCCAAGTCGTTTAGCATTTCTTTCAAGCCGAGAGAGACTATCCTTGATATCGCTTGTTCTACGTCCGAGAAGCACAATATCATCTGCATAGCCAAGAATTTGACTAGATTCCATCATCTACGACTATCAAATTGTAATAAAAATTTTGCTCAGCCCATAATTTGTTCAAGATCTCGTTCTCCATATAACAGAAAATCAACAATTCTTAAGGTACCAAAACAGATACGAGAAAATTATATAAATGACTGAATTTGTTGTACCATTTCATATGATTATGAAATAAATTATATAAAAAAGCCAATTTGATGCACTAAAATTAAACAGATGATTGTTGAGTAAGAACTGTTGAGTAAAAATTGTTGCACCAATATAAACGGATGTTTTTTGAAAAATTGGCTAAATGCCAAATCGTTGCAACAAAATAAACGCGTGATTGTTCAGCAAAAAACATGTGTAAATACGAAAATCTTTGCATTAAATAATCAGCTGATTGATAAAAGTTTACTGTAACAACAAGAAATTGTTTCAGCAAAATAATGAATTGATCACTGCACCTGCTAGTGACGCCAATAACAGGAAGCAATCAGAGGACTGCGTGCTTAGCGAGGTTTTGTTACAGCAAGCTTAAGCCATGTGTGTCTGAGAAGTAATTTCCCACAGTTCAATACAAATAACCAGATATGCGCACGCAAATTAAGCTGTCTAAATGAAATTAAATAAGCGAAAGCAAAGAGCAAGGACTCGGACGATACCAACGGCCGATGAAACCGAGATCACCACACACACCAATATACCTACGGTTATTACATATACAAAATTAAATAAATGTTTCACTCAATCCATTATTTTATCCGATCCAAGTCCTCATACCCACATTGATTCAGCCATTCATATTAACTAACGACAAGATCTAAATATCACGAAAACCAAAAACAAAATGTTGCACTTCTAGTCCAAGCGATTGTTACAATTAAAATAATCCAAACATAATAGTAATACAAGACGAATATAAAAAAAATGTTGCGCCTCTGGTCCGGGCGATAGTTGCATATACACGATATTTAATATAATTCAAAATGGCGCTTGAGTAAGACGTACGTTCTTGTTGTGGAATTGAATTTTTAATATAACTTCTCAACTAGTGATTCTAAATTATTGAAAAAATCCGTAGTTTATAAAACAATACAAGCAACAATAATTCAATATATTCTTCAAGTGATACAATCCACATTCGCGAAATTGGGGAAAAAATAAAGTGCATACATAATATTGATCTTCCATTTTCTTTTCAACATCATTACGAATTTCAAGTTAAACTTTATAGTATATAATTATAATTTCAATCTTGGAATACAGAAAGTAGTTAACAAGTGATTTTTTTTTCAAACTAAAGTGCTAGATATAATCTCAGTGCCCTGAAAAATAATACTATAATACTTATATCAAGCTTCAAAAAATTAAAATTAATCATTGTGTATTCGATTCGTAGAGTTCAAGATGGCAGCTAGGAAAAGAACACGTAGCACAAATCTGAACAATCAAGAAATTGCAGAGCTTATTGAGCTCGAGGAACCTACAAACAAAGACCTAATGGCCATGCTAGCTGCAAACCACAATAAACTTCTCGACCACTCATCAAAATTCGAAATCATTAACCAGGCAATACACGGCCTGAAAGCTGAAAACAAAGCCATTCTACAAAGAGTTGAAACGGTAGAAAACATATCATCCACAAGCACAAAGGAAATGGATAAGGTCAAAGCAGTTTTAAACACTTTTCAGCAAAATACTATAGCAAACGACGTCATAGTTGCGGGATTACCAGTTGAAAATACAGTACCTCAAGATGTTGTTATCAAATTATGTAACATCTTAAATTTTGATCGAAACTTTATTTTTTCATCATACAACAAATTTCTCACTACTACCAACGAGAATAATGAAGTGAACAAATACCTACATGTCATCTTAAAATTCCAATCTTACGAAGCTAAGAGCGAATTCATGTCAAAACTAAAAACCAATGGGCCACTTCTTCTAGCACAATTCTATCCGAGTTTAACAGGCAGAAATTCAAACATTTATATAAATGAAAGATTAACCCCATATAACTTAACATTAATGAAACAACTGCGAGCTCTAAAGAAGAAAAACGTAATTTCTTATTTACGGTACATCAATGGGTCAATTTACGTACGAGTTAAAAAAGAAGATAAATCATCAATATCAATCAAATCATTTAATGACATCAAAAAAATCACTCACATCACTGATATCTAACAGATTCAAATTCAACCCACAACAAACGGCATATTAAAATATAATCAAAATAATCGAAACCAGTCTGAGACTAAGTGTCAAGCAAAAATCTTTAGCATTGAAATAAACATTTTGTGTTCTTTAGTGATATTAAACTGATTTAAATTAATTTCTTGTTCTAGGCTTAAAAATAGTTCAAATAGTGTGAGAAAAATAAGCTAAAATAAAAATTAGTTGCATCCTGTAAGTGTCTAAACTAATATCTGTAAAGTGTAAGGTTATTAGGAACTGTGTAACAAAAGTAAAAATAAGCCATTCATAAATTAACTGGTTTTTATATGATAAAGTAATATCAAACATTTATTCTCTTCTTGGTAAACTGGCTAGTTAAGTAAATAAGTTTATTGCTTTGATTGTCAAACCTAAAATTAGTAAACAGCTGATATTTTAATTGCTACCGTACACATACTTTACTGAATATGGATCAAGTATTTAGCGATCCTAACCATCAACATCGGGGTAAGCATTTTTTAAATATTTCGGATTATGAGCATACTATTAAAACAGATAAACTCAGTGGAACGACGATACTATACATAAACATCAACAGATTACAGAACAAAGTTGAACGTTTTGAAAACCTATTGTTTAACCTAAATGTGCAAGTTGACATTATTGTTATGGTGGAAACATTCTTAACCAATGATATTACAAAATTTATTAACATTAATGGGTACCTAAGTTTTCATCATACTCACCCGGTTATATCGGCGAAACATGCGCGTTGTGGTATTTCAATTTTTGTACAAGAAACTCTTAGTCCTAAGCTTCTGTCTAGTGAAACTAATTCTGAATGTGATTTTATGGCACTTCACTGCCAAGCAATCAAAACAACGTTTATGGCCTTTTATAGACCTCCCAAGGCAAATGCCACGATTTCCTTGAATTCCTAGAAACGAAATTAAAGCTGTATCCTAACTCGATAATTTTAGGGGATTTTAATATAAATCTGTTCGATACCAATGACAACGTCGTTCTCAAATACCGGTGTATCCTAGCCTCATCATTCTTTACCATAATTAATAAAACATCACTTGAATATTACACTCGTAAAAGTTTAATTCGTACCTCACTCGATCATATAATCTCTTCCACAGGTAACATATTTTACACATTTTATGGTGACTCTGAGCTAAGCGATCACAGATATCTCCTATTCTGTATTGATACAAAAAAGAACAAAAAAAATTCATATAAAACTCAGAAAATCAACTACGGTAAATTATACGAGTTTGTTTCTAATTTTTCCTTTTCCCATACGTCATTTGACGATTTCTATGAAAGACTTTGCTTAGAAGTAAAAAGAAACACGTATGATGCAATAGTTACTAGCACAAAGGAACGATCTAACTACAAGAAGCCTTGGTTTGACAAGGAATTGAGTGAACTTGTTTCAAAACGCGACGTCTTCTACAAATTAAAAACAAAATATCCGAGCAACACCCATTTTTCTCAAATGTTTCTCAATTCAAAATCATCAATCAAAAAGCTCATAAATACTAATAAAAAAAATTATTACACCAACCTCCTAAAAGAAAACTATAAAAAGCCGAGATATCTATGGTCTTGCATTTATGAAATTCTCTACAATAATAACTCCAAACTGGGATATGTTCCTATTAACTTAATAGTCAACAATATTTTATGTGAAGACCAACAGATAATATCAAACGAATTTAATGATTTTTTTCAAAACATTGGTCAGGAAATTGCAAATTCATGCTCAGCGACTAAAATTCAATTACTTCCGAGCTTCAAGATAGCATCCCTAGCAGACGGCCAAAACTCTCTGACTTTGCGCCTGTATCAGTGGATGAAATTAAAGGCTACATCTCTCAACTGGACAATAATACTGCGAAAGGCTCTGACAATATTTCTATTAAATTTATCAAGAGAAACCAACATTATATCCTACCTTCTTTAGTGGATAGTATAAACCAAGCCTTCTTAACCTCTACATTTCCATCCAAACTCAAAATTGCTAAAATTACCCCAATATTTAAATCTGGCTCCAAAACCAATAAAACAAACTATAGACCCATATCCGTCCTTCCGATTATATCGAAAATATATGAACGAGCGATCTTAACTAGAGTATCAAAATATCTTGAAGAAAATAATATAATTAATAAAAATCAATTTGGATTCCAAACAAAATGTAGTACTGCATCCGCCTCACTCTATTTCGTGGAAAATATACATAGAAATTTGACAAATAAAAAAACAACAGGATGTTTATTTATTGACTTAATGAAAGCATTCGACTGTGTCAACTTTGATATTCTAAAAATAAAGCTAATTAAAATTGGGATAACAGGAAATGTTTTGAAACTTCTCTGTGACTACCTAAAGGATCGTCTTCAATACGTTCAATTAAGCGATACTCAATCGAATAAACTTAAAGTAAAGTGTGGAGTACCGCAAGGATCGATATTGGGTCCGATGCTTTTCCTTATTTATATGAACGATATTTTCAAACTAGACTGCTTTGGTAAACTGCATTTGTTTGCCGACGACATAGCTCTAACCTACGGATCACCCAATAATGAAGTACTTATTAATGAAATGGAGTCAGACCTGTCTGTCTTATCCAATTGGCTAAATTCTAATAGATTGCGCATAAACATAAGTAAAACTAAGTTCATTACGTTTAATCGCAGCACACCCGCAATCCAGAACAATCTTTACTTGGATAGCGAGAGAATTTCTAAATCAGATTCAATCGATTATCTCGGACTTACTATCGATTCTAATTTGAACTGGTCAGGCCACGTTGAGAAAATCAAATCAAAAATAGCAGTCCTCTCGGGAGCCGTTTGGCGTGTGTCAAAATTTATTCTGAAAGACGTATTACTAAACATCTATTTCGCACACATTCATTCTTATCTGTTATATTTGATCGTAATTTGGGGAGCCACTACTGCTACCAAGTTAAAAGAAGTACAAACCGTTCAAAACAAAGCACTAAAATCTTTATATTGCCTGCCGCTCTTATATCCTACGAAATTACTATATTCGGAAAACGTGCTGCCTGTATCTAAACTAATTGATTTTGAATATATGCTAATTATATATAAAGCAATTCATGGTTTAATTAGAGTTAATCATGATTTTACTACTAACATTGACATTAGTAATCGCACCACGCGTCAAGCTAATGAATTCAGACTACCCAACTTTGGACGACTATCTTCGAAAAACAGCGTATTTTATAAAGGTTTATCTTTATATAATGCCCTTCCCAATAGGATCAAATGTCTGCCCATCTCTAAGTTTAAAACCGAACTCAAGGAAAAATTATATGTGGACTTTATCCGTGAGTATGATGAAATGCACTAAACTGTTGATTAATCTCGTTCACATATGTTGGTAACAGTCGTGCACATATTGGCTTCTACTTTATACATTTGCTCATAATCCGAAGTTACTTACAGAATGCAATATAATTATCATCGTCCTACTTCAAATTAACATATCACCACAGAGCCACTCCATAACTTAATTAATACCTGCAAAACTAAAGAATCTTAGCTTAAGCTCTTAGGTATGAATTTAATATAACAAACTATATAATTTCATAAATAAAATAATTTATTAACATAACATAATTAATTAATTACATAACTTAACAACAATATAACATTTTATAAACTAGCTTAATAATATAATATAATAATGCAATATCCTAATTAATTACTTAAGTTTTCTTAAATATAAATAAGATCAATTCATGTACAATAATGCTCTCATTTTTTCCATGTATTTTAAAAGCTTGCTTTTTTTTGGAAATAAATTATAAAAAAAAAAAAAAAAAAAAAAAAAATAATGAATTTTCGTAATAGAAATAATAAGCTCCAGATATAATATCCAGTAACAAAAAAAACTTTTTATAATCTCTTTAGCAACTAACATTCAAGGGTTATTCAAGGCTTGCGTTGTTTATATTCTCGTGTAATAACTGTCTGTATATGACGTACCTTCAATTTGTTGAAAGCTGATATCCTTGCGAATTGCAAGACCGTTGTAAAGATAAGTCCACGTTCTCAACTTTAGCGCACACATAACAGAATCACACACTTTTTGTTTAATAAATTTCGAAATTTAGAAATTGGCGAGTTTTTTATTACAACAAAAAAATTACTCAAAAAAAAAAACTCAATTTAAAATTTTGACGAGCCCTTATCTTACAGCTAAACATGAAAAAATCCAATTTCGAATTCTTTTATTTCACCATTGTAATAATATTATAGTCATTATATGGCTCAAAGCATATAAATATTCTTTAAATCTGAAATGGTAACATATTTTAAAACTAAAAAACTGAAAAAAACAACGAAAAACAGAAATAATTTAATATTTATGAAATGAGATTTTATTTTCACTTAAAAATTGGTCGTAACTACGACGGTAATTTTTAATAGAGATGGCACTGATTTCCTTTTTTCGAAATACATTCCTACTTTCCGAAACTACCTTACCTACTTTCCTATTTGAAAATTTTGACAGATAATTTGTATTTTGAAAACATTCATAAATATTATTTCTTCCAAATCAAGGTTGCTTTTGTTATTTTTAATATAATTATTATCTTAAATTACTACAGTTAACTGAAAAGAAAAAGTTAAGTTAAACTTAAATGATTAATAATTATTAATTATTGAACTTATTTGATTAATAATTGTTATATACTATCAAGTATGTGTGGAATTATGTTTTATTTTCTAGTTTGTAACAAGTGCGACATATTTCTTCAAATTAATAGTGAATCAGCAAACTCTAATAAGCTACCATCTGTTAAAAATTATATTCTGTGACTGGAATTCCAACTTTAGCTTTGTTAGAGCGTTTGGCTAAGTTTTGTTTATTTATAAGATCAGTAGATCTATAATATCACGGTCTGTACAACATCTACTCTCCGAAACACACATACTAGATATTAGATAACAATAATTGATCAAATAAGTTTCTAATTGTGTAACTTGTTAATTATATTTAATTTAACTTTTTCTTTTTAGTTATTTTAATTATGACCGTTTTGGTGGTCAAAAATTTATGAGTGAAACTCATATGATGGTATCGAACCCAGATCAGTGGATAGAACCAATGGCCGATGCTGGTGATGATCAATATACTTTTCATGTTGAACCGGTTCAAACAATTATTGCAGAAGTTTCAAGGAAAGTTAAAGACGCTGGAATGAAGGTTTTAGCTTTAAAACCATGCACTCCGGTTGAGCTTGTGAAAGAGTACATTAGCTTAGCTGATATGATTTTAATTATGACCGTTAAACCCGGTTTCGGAGGTCAAAATTTATGAGTGATATTATGCCAAAAGTGGAATGGCCACGTTAAAATTACCCCAACATCAGATATAGAGGTTGATGGAGGAGTTGGACCAGAAACAATTAATGAGTGTGCTAAAGCTGGAGCAAATATGATTGTTGCTGGTACAGCAATTATTCGGGCTACTAATTAAAAAGATGTAATATCGCTTTTAAAAACTCTTCAGTAGTTTACACTGGTAGTCTCATAAATATGTTATTGTTCCTAATTTTAAGATGATTTGTTAACTTGGGCTGGATATGGATTTAGATATGGATATGGATGTGGATATGGATATGGATATTGATATAGGTATGAATATGGATATGTATATGAATATGGATGTGGATATGGATATAGATAAAGATATGGATGAGGATATGGATTGGACTTCGTATGGATATGACATGGACATGAATTGGATATGGATTGGATATGTATTAAATACAGATTGGATATTGATTTGATATGGGTTGAATATGGGATTGTATATGAATTGGATATGGATTGGATAGGGATTGGCTATGGATTGGGTATGAATTGGATATGGATTGGATATTAATTGAGTATGGATTGGAGATGTATTGGATATGGATTGGATATGGATTGGATATGGATTAGATATGGATTGAATATGGAATGGATATGTATTGGATATGGATTGGATATGAATTGGATATGGATTAGATATGGATTGGATATAGATTGGGTATGAATTGGATATGGATTGGATATGGATTGGATATGGATTGGATATGCCCGTATAACCATGAGTTATAACACCTGTATATGACCTGTAACGATATCTTTATCTAGATAAAGAAACATGCTGTATGTACATGGTATAGGAACTATAGATTTGGAATAAAGATACCTTTACCATAATTCCCGCTTTGCTACAGTTTTTTTTATAGTCTCTCTATAGGCTCTATTACAGTGTCTAATTAGTCTCTCTATAGGCTTTGCTACAGTTTCTATTTAGTCTCTCTATAGGCTTTGCTACAGTTTCTATTTAGTCTCTCTATAATTTTTTATAAAGTTACAGTAAAGATTATGTTGTCCGGTTTGTATCATATTACAGCCGAAAAATTAACAAAATTATATCCATATTTTTGTTATATTTCTGACATTAATTGTTTGAATTAGCATGACACTAGAGTTTCATGCTAATTCATTACGATTATAATCTCAGAAACTTCGAAACTTAACTTACCGTAAAACTTTTTTTTTTTGTACTTACCGTGATGAGGCTTGAACCCGGGCTTAATTCTTCATGTTCCATCGCTCTATCCGCTATACCATGACGTCCTTGTAAATATCTGAATTAAATCATTTAAATTAAGTACCATAAGTGTAGGTCAAATACAGGCTCTAGATTTGGTTATCTTTACACATAATTCATGTTATCAAACCAAATGTCAAATTGAAACAATAATGTTTCAAAATTTAATTATCAAGCATGCCGAAAATAATAGTAAGTAAATATAGGCGCCGAGATCAAAATAAATATGGTAACCATTTTAATAATATAAATAATAATAGAAGCAATAATGAGTTTAATGTTCATCATGATCACACTTATTCTCGTGCTCAGGGAGTAACTAATAATAACATTTCAATGGAATCCGATCCACGAAGTGAGTATCGGTATTATTAACATTTATATAGAAATTGTGTTTCATTTTATATTAATTTAAATAGGTTCACCTTCACATGAAGATTTGAATGATGTACAATCCTCTATAATTAGTATTATGGATAATTTAAATCCAGGTTTGAATGATGTATGTATCGCTGGAATAAGTATTATGGATAAGCACAACAATGAATTTCCAAATAACTTGCGAGAATGGGCAATCAATTGCCATATTGAGCAAATTACGCTTTCAAAGTTACTAAAAATATTAGTAACGACTGGTCAGCATCCCGAATTACCAATTGATGCTAGATCGTTTTTAGCCACCCCGCGACAAGTGAAAGTTCGTCAGATTGACAATGGCCAATACATACATTTTGGCGTTGAAAAATACTTGCGATCTATAATTACTTCAAATAAGGCAGAAATAAATGCAGAGTTAGTTGATATTCAAATGTCATTTAACGTAGATGGAACTCCAATTTCTGACAGTGGAAGCAACAGCTTTTGGGTAATTTTGGGTAGCGCAGACAATATTTTAAAACGTTCAGTTGTGTTTCCCGTTGGCATATATAGTGGACCTGGCAAACCTCAATCATTTAACAATTTTCTTAAAGAATTCGTCGATGAAATGTGTAACTTAATTAATGATGGAATTATTATTGAGCATAAAAGGTATAAACCAAAAATTAAGGCATTTATTTGCGATGCACCAGCAACGGCTGAAATAAAAGCGATTAAATATTACTCTGGCTATTCATCCTGCCCAAAATGTGTCACTAGAGGAAAAATTGTTTTAGATAGAAATAGGAAAACAAGGAAAGTTGTTTTTCCTCAAATAAATGCTTCATCCAGGACAGATTCAAACTTTAGAGCAAGACTTACTCCCTCTGGTGATGTTGATAAAGATCACCATAAACAAAATCGCAGTGAGCTTGAACGTCTACCCATAGATATGGTTAACAATTTTTTGTTGGACAAAATGTATCTAGTTGACGAAGGAGTAGTGAAAAAATTCATTTTTTTATGGATAGGCAAACCGAACCACCAAAAATTAAATTCAGTAAAAATAGGACAAATTAACAGCAAGTTAGAGAATTGTGCCAAATTTTACTGTATGGTATTTCAGCGGAAATCGAGGTCATTTCAATACGCCAGATTATTGAAAGCATCAGAATGTAGGACATTCTTATTATACAGTGGTCCCGCAATACTAAAAGGCATATTGCCAAAAGATGTGTATAAGCATTTTTTATGAATGAGTTTGGCAATACGTATACTGACATCTCCTGTGTATTATTTGATGTACAATGAATATGCTGATGAATTACTGAAATATTTTGTAAACAATTTCATAAAACTATATGGAGAAAGCAACGTGACATTCAATGTCCATGGACTAGTACATCTGGCAAGTGATTCTAGGGCTGTAGGTCCCTTAGATGAAAATAGTTGCTACAAATTTGAAGCTTACATTAAAAATATAAAAAAAATGTTTCATTCATTTAATCGTCCACTCGAACAGTGTCACAATCGAATATGTGAAATGATTCAATTTAATACAGAAAATTTTCCAAAATCAAACAATCAAAATACAAAATTTACACATCGTATAAATGGCACAAATAAATTCAATACAGCAATTTTTAGCGATTTTACAATTCGTTCAAACCTCAAGAGTGATTGTTGTATTATGTTAAGAAATGTATGTCAAGTTATAAGGGTAAAATGGTTTGAAAAGAAAAACGAATCGTTTTTTGTCACTCGCCAAAGACTCATAAATATTAAATCATTAAATAGTGAACCTTGTTGTTTAAAGGAATTTTTCTTTTCGACAGGCGTATTTGAAGAGGCATTAATAGAATATGAAATTGTAGAGAACGAGGAAAATAACCTTTGTAAAATGTTTTGCTGCCCTTATCTTAACGGCAGATATTTTGTTGTCCCTCTAAATCACACATTGAAAGCGATTGCTTAGTAGTCCCACTAGTAAAACATAATGTAAATTCAGAATTCCAATTTATTTCAACATGTAAATATAAATACAATAAAGAATATGAAATAATATTTTAGCAAAATATAATAAGCAAGATTATTTGCTTAAAATAATTTGCATAATTTAAAAAAAAGAAGTAAGAAATATAAAAAAAATTTGTATCTATTTGTTTTCGCGTATAGCAGAAGATCGAATCCTATCGTTCAAGTGCAGTAAAAAATATATAATTTCGTCTTTTGCCTTCCCTTCTGACACACCACAATTTTGAACTAAAACATCTAAGTATATAAAATATGTTAAACATACATATTTATAAAAAATGTCTAAATAAAAAATTATTTTAAAATAAACTAACCTATAATTATTTTCAGGGCCGGCGCTTCCTTGGAGCAGTAGGAGCAGTTTGACGGGGCGCTAAAATTGGAGGGCGCCAAAACCCAATTAATAAAAATAAATTTAAAATAATAAAATAAATATTTTAATTACCGAAATTTATTACCAAAAATATTTTTTTCACTGTGTAAAAATTCTTAAATTTTTTTTGGAAAATTTCTTTCAATGCAATCTTTGGCATTCAGGGGTGGGTCAGACAGGTTATACGACAAAAATAATGGTAATTTTCTGAAATTAGTAGAAGCAATTGCTGAATTTGACAATGTTCTTTCAGAACACCTACGACGGATAACTAATATTGAGACGCAAAACAAATATTTGTATAAAAGCATTCAGAATGAACTAATTTCAATCGTGTCTAAAGTTATTCAAAATAAAATCGATGATATGATAAAAGGTGCAAAATATTTTTCGATAATTGTTGATTGTACTCCAGATCAGAGCCGCATTGAACAATTATCACTTATTGTTAGAGTTGTTCATAGAAATCAAAACAAACATGAAATTAAGGAGCTTTTTATGGGTTTTTAAAAGCTACAGATACGACGGGTAAGGGCTTAACGAATTTAGTTTTAGACCGACTAACTTCTCTAAAATTTTCAATTAGTGATTGCAGAAGGCAAGGCTATGATAATGGCTCAAATATGAAGGGAAAAAACATTGGAATGCAAGCTCAAATAAAACAAATAGAACCCCGAGCATTTTTTGTGCCATGTGCATCACATTCAGCTAACCTAGTCCTTCTAAATTCAGTTCAATGTTCACTTCAAGCTGTAAATTTTTTTGATACTGTCCAATGCTTATATGTTTTTTTTTCTAGTTCTGTTTCAAGATGGGACATTTTGAAACAGAATGTGAAAACATTAACTCTCAAACCACTCTGTACGACAAGATGGCAAAGCCGCATAGAAGCTTTAAAACCCTTAATGTGTAGTTTAGGTAATATTTATGACGCTTTAGTTCAAATAAGAAGTGACAAGGATAAGGACGGAATAAAAAGAAATAACACGAATAGTTTATCTCTCAAAATTATTCATATTGAATTTATTTGTTCAATAATTATTTGATATAATATTCTTGATAAAATGAATATATTTAGCAAATATTTACAAAGTCCTGCTATTTGTTTAACGACGGCAGTACATTTGTTAGAGGGCACAAAAGAGTTTTTGATGAACTTACGAAATGAGGAAAAATTTCTGGGGTTTATCTTGCAAGCTAAAGAAATAGCTTTAAAATTAGATGTTCCACCAAATTTCCCGGATGCTCCAAGGCGCCCTAGTCGAAACCCTCGTACGAAGGTAGAGACGAAATTATATCAAATCCTGAACAAAAATTTGAAGTTAAATTTTATTTTCAAATCCTTGATCAGGCGTTTCAAACTGTTAGCGAACGGTTTGATCAAATTTCGGAACACAATAATATTTTCAAATTTTTGCATAATATTTCTGTAGCTTCATTAAATGCTTCTGATCATTTAAATAATTGTCTTTCCCTAGAAAAGCATTTAACTTTCAATTCAAAGTCTGATATAGTAGGTTTAGATTTATGGGACAAAATTAAAACATTCCAAAGTATAATTTCAGGAACTTTAAGCCCTATAGAATCATTAGATTTTATATTTGAAAAGAAATTCGACCAGATATTGCCAAATCTAGTTGTAGCTCTTAGAATTTTATTGACAATACTAGTCACAGTAGCTTCCGGGGAACGTAGCTTTCTAAATTAAAAATTATTAAAAATTATTTACGTAGTACAATAGTACAAGAAAGACTGGTAGATTTAGCTAGAATATCTATAGAAAGTAAATTTCTGAGCAACTTGGATTATAGTGATTTGATAGACGACTTTGCAAGAATCAAAGCGCGTAAAATAAAATTTAATTAACTAATATATTTTACAATTTAAAAATACACGCTTGAATTTTAGTGCTATTTATCCAATTTTTTTTAATTTTTTGTTATTGAAATTCGTACGCTATATTAGTAAGTACGATAGCAATTAAATTAAATCTTTATTTATTTTTTAAATATATTTTTAATATTAATTTTTTGTTATTGAAATTCGTACGCTGGATTAGAACGATAACAATATTTAATCTTTTATTTATTTTTTTAACGTTTATTTTTGAGGACTATACCTACGTGGGATACCTCGTTAAAAAAAATGCACTGCATATCCTACCTTTTGGGTGATGTGGAAACGGATTATTTACGACAAATAGATTTTTTTAGGGCGGCATTTTTGTAAACTGCACCAGGCGCCAAAATCGCTAGCGCCGGCGCTGATTATTTTCACTTGTTTCAATTTTCCTATGCCAAATTTTTTTTCCCGTCCTGAAAAATTAATTTTTCCTTGTAACGTCAATGAGTATAATCGGTTTAGCATTTTAGTATGTTCTCTAACATCTCGTCCGCCAATGCGTTTTAAAAAGTAAAACTGAAAATATATTATAAACTATAGGAAATGCTTATTAGGGAAGCTATATGTAAAACCAACCAATTCGTCCGAAAATGTTCCTCCGTTACTTATTTTATCTTCCAATTTAATAATATCTTCCGTCGTATTTAGAGGTAACTTATTGTTCAGCTCAAATTCCGTCTGAGTTATATTCAGTGAACTTGGAAAATATAGGTGAGAGTTACTTGATGCAAAGAAATGTGAGAGTTCTTATTGAATTATTTGACGTACATCTTTTAATAATGATTCCCGGAAGTTTCGTAAGTCTGTCGTGGTGAGAATATCGTTTAAGTTTATATTTAAAACATCTGTGGTGGTGAGAATTTCATTTCCGCTTATGCAATTAGAATCTGTTACATTGGTGTTATCTGCCGAATTAATAGTATCAGATATTTCATTTTCGATGGTTATTGCTTCAGTAACACAACTTTTTGCACTGTGCACAACTTTTTGCACTTGCAATGCATTTTGTCGGAAAACAGGCACTGCTGGTAAAATATCATCATCATCGGTGCTAGATTCAGATATTAAATTTTCACGATCCGTAAATTTTCTTTTACGCAAATTTGTTAGTACTTGTTCATTAATAGCTGTGCCAATATTTTCTATATCCGTAGTATCCAAATCAGTTTTATTTGTTAATATTTCTTCGGCCAATAATGCTTCTTTGTAAGTAGCTGAAATCAACAACCAATTAGTTTTGAATTGTAAATAAATAAATACTCGACTTACCAAATGATTTGTCATCTAATGGCTTTACCTCATATACAGGCCATTTTTTATAAAATTTCCGATTATGTATAATGTAATCTTTCGCCTTTTTTGCACAGAATTTCACCTAAAAATAATATTTGTATACAATAAACACCAATAACCTAAAAATATTATATTTACTCACTTTGCCATCGATTACCCAATCTGTGGGTAAAGTTGCAATTTCCTTGCTCGCAAGGAATTCGTAGACTTCAAACATTTTATTTATTTAAACTTATAGAATTAAATCTAAAACTTTATATTAAATATTTTATTTTATATTTACATATTGCAATTGCAACCAAACACACGAATGAACAACAACCCAATGAAAAAAGGAAATCAAGTTATATTGTGTTTGACAGACTCTAATATTCAGTAAAGTTACTGTACAAAATGCTTTATATAATATATAAAGTATCGGTGTTAAAGTAAAGTGGTATAAATTTCTGATGAATGTAGGTTTTGTATAAAGACTCTATATACATTATTTATTTTAATTTTAAACCGTAACTTTATAGGTATATCTTTAAATATTCTGTACATAGTTTACCAGTAAAGAAACTAAAAACAGAAAAGAGATAGCTACTGTATCGAAATTATTTTACAGTAATTTACCGTAACTTTATAGGTATATCTTTAAATATTCTGTACATAGTTTATGATTCTTACCAATAAAGAAACTAAGAACAGAAAAGAGATAGCTACTGTATCGAAACTAATTTACAGTTATAAATTTCCTGAGACTATATAGATACAAATTTTAGTTTTCTATAGAGGTAAGCAACTAAAGGTTCTGTTCAAATTTATGGAGATCTGTACTTGTGGTTATACGGGTATATGTGAATATTAATAAAAAACTATAGCCCAGCCTACCATTGATTATTAATAAACTAATTGATTTACCAATCAGGACCATAACTTTAACAATAATATGTAAGTAATAATAATCGATTAAACAAATTTATAATGAGTTTGTTTTTAATAATAACTTCTATTTTCCAATATCATAAACATTGCAGAAAAAAACGAATAAATTTGTTTCACTGTTTGTTGTTCAAAATAATAGAAGGATTGCTGTTTAGACCTGAGGCATTGTTGATATTTAACCTGCAGTAGTCCTATTCCCGATTCCGGTACATCGTGATTCGTTAAATAGGAATTGTGAAACAGATTATAGTAATTTTTCTTTACCAGTATTCCGTTGCGCGGAAAATTATTAATTCATCTTAAAAAATTTTTATTTACTGCACTTTTTCTCAATTCCCTTATTCAAATAACCGGATGGTTTTTGGATAAATGTTTTACGAAAATTTTGGGTTTAAAATGACACAACCCAGCATTTTAAAGATAAGCAACTTGTTTGTTTTGTCGGTTTATTCTGGGACATTCTTTAAAAGCTATGTTACCCTTGAATAAAACAAATATATAATTAAAGATATAAAACCAACAACTAAAAAGTCATCCATTTAAACAAAAGAAAAAAACTGAAAATACTATTAATAAATCGCTGTTATTAATTATATTTCGTATATGTATATCTCTTACAGCACTTTGCACAATTTAATAAAACGATAAAAATCTAGACATTTAAAATTCCTTTCCCAACTGGCATTATTCAATATAAAAGCAATTAAAATTATAGTTCCCATAAAAAAGCAATAAACATTTAAAATTAAAAATCAATTAAATATAATAAAAACAAACAAAAAATGCAAATCCGTTCAATAAAATTCACGTTCGACTAAAATCTAATAGCAGTTAATTATTCGAACTCATAATACATTAATTCCAAACCGACAACTTAATTAAATTAAATTAATTAATGTTATATTTTTCTACAAGGAATTAGGCCATTCAAATTCAACTTTAGTTTTTAATTTAACTTTTTTTGTCGGGTAATAAAAATAAAAAAAAATCATAATATTTGATTACCTTTAAAACCACCAGTCAACAACAATGGTATCCACAAAATAATTTTGATATTGTATTTTATAAACACATAAATTAGTTTCACTTATTCGACAATTGAGGTCATCTTAAGTATCATTCATACGAGCATAAATATTTTTTATATTGATTGATTGATTGATTTATGGTGTCTAATTGTACTATTTAAATAATGAAATATAATTGTAAATAATTATTAATATTTTTGTTTGATTTTTGTGTATACGTAGTAAAGATTAAGAATGGAAAAGATGAAGAGTTATTTAACAGCAAAGTAAATGAATTTAAGTGATAAAATATGGAGGGGCTGAAATCTCAAGCTCTGAGATATCAAGACTTCGGTCTGGGTTAGGGATTTTGATATAGTTTTCGGCAAAAAACTTTTATGAGGACATGGTTTTTAGTTTGGGCAGCGATGTACATCAAACATAACTCTTTGTTAAAGTACAAGTATTTTTTATCTCTGTTTAAAAATTTATTACAAAACTAACACGAAACATCAATACGTTGCCGGAAAATAATAATCAAAATTCCAAAAATATTGTTAAATTAAATAAAATCAAACTTTTTCAAAATTCCAAAAATATTCCAAATATTAGAATAAAATCAAATATTTAAATATTTTCTAAATTCCAATAATATTTCAAAAATTCTTAAAAATACAAACTTTTTCCAAAATTCTAAAAATATTGCAAAAATTATTACAAAATCATAAATTGAAACTTTTTTCAAAATTCCAAAAATTATAATAATATCAAAATTAAAAATTTTTCAAAATTCTCAAAATATTTCAAAAATTCTTACAAAATCAAAAATTAAAACTTTTGCCGAAATTCTAAAAATATTGCAAAAATTATTACAAAATCAAAAATACAAACTTTTTTCAAAATTCCAAAAATATTTCAAAAACTATAACAAATTCAACTTCCATGTCCAATCTCATTTTAAATTACATTTACGTCATAAAAACAGCTACATTTTTTTTCCCAAAAAATTGGCTAAAAAAATAAATGAAATCATTTTTGACACACTTGACATTATTTTTTGAAAAACTTATAATGCCATAATTCTCAATAATAATAATAATATATCATGTCATACGAACTATTAATTTTATTTTTTTCTAAAAAAATTGGGTAAAAAATAAATAAAAACCTTTCTTTTGACACACTTGACAACATTTTTTGACAAACTTATAATGCCATAATTCTCAATAATAATAATTAAATTTCATTTCAAACAAACACTTTTATTTTTTTTGCAAAAAATTAGGTAAAATACTAAATAAAAATCTTTTGACACACTTGACAACATTTTTTTGACAAACTTATAATGCCATAATTCTCAATAATAATAATAAAATTTCATTTCAAACAAAGAAAATTAATTTTATTTTTTTCCATAAAATTAGGTAAAAAATAAACAAAAATCTTTCTTTTGACACACTTGACAACATTTTTTTGACAAACTTATAATGCAATAATCTAGTTTTTGATCTCACATACCGACACACTTCCGGTACAGTTATCGAACACAGCGTCCTTTCGGACCTGTCCCTTGAGTATACCTATTTTTAGAAAAAAAAATTTTTGAAATCCCTCCAGCGGTTTTCCCTGCAGCGTAGGTAATGACGGCCGGCAGACAGACATACATTTTTTTTTTTTTTGCTTTTTTAGAATCAGGAGGTCCTAAAACGTCAAGAAATGTCAAAAAAATTGGGGGTAAGAATTTCACTTTGAGCTCATGAATGTAATACTTAGGTCTTTCAGACCGAAGTAATATGGACTAATAATAGTTGATGTACAAATATAGTATTTTAGTGTAACATTTGTTTCGTAGTAGGTATAAATATTTGGCCAAAGACGAGTTGGAGTATTTCGATCGCATATTTTTTGTATAATTAATTCAGTTTTAATTGAATTTTTATAAAACATAAAATGCTCACCCATTTCAAGCATTTTCGCTTAGCAAGAGCGTTTAGACTAAGAACCCACGACAGCCAGACCTTCGTTATTTTATAAAAGCTGAAAGTTTCTCTGCGCATACCCCCTACTCAGGTAGGAACGATTAGCGACATATGAAGTTTGGATCATAGTAGCTTTGGCAGGAAGCAGGTTACATAGGGGCCTCCAAAGTTTCGTGAAAGTATAAAAGCTAATTTTTTTATATATTCTTCGGGATAGTATTAGAAGTCACGTCACCCATTGCCAAACACTTACTATCGTGGTAACCCCCTGCCAGACACCCTAAAACTTTAACAAATTGATAAAGTTAAGGGTGTCAGGCAGGGGGTTTCCACGAAAGTAAGTGTCTGCCAATGGGTGACGTGACTTCTAATACTATCCCGAAGAATATATAAAAAAATTAGTTTTTATACTTTCATGAAACTTTTTAGGCCCCTATGTAACCTGCTCCCTGCCAAAGCCACTATGATCCAAACTTCATACGCCGCTAATGGTTCCTACCTGAGTAGGGGGTATGCGCAGAGAAACTTTCAGCTTTTATAAAATAACGAAGGTCTGGCCGTCTGACCCTCTTGCTCTATTTGTTTAAATTACGATTTAACATTTTGCAAACACAATTAGTTTATTCGTAATGCTTGTTTGTAATGTTCACACATAAGTTTATTTTTAGTTGTCTACATATTAAAGTGGTACTTTATTACTGTGATTTGCGGCCGTAAAGTGTCACTTTTTAACTATATATTTTGTTGTCATAGTTACGTCTAAAAAAGTAACAAACATTTGTATTTGTTTAAATTCTATAAAAAACAGAAATTTTATCAAAGCAATCTTTAACTTCAAAATTTCATTATCCAATTAAAATTATTGTTATTATTTGTTGTCATAGTTATACAATTATTTTGCTAAAAATAACAAATATTTTGTCAAAGGGTACTTGTTCAACATATTTTTATGTCAAAATTTATGCAAAATTATAACTTTCATTTAAAATAAACAATTTTTTTTATAAATATTTTGCTAGCGGCGAATACGGACGTAATGTATTTTGGACCTAATGTGGGTGCAAGTATCGGCTAGCGCCTCAATTTGCAATTTCCACATACGTCCAAAATCTTTAGCTTTACGTCCTTGCATCATAATGTACTATTACTGTGTTACTATAATATTTTTTTAATATGACGATGAGCATTATAGCTCGAAACGGGGATATACGGGGATGAATAATTTTAAAAATCAGTTTACTTTGTTGATTTTATTGACAATAATTATTTCAAATTATGCATTGATTTTTTGAAATAAACAATTTTTGATAGCTCGTCGGTTATCTTGGTAAAAGCGTAACAAATAAGTATTTTGTCAGCAATATTTGCATTTTTTCAATATGTAATTATTCTTAAAATCATTTTTAATGCTTTTTTGGGGTGACCATTCTAAGTGAAATCAGTACAAAATTTTAAGAGTTAAAATATGTAATATCCTTAGTTTCACCTATGTTTCTTCTAAGTCAAAAGGTATATGTGTAAAGCGCAGTAGAAAAATATGTTTTCATTTTTTTAAATAGATTTAAGGAAATTTTGTTGAGACCAACACCAGTTTTTAAAGTACAACTTTCTGCCACGATTGCTTGGGAAAACGTAGGGCTGGAATTTTGATATATTTTCCGTGGGTAACTGCCACATTTTAAAAATAAAAGTATTTTTCCCAACGCTTTGCTCTGAACTCCACTGTTTTGGAAACTCCTAAAGAAATACCCCAAATCCAGTCTTCAGGAGTTAATATGAATGAACTCCACTTCAAACTCAAAATAGTCGCCAAGTTTTTAAAAAGGTTAAACATCAACAAAGCCTCAGGAATGGACAATATTCCACCCATCATTTTAAAAACCTTTTCTAAAGAACTTGCATCAACTTTGACTAAAATATTCTACCAATCCTACAAATCTGGTATATTTCCCTCGTGCTGGAAGTTGGCCGATGTCCAGCCCGTCCCCCAAAAAGGGACCAAAATCCGTTATCTCAAATTATAGGCCAATAAATTTACTATCGGTCCTATCCAAAGTCTACGAGCATTATATTAATACACACATTTCAAAATTTCTGGAAGAAAATCATTTAATAGCCGACAGCCAATACGGTTTTCGAAACAGAAGATCAACCACCGATCTATTAAACTATGTAGCGCATTGTTGGAACAGCATACTTGATAAAGGTGGTGAAACATACGTTATCGCTTTAGACATCTCCAAGGCATTCGATCGAGTCTGGCATGCCAACTTGATCCACAAGCTCGTTGCGTATGGTTTTCATCCCAATGTTGTGAAGCTGATTCAAAATTTTCTAACCAACCGATACATTTCGGTCTCCTTAGACGGATTTTCTTCTGGGTAAAAACTAATTAACGCCAGTGTACCTCAAGGCTCAGTATTGTCCCCAACCCTATTTTGATTTATATCAACGAATTGTTGAAAATCACCAGCAACCCAATAAATAGTTTTGCAGATGATAGTACTCTGCACAAGTCGTTCGAGCCCCTTCCTTCAAAAGGTAAAATGCACGAACGAATTAATCCCGCCCGGAGAGACGCTGCCATAAACGTGAATAAAGACTTAAAAAATGTCGTCGATTGGGGTGACCAAAACCTGGTCAATTTCAACTCTACCAAAACACAGCTGTTGATTGTTTCCAGATCAAAGACCGAGTTCCCCAGAGATATTTTATTCAGTATGTGTGATGAACCAATAGGTAAATGTAAAAGCATTCGTTTATTGGGTGTCACAGTTTCAAATGACCTACTCTGGAACGATCATGTAATGGCGACGGCAAAAAGCGCGTCTAAAAAACTCGGCCTCCTAAATAGATGCAAAAAATTTTTCACTCATACCAATTGCTCCATGTTTATAAGTCCTATATTCGTATTTGTATGGAGTACTGTTGTCAAGTTTGGGGTGCTACTTCTGTTTCCATCTTGGCCCTCTTGGACTCTGTTCAAAAGCGGGCTATACGAATTGTGGGTGATCGAACTTTGACATCAAAACTTGATTCCCTACAACATCGTCGCACTGTTGCTGACCTCGTTGTTTTCTACATATATCGTCATCAACAGTGCTCAGATGAAATCAGCAGCCCCATCATGCCCCAAACTTATTCTTACCCCCGTTCCACTCGACAATCGGCTACCGCAACCAGTCAAACGGTCGAGATCCCACGCTGTTATACTGGCAGATCGCAGAAAGACTTCTTTGTCCGAACAGCATACAAATGGAATAGTTTGCCGGAATCCTTAGTCTCAGGTGACTTCAACCCGCAGAGGTTTAAAAAAAGCGTTCATCATGACCTTAGAACGCCAGTTGTTGAGGGACCTAGGTCTAGACCTAGGTCTTAAAAGGTATTTATGTGTTGTTGTGACACTAATTGTAAGCCCTATAACACAACACATTTTATTCAAAAAAAAATAATTTTTATATCACCTTTATACCAAACGATGACTCGAATAGTTTTATTTCCTTATTTATTGGAGCTTAATTGGAGCTTAAAGTAAAATTTAACAATTTTCTTAAAAATCAGTACTTTCAGTACATAGTTTTTGAAATCATTAAAAATCAGTACCACATATGTCTATCAGTATACAGAAGCTAGAAAATCAGTACTGCACTGATAAATTCAGTACGAACGGTCACTCTATGCTTTTTACTTCAACTAAATGCTTTAGAGAAATTAGAACGAAGAACATTTACAAAATGGATGAAAGCCATACTTTGAGTTCCGTATATTGAAAATGTAAGATCGTTAGCTTATTGGTGAGACTTTGGTACCAATCCGACCTTAACAATCAGGTTTGGATCGCCCATAAAAGGATAGCTTGCCTGTAGCATTTAAGAAAATCAAAAATTTGGTTTGAGTGACGGATGTGGCTGTGAGTGACAGATCTTAGGATAATGGCAATATCACGGCTTCAAACTGGAAGACGGTAGACATCTTTTAAAAATTATTGAAACGAGTATAACTGGTTGATTACGGCTAACAGAGATTGTGGTTGTGTAAAAGAGAACTGGTTCCATTGGAAGCCCAATGGAATCGGTATGGCAGGCCGCGTACATAGTTCGATTTTGAACACTAAGCTAGCTTCAGCCTGCGGGAATGAGAGATTATACCTGCTGCCCTGTACAAATTACTGAATTGTACGCATGTATGTTTATCTAACGGATCGGGCACAAAAGAAAAGTGAAGAAGGAGACTCTAGCGGCCCTTCAGGTCGAAGAAACAGCGACAGTCACGAACAACCTCATATTATGTTTCACTCACACGCTCATACACCTCATACATTCACGCACACACTCACAAGCACATATTCACACACCCATAGATACATCCATGTACATACACACACCCACACAACCCTATACCTATATGTATATTTAAAAGTACTTACCACATGCCAGTAGTAGATCCTTCTCCCTCGTCCCTGTCGGACTAGCCGATCATCTCTCTCGGCTCAATTGTATGATAATAATTATAAAACGGTTGAGTCGAGCGATGGTGGATAGAATATGCGTAATTGTGGCAATATACAACTATTGATTCGGATTATAAAATTGTTGATTTATGCAATTGTGGACGAGTGTTGAACATAGAGTATGTAAAAATTTGTATCACTGTTGACTCCTGCGATTGTGGATGAAAGATGCGTAATTGTGGCAATATACAACTATTGATTCGGTTTATAAAATGGTTGATTCATGCAATTGTGGACGATTGTTGAACAAATGGTATGTAAAAATTTATATCACTGTTGAATCCTGCGATTGTGGATAAACGATGAGTATTTATGGCAATAAACACTGCAAATACACTGTTGATTCAAATTATAAGACTGTAGATTCATGCAGTTGTGGGTGATTGTTGAGCAAATGGTATGTAAAAATTATGTCACTGCTGAACCATGTGCTTGTGGATGAATAATAAGTAATGGTGGCAATATAAAAACTATTGATTAATGCGACTGCGGACGGATGATTAGCAAATTGTACGCAAAACTTATGAAGCAGCCGTGCTGAATCCCTGCTGAATCAAAATTGTTGATTGGATGATTATCGTGGATGATTGTTGAACAATAAGAAAAAAAAACTACATATATCACAGCTGCATCAAGCGAATGTGAATGAAAGCTAATCAATTGTGGCAATACCAAGCTATTGAATCATGCGACTGTGGACGGATGTTGAACAAATTGTAAGTAGATTTCGTATCACTTCTGAATCATGTTCTTTTTTGTTTTATTTAATTTTATTTGATTCGTTCATTGACATAAAATCTCTTGTCTAATAATCTAGTTTAGGTTACACAATCTTTTTATTACTCTCAACACTAATTCTAATTGATCTACGTTATCTTTTCATTCACTAAAATGAGCCAACATAACCTAACTAAAACTAACAGTTTCTCGCCATTTAAACCGCACTTATTCAACACAAAAAAACCAAAGCATTTATGATTAATTAAATTGTTCTAACTAATTTTAATCCAATTAAACTATAAATTGGTCTACTTATCTAAATGTTACTATTATAGTTGACTCATATTGAAAAATAGTTGTTATTCACAAATTGATTACACTTAACATACCGACATTTATCACAAATAAAACAGATAATATCTGAAGGCACCTCTGACTTGGCAGTGGACTATAGTAATTAATTGTTAACGTCAAGTGAAGAGCCAGAGGGCTATCAAGTTATAAAGTTTAATTAATCGATGAAAAGTTGATTGATGGAATTGTGTCAAATAATATTTCATTCCTAACAAGGCGCAATATGACAAATGGTGATGTTACTGAGGTACCATATGCACACAGTTCAATGTAAATTTTGCCTAATTAGGCGTACGATGACAAATGTTGATACGACTGATAAATCATATGCACAAATTTAAATATAAATTATGCCTCACACGGCTACGATGACAAATGTTTATGATGCTTCTGGTAAATCATCTGCACAAATTCAATATAAATTGTGCCTCACAAGGCGTACGATAACAAATGTTGATACGACGTATAAATCATATGCACAGATTTAAATATAAATTATGCCTAACACGGCTACGATGACAAATATTGATGATACTTCTGAAATTTTGCTTGTCGATTGTATCAACTAAAGCATATAGGTAAATGGTAGTTCTTCCTTGCCTAAAAATTGAAAAATAATGAATTAATGACTTATAAATGGTTATGGTTTGATGACCCTTTTGAAATACTATATTCTCACTATCAGCAGCACATATTCTTTACATCAAAACATGGCGTCGATACAGGCATAAAATCACATTTTGCCCTCTCATGGTATTAAGTTGAAAATCCAAGAGACAAAAAACGGCACAAAAATTAACAATGATTATTCAATTATTTATTTATATTCTCAGTTTTTAACTTTAAATAATTATAAAAAATTTACAACATTATTTAATAAAAATCAAAAAAATGAACCATCTCTTTGAAATCAAAACGAAGAAGAGGATCTTCTAGCCTAAACGCTAACATAATATAGACTCAAAAATCACACCTTTGTGTGACTGCAGAGCCACACGTTTCCAACAGGCAACACTGCATTCATTAGTGCTAAAAAACTGTCTTATTGAAATATCAATGCCAAATTTCGCTGAGTGGTGAAAACGCGTACTCAACCGATGAAGGCTTGATGTCAAAATAACATTTCATAAACAATAATATTATTAAAATATTCAAAACAAGGGGCCCTATTCCCGAACACATATTTGTCAATTGACAATATTGTCAATTTCACCAAAATGCTTAACAACTTTGTTTAAAAATGGTATTCTGTAACTCTTATTTGTGTCAAACAAATTATAACAAATTTTTTCAAAATTATAACAGATTTTTGGTACTAGATTCGAACTTTTGCCACTAACTTTTTTAATCTTAAAAGATGTAAAATAAAATAAAAATATATGTAATAAATAAATATGTTTTAATGATATTTATATAAAAATATGATTATTTAATATTATTAAAGACTTAATTTTGAGTTATAAATTAATTTTTACGCCAATCGATGAAATTTGTATGAAAAAGTCAACACACAAAACATAAAGCAAAATTGTAATTTTGACAGTAACTTTATTGTTCTTGTCAGATTCACAATATTGTGTTGAATTTTCACCAAATTGGTGTTACATAATACGAAATTCACAATATTGTGTGAATTTACAATATTTATGTGTTCGGGAATAGGGCCCCAGGTAAGAATACTTGATCAAATAACAAACAATAAAATTATTAATAGCTTTCTTTTTCTTGAGGTTACGGAATTTATGGAAAAAAGCCAAAATTGTATTCTCCCCAATTTTTTCATTTTGAATCCATCACCGACTGACAGCAAAAATATTATCTTCCAATAAGAAAAATCCATGGGTGGAGTCGGGTATTTATAGTTGATGAAAACATAAAGGTTGATTTCAACGATAAATAAAGAAACGATCAGTTGCTACGTTTCCACAAACTTTGTGCACCCATTAAAAAAGTTGTGGTTTGTTTTTTGCTTGTTTGGACGTATTTCACCATAACTATAACAGTTGTCATCGGAATTATGTCAAATTAAAAGCGTATGCCGATATCCAATCTCTGATGTATAGAATATGGATCATTCTTCTTGAAAAAACTTTATCATGGTGCCAAACTAGAAGTAGTAAATATGGAGAGTAAACCATGTTGCTTAGATCATTTTAAAACTTTAAGAACCACAAATGGTTGTGAAAATACTGAAATGCATCCAGAACTTCTTATTTTACCTAACTGAAAGACATATAGACAATGGAATGCCTAGTGATGGCATTAGCAACAAAGACTCTTTGTGAAAGCTATCTAAGAGTGACTGCTTGATAAATTTTGGCTTTGAAGCTGATAGTTATAATACTGGTAGGATGAAGTTGTGAATCGGTTGAGGATGTTATCTCCATGCATAAAACCTCATCTGAAGAAGGACGTAGGGAAGGACTAAGGGAGGAGGACTAAGACCAAACAAATGTTCATGGATACGGATCATGTTGCGTAACTTTATTTATCAATAAGGTTCTAAGAATTGCCTGATTACTCTGACTCAGCTCACGTATTGGATTTTATTGTTATTGATGTGAAAACAAAACATACAAAAATTTCTACTAGTTAGTCTTCCCCATTGTAAGGAATGGACTAATGTTTTTTTCTGCTCAAACTGTCAATAGAACAGCTAAATCAGCTGCAGCTTGGTCTTGATTCAAGAAGCATGAGTTGGCTTCGATCATTTATGTTGACTCGAGTTCGAGTTTTAAAACTACAAACTATTGCTTGTGACAAACCAATATAACATTTGTTCTTGTATCCTTGCTTATCCAAATTAAACATTTTTCTGTTTTGGTCATAACGATGCAGATTCAACCACGTCAGACCTGGAGATAAACAATTAGAATTTCAGGTCTTGCTAAAAAACGCACTTTCCGAGATGATCTGAACCACATGTGGTCTGATTATTATTGCAGATATTAAATATACGGGCTGTAAATGAGCGGATGGTATTATTTTCAGGAGGAGCTTTGTATTACGTCACATTCCTGGGAAATTAAAGCAAATGTTATCCTTATACATACGTCGAGAAAGCGACCTCATTGTCATTATCAAAAACCTCAAGCCCATTAATTTACCTTTTTATCTCTAAAACATACTAGAAAGATCATTAGAAGACTTTTTGGGAGGTTTAGTATAGAGCTAAAAAATTGTCTATATCCCAACATGTACATTGCAATGACTCTGTGCAGTAGCTTTTATATGATATAGCCTTAAACACCTTTTTTTGATAATAGATTCTGCACCAATAATCCGTGGCGATAATCCAAGTCTGTCTCAGTAAATACTCCACTTGCAAGTTTGTAAGAAGAGGCACACCATAAGGTGGAGATTAGTATCACCCCTTTTCTGGAACATGATCATTTATGAACTGTTGCTAAACCTGGAAGATCTTTTAGATAAATATCTTGGTGCTCTTTAGGATTTAAATGCGAAGTGTTCTTTGCAATCTCGTTAAATGAACTGTTAGTGAACTCCCAAGTTGAATTTGGTTTTCTCTTCCAAAAATTTCCTAACCACATAAATTTGACCCTCAAACTCTCAAAGGCATCATTCTGAGTGTCCCAATAAGGGTTAATTTCATGGACCTCATTCTAGCAAGCCAAACTAAAAATCAAATAATCTGGAAATGTGAGGCGAGTAAGGGCTTGAGTCAGGCAAAATCCTAGTTACCATAGTGCTCCAGTCAGGCAAACAAATAAATAAATAAATAATGGCCCATCAGACTATTTATGAAACTTCAGAGATCCGCATCACTCTGCATGTACTGGATCTCTATAAGATGTACATCTACCACAATACTAGAACTACTTTTTCGTCTAGTTAGATTCTACCAACATCTTATTCAAACCGATAGCCATAGGTCAGCCAGTCGCTGCTATTGTCATAAGACTCATCACTGCCATGGTGATATTTTAGGAGTGCTGGTGGATGACCTCTTTTCACTCAACGGTAGCACTCCCAATCTTAGTTATGGACTATTCGTTGATAATAGCACGCTTTGGTTGCTCAAAAAACGAAATGCTTTCATATAACTCTATATCTGGGCTTTAGACTATTTAGACAGACAGCGCGTCACATGATCAAGATATATTCTACTAGTCGGCTTCTTGGCAACCTTATTTTAGTTTTATTTTGAATCCAGTAGTTTTGCATTTTACTTTTTATGTATTCTATTTGTAGACTACCATTGTTCATATAATAGCTCAGACATTGAAAATTCGTTCAATTTAATCGAAGTGATCTCTGAAGCACAAACATATTTTTATACGACCTACTTGTCCAAACGTTTCAATGAAAATTAATATAAATAAAAGTAATGTTAAATTAGCACAATCGATTTCCTTAATTATTGAGCGCAGTTAAAAAAACAATTAATAACACAAATTTAATCTGATTATAATATTAATGTTTATTGCTTTGCACTTATAAAACATCATAAACTACTGATTAAATTCAGGTTTGTTTGTTTGAAATAAATTTTGTTTGTATATATTACTTATAGATACACATCAGGGGTGACCAACATGAAGCATTTAAATTGTTGTGTAGGTGACCAACATGAAACTATTAATGCCTTATTGTTAGCTAAAAAGAATTGTTTTTTCCTTATTTTTACTGTTAATATTTTCTAGCGTTGAAAATCGATAAGGAAATCAATTGGAAATCTTTGAACTATCCAAAATTAATTTTTTTTATAAATAAAGTTAATTTTCTTGGGGTAATTTTTTTATGTTTCGGACCTATCTGTGTTAGAATCTGTAGATTAATAAGTGGTGGTGGAATGTTGTATTGCGACCAAAAATATCTATCGCACACCAACTGTTTACTTGCTGGTGAGGGCCCAGTTAGAGTATTTCCTTCAATCCAGCCTTCTTTATGAACTTCTGTATATGGAAAGGGTTAAGTGTAAGGTACCTATGGTACCTATAAAGGGTTATATAGATGAATGTTTCACAATCTTTGAAAAAAAGACCTGCATTTCATCCTGTTGTGCACATGCCAGTATTCTCTGGTGGTTCCTATTTCTCAGGTGGTAAGCTGAGCCTGGAAAGCTAAGTTGTGACAAATATTGTAGTTCCTATAACACAATACTTTTTATTAATAAAAAATTAGAAAACCACTCCAAAGTATTACAGAAAACGATTAAAACTCAACAGTTTATTCAACATCCAAAGGATCAAAAATGAACCTTTGATCAGGATCCTTTAAAAAATCTTGTGTCTCTGAAAACGGTCACTGTAATCGTTTACAAATTTGTTCCGCAGATTGGATGGGATCAATTAAAAAAATATGAAAGAACATAATCCAGCTATTAATCAAGCAAGGATTGATTGAGTTTTGGTAAATCATATGTTTGTCTCAAAAGTAAAAAAATAATGTCAATCACATATCTCAACACATAATGTCTTAATGAATATTCTGAAGTCATATGAAATTGAAAGATTATTTTTTGGGTTTAATGAATTATTTTTCTCTAATTTACTGTTTCTATGTTTGTGTTTTGACTCCTATAATAACTAGGTTTGTCTGATGTTTTGTCTATTTTCCAAGTAGTATTAATTGGGATACGGTTTACAAGTGTATTTTCAACGCAGCCCTTCCTCTGTTTTTACACAAAAAACTAATAAAGACAAACAAATATTATTTTGTCCTTTATTCCAGAAGTACCTCACGCAAATGGTTCACAGACGTGTTTCATTTTCTATTCTTTCACGAATTTAATTATTTAACTATTCTGCCAGTAATATTCAATTCATAAATTGAATTAAATAATTTGTGAATTGAAATTTGAATTTGTTCGCGAATTCATCGCTTATAAACAGTTCTCAATCGGCGAAAAGGTGATGCAGATGAAAAATCGAATCAAGACACCGATAAAATAAAAAATTTGAACCCGACCTTTTCCGGTTGCCTAGAAATATCGGTAATCGTTCGTGTAGTAGAAAAACGTTTCTAACCTAAGCATTAATCACGATTTCTGGCCAGAAAACCAATCTCAGTTGGTAAATGTGTACCGCATTATCGACCAATCCACAAAAATAAATTAGTTCTCACAAATTTCTGAAAATTTTATCTTAATTTTCACACACAAAAATTCTGGCAAAATCAAATGATGGACGATAAACTTTTTCCAATAACGTGAATTAATCGCACCTCCTGGCTAGAAAACCAATTTCATTCACCGTCTATCCCAAGCGTCTATCCCATTATCGACAAATCCTTGAAAAGTAATTTTTTGGCTCAAGTTCTTAAAATTATATCTCAATATTTTCACGAATTAAAAATCTGAAAACATCACACGAAATACATTAGCTCGTTCTTAATTAGGTGCATCAATTAAAATTTCCGGCCCGCAAACCAATCTCAGTCTGTAAGCGTCTATATAACCCCGCGTACTCCAGTCCCTGCTATTGGCATATGAGTTAACGTGAGATATCACATACCACTGGCAATAGCAGTGAAATAACACTAGCCAAGGTGATATCTTAGGGGTGCTGGCGGATGAACTGTATTCAGTCAACGATAGCACTCTCAATCTTAGCTAATGAATATTCCTTGATGCTGGAACGCTGTAGCTTGCTCGAAGAAACGAGCCTCCATATAACTATATATTTGAGCTTTAATCATTTAAAAATATACTGCGTCCCATAATCAAGGATTATGCCATTAGCTGGACTATTGGCAAACCAATTTTAGTTTTGTTCCTGCAAATTTTTAAAACAAATTTGCTTTTTATCTCTTATTTTATTTTTATTTTCCCTTTTCGTGATAGAAATATTGGCCTATGTCATATTTTATATGTGATAGGATTTATGGTTTAGTTATCCATTATTAAACAAAAATATATTAAAAAAAACAAAAAAAAACAGATTTGCGTCCATTAACATCCTTAGAACGCATGTTGTTGTGGGACCTTGGTCTTAAAAGGTTTTTATATGTTGTTGTGACACATATTGTAATGCCTACTACACATCACATTTTATTTAAAAAAAAAAAAAATATTATTGACTATCTCTCGAATATAAATTTATTTTTACAAAGTTCTCAAAATTTTATCTCAATTCATACACATACAACAATTCTAGCAAAATCACATGAAGTACATTGGACTTTTTTTAATTGTCTTCATTAATCACAGCCCGACTGCATTATGTAAGGACTCAGATCTGGACCAGATACGCTTTTCCCTACTACTGATAGGGACCGTATCAGGCACATTGAACAGGTCCTGATCAGTAATGTAACGCCTCAACATATCCAAACTGGATCAGGCAGCGCTACCATAAACGGACCAGAACCAGATCATTTAAAACAGGGAGTTTTCTTTAACCTACATTAGAAAAATTAGGTAATTTACTACGACATACATTAGAAAAAAATAATTATAAAAACATTCCAACTTTATCCTTACTTAAATGTATTCATAACACAGAGAAGCGATAACTAAAGTATATGTGAAATTTCGCAAACTATGTATATCTAAAATGGATAATGCTCTAGTGAATTTTAACCAAATGAAATTTATTAAAGTGAAATAGGGCTCAGATCAGGACAAATAGGGTAAACCTTAGTTAGAAAATCAGATATGATTATGATCCGGCCCTGGTCCGGCAATTACTACTGAGGATGAGATAGGTTTTCGAAATCCGGGCCGGATCAGGAAAAATATGGCACTAATTTGTTTTTTTTATTCTAAGTTAGGCATGTTTAGTGTTAATTATAATAAATTATTAGTTAACGTTTCTGAATATCCGAAGATACCATGCCAACTAGGGATTGGAATTAAGTTTGAATAAACTAAGTTTCTTTTAGAAATTTATGAACGCTAACTTTAAAAATTTGAGGATTAAAGCTATCAGGAAAAACCCATGAAGGTAAGGCGTTCCAGAGATGGGAGACTCTGTTGAAAAATCACGCTGGAAGGCTCTTTTTATATGAACCGTAACAGGATGGGCTATAACATTTACTCTGGTGTTACGGGATTGCTACTTCAGGTAAAATTGATTTAATCTCTTCAGAAGTTCGTTCATCCATAATGTATTTGTAGAAAATTGTCAAATCAGCAACATTTCGTCTGTGCTGTAAAGAATCAAGCTCTTTAGTAAGAGTTGAGTTCCCAATCAGTTTAACAGCTCTGCGCTGAACAGAATCAAGACACTTCAAGCTACTATAATAAGCTCCACCTCATATGTGAGAACAGTACTCCATGCAGGGACGTATAAATGATTTGTAAATTAGAAGAAGCTGTTCGCTATTAAAAAACTTACGACATCGTCTCAAAAAGCTCAATTTTTGAACAGCGTTCTTTGCTAGATTAAAAATATGAGAATTCCATTTCAAATTATTTTCAACTTCTGCTCATAGAAGCCTCATAGATTCTTTCTCTACAAGATCTTTAGAGTCGAACTTTACTGAAAACGGATTAGGTGTGGATAATCTAAAAAAATAACAAGCCTGTGTTTTTCTCGTATTGAATTTCAACACTATTAGAGAGCCCCCCAATCCAAAATACTTTTAAGGTCATGGTTTAAAGAATCTATTAAATTTAGGGTTTTCATGAGACGCATGAAGAGTGCTATCATCAGCAAAACTATGAATATTGTTGAATTCAACAAATCATTAATATAAATAAGAAAGAGAGTTGGAGACAAAGCAGAACCCCGAGGAACTCCTGCATTAGTTATAAAAACATCCGATGAAACACCATCAATATTGACCCGAAATTTCCGCTCGGAAATAAAGCCTTGTATCCAAGATATAAGTTGCTTAACCAAACCATTACATCTTAAGTACTTCGGTCTGATAGACCTAAGTATTACATTCATGAGCTCAATGTGAAATTCTTACCCCCACTTTTTTGACATTTTTCGACGGTTTAAGACCTCCTGATTCTAAAAAAGCAAAAAAAAAATGTATGTCTGTCTGTCGGCCGGCCGTCATTACCTACGCTGCAGGGAAAACCGCTGGAGGGATTTCAAAAATTTTATTTTCTAAAAATAGGTATACTCAAGGGACAGGTCCGAAAGGACGCTGTGTTCGATAACTGTACCGGCAGTGTGTCAAAAAAATCATTATGTGTGTCAAAAATAGCAAATTTTCATATTTTTGGCTTAAAAAACGTTCATTTTAAGTGATTACGAGTAGGAACATTAAATTTGGAGAAATCTTGATGGTCGGGATTGGTATGTGAGATCAAAAACTAGATTATTGCATTATAAGATTGTCAAAAAAAAGTTGTCAAGTGTGTCAAAAGAAAGATTTTTATTTATTTTTTTACCTAATTTTTTGGAAAAAAAATAAAATTAATTGTTTATTTGAAATGAAGTTTTATTATTATATTGAGAATTATGGCATTATAAGTTTGTCAAAAAAGTGTTGTCAAGTGTGTCAAAAGAAAGATTTTTATTTATTTTTTTACCCAATTTTTTGGAAAAAATAAAATTGTTTGTTTGAAATGAAATTTAATTATTATTATTGAGAATTATGGCATTATAAGTTTGTCAAAAAAATGTTGTCAAGTGTGTCAAAAGTATTTAGTTTTTTACCTAATTTTTTGGAAAAAAAATAAAAGTGTTTGTTTGAAATGAAATTTTATTGTTATTATTGAGAATTATGGCATTATAAGTTTGTCAAAAAATGTTGTCAAGTGTGTCAAAAGAAAGGTTTTTATTTATTTTTTACCCAATTTTTTTAGAAAAAAATAAAATTAATAGTTCGTATGACATGATATTTGATTATTATTATAGAGAATTATGACATTATAGGTTTGTCAAAAAATAATGTCAAGTGTGTCAAAAAATGATTTCATTTAATTTTTTAGCCAATTTTTTGGGAAAAAAATGTAGCTGTTTTTATGACGTAAATGTAATTTAAAATGAAATTGGACATGGAAATTTTTGAATTTGTTATAGTTTTTGAAATATTTTTGGAATTTTGAAAAAGTTTGAATTTTTGATTTTGTAATAATTTTTGCAATATTTTTAGAATTTCGGCAAAAGTATTAATTTTTGATTTTGTAACAATTTTTGAAATATTTTTAGAATTTTGAAAATTATTTTAATTTTTGATATTATTGTTACGATTGCAGAAAAATCTAGACGATTACAGAAAGATCTAAACGATTACGGTCACTTCCAGGAAAATAAAATCAACAAACAAGTTAATGAAATGAATATTGTTGTTGTTGTCTCTTCTTAGAAATAGGGTCAACATAAACGATTTTATGAATCAAATCAACATAACGTAAAATAATCGAATATTCTAATGTTTTCTCAAGGTTTCTGGAAAGTGATGTCGAATTATCTAGAAGTATTGCAGAAGGTATATAAGAAAAATACCTTTTGTAGTTTTTAATTAGTTTATTTTAAACCTGCGATTGTGAAGTTAAAAATTATAAAAGTGATCTTTAAATTAGTTTTTGTGTAAAGTTTTTGTAAATAAAGTTATAAGTGTTATTAAATAGAAATATTTTGTGTATTATTTTGAACGTTGTGAATTGGAAATTTCTACAATAAACCGTTGGAGTTTCGAAGCTGTTGGAAGAATATTCTAGTTGGGAATATTGTTTGCTGTATTGTTTTCCTGTTGTTGTGGAACAATTAAGGTGTTGAATACTTAATAAAACCTGGTGTGTTTGCTTACTAATCAGTGATCGAACTCAGAAAGAGATTGGGAATTGCGTTTATCGAATTGAGAGTAAGGCCAATTCGAAGTAAGGTTGGAAAAACGTAACATTGGTGACATCGGCGGATTAGTTAGCTGTTAATAATGGTTTTATTAAGTGATTTGAAGGTTCTTGAGTTAAAGAAAGAACTAGAACAACGTGGATTGTCAACAAGTGGAAACAAAACTGAATTAATGCTACGGCTTCGACAAGGAATGGAAGCCAATGGAATGGACATGGAAAGTTACCAGTTTGGAGTGATTAGTACAAATAATGATCTAGTGGCAGCTGATGAGGAGAAAAGTTTTGTTGCAGAAACAACAACAACATTACCATCTGGAAACTGCGATTTTATGCAGTTATTGGCTATGATGCAACAGATGAGTTTGAACATCAGTCAACAGAATCAGCAATTGGCTGCCGTAAACGCTAATATGGTTGCCAATAAAGACGAGCTGAATCAAAAATTTGATCAACAAAGTAGCAACATCAATCAACAGCTAGAAACAGTCAACAATAACATGGCTGTTAATAGAGAAGAGATTACTGCAACACTTGCTGCAAATAAAGATGAGATGAACCAGCAAATAAACGAGTTGAAAATTGGAATACATCAACATTTGGATGAGAAACTTCTACAAATGTCAACGGCATTTGATGGAAAAGTCGAGAAGATTCAAAACAATATCCAAGAATTAGAACAAAAAGTGCATGACGAAAACAAAAAGGTACTTTCCAAAGTTGATGATTTCGAAAAACGGTTGCAGGATGTTGAGACGACCAAAGTTACCTCACAGGTGGTACATCAAGCAGCAAATATCAAACTAAAACCACCATCATATGACGGTACCACATCTTTCGGCATCTTCAAGTTCCAGTTCGAGACTGCAGCAGATCAAAATGTTTGGAACGCCGAAAATCGTCTTGCTGCATTGATAGTTGCACTTAAAGGGGAAGCAGCTGAAGCATTACAGGCAGTTCCAGAAAACGATCGCAAAAGTTATGCTGAAGTGATGAATGCGTTGGAACGAAAATATGGCAGCGACCACAAAAAGGAGCTATACCGGATCGAGTTAAAGGGTCGCTTGCAACGGAATGGAGAAAGCATTCAGGACTATTCTTCGGCAGTAGAACGCCTTGTACATTTGGCACACTCGAATACTCCACCGAATTTTATGGAGAAAATGAAGATCGAGGCGTTTACTGATGGTATTCGTGATCCAGAAACACGAAAAGCAGTAATGTTGTCGCCAAAAGCAACATTCGCAGAAACTATTGCTTATGCCTTAACGAATGAAACTGCGCAAGCAATTATTAAACCATCAATTAAAATACGCCGGGTGGAGTTGGCTGATGAAAACAACTACAAGTCAAGACCACGAGAGAGTATACGAAGTGATAGAATTCGATGCTGGTTATGTGGCAAGTTGGGCCATATTTCGAGAGAATGTCGAGATGTTAGAAGGAAACGAGCAAGATCAGCATCGCCTATGCAGCGACGTCAAGCAGAAGAACGGGTGCAGCAAGCTAGGGAAGACGATAGAGCAGCACCGCATCAGTTAAACTACAACGAGTCAGCCTAAAGGGGCGTAAGCTGGCTTCCACAACCGATTGCCCCATAACCTTCATCCATGTTTCGAGATTGACAAGGGGAGGTGACAGCCTTACTGTTAGGGCTAATATTGATGGAAAAAGTTGTGTCATCACGTTAGATACGGGAGCAACAAATACAATTGTCCGCACTGATATTGTGAAAGGGAAACTAAAACCAGCAGGGAGATACCGGATGCAGACAGCTACTGGCGAAAGTGCAAGTATTAAAGGAAAGAAAGTGGTCAACTTTGAAATAGGGAATACTCACTTTCAACATGAAGTGGTGGTAGCTGACATTGTGGATGAAGTCATCCTAGGCATGGACTTCATGAGGCCAAATGGATTCGTTATTGATGCTGGCAAAGGAGTACTCACTTACGGAAATGTTGAGTTGCCACTCCAATTTAATGGTGAAGATTCGAATTGTGTTCGTCGAATAATATTAGATCACAGGGAAAAGCTGCCACCCCAATCAGAAACAATCATTTGGGGAAAATTGGAAGGAGGTTCTGGGTCACCCAGGTTGTGGGTTGTAGAAGCCAACAAAGAACATCAAAATTTTAAAGAAGTCGTTATAGGGAAAACTTTAGTTAGATCGGATGCTGATTACAAAATACCAGTAAGAGTTTTAAATCTGTCAGATACGCAGAAAACAATAAAAAAAGGATCAATCATAGGACAATGTGAAGAGGTAGCTAAAATAATAAAGTGCGAGCAGAAAAACATCAATAGCTCGGTCAACACAAAACAACAAAAAGCAGAAATGGAACAACTTGTGCAGAAATGGACAGAAGGACTTTCAGAAGAGCAGAAGAAAGCAGCACGTCAATTGTTAGAGCGGCACAAGTCTGTATTCTGTAGTACACCTGAAGGGAATGGCAGAACCAATATGGTAAAACATCGTATTGACACCGGAGCAGAAAAGCCGATACGCCAGGCACCAAGGAGATTACCATTAGCTAAAAGAGAGGAAGCTGATAAAATGGTAAGAGATATGAAAGAAGCTGGTGTAATTGAGCTTTCAGACAGTCCCTGGAGCTCACCTGTGGTGTTAGTTGGCAAGAAAGATGGAAGCTTGAGATTTTGTGTTGACTACAGGAAACTAAACATAGTTACGAAGAAGGATAGCTACCCATTGCCTAGGATTGATGATACACTGGATACATTATCGGGTTCAAGATTGTTTTCAACACTGGATCTGCAGAGTGGTTACTGGCAGGTGGAAGTTGCGGAGGAAGATCGGGAGAAAACGGCGTTCAGTGTAGGTAATGGACTATGGCAATTTAATGTCATGCCATTTGGGTTATGCAACGCGCCCGCAACTTTCGAGAGATTAATGGAACGGGTACTAAAAGGCTTGCATTGGAAAACATGCCTTGTATATTTGGATGACATCATTGTCATGGGAAAAGACTTTGATGACCACTTGAGGAACTTGGCGGAGGTACTGGAAAGGTTGCAAGCAGCCGGTTTAAAGTTAAGTCCCAAAAAGTGTTCACTTTTCAAGGAAGAAGTAAAATATTTGGGACACAAGGTTACGGCAATGGGAATTCATACAGATTCTGACAAGATTGCAGCAGTTATGAACTGGCCAAGACCAAAGAACCTACATGAACTACGAAGCTTCCTTGGATTGTGCACATATTACAGACGGTTTGTGCCAGGATTCGCCAACGTTGCCAAAAGTCTGCATGAGTTAACCAGAAAAGATAAAGCATTTGAATGGAATGAACCTCAAGAACAAGCATTTGTGGAGCTCCGAAAGAGATTATGTACGGCTCCAATTCTGTCCTATCCTATACCAAATGTTCAGTTTATTTTGGATACTGATGCCAGTAATGAAGGTATAGGAGGAGTCTTGTCGCAGAATATAGATGGTCAGGAAAAGGTGATAGCTTATTTCTCGAAAATGTTATCAAAGCCGGAGCGAAATTATTGTGTTACCCGGAAGGAGTTATTGGCCATTATGGAATGCGTCAAACATTTTCATAAATACTTGTATGGTCAGAAATTTCATCTTAGAACTGACCATGGTGCGTTAAGATGGCTACTCCAGTTCAAAAATCCAGAGGGACAAGTAGCACGCTGGATCGAACGGTTGCAGGCGTACGATTTGGACATTGAACATCGAAAGGGTACTGCACATGGGAACGCTGATGCATTATCGAGACGACCCTGTCCAGTTGAATGCAAGCATTGCAGTCGTCAAGAAAATAAGGAGAACATCATCGATGTACGATTACTACAAGTGCTACCTGACGATGAATGGACTGCTGAAGCCATAAGAAAAGATCAATTAGAAGATCCGGATCTTGCACCCATCATCGAGTTCAAGGAAAAGGGCTGCAAACCAGTATGGGGAGAAATTTCTGATAAAACTCCAACTTTGAAGGCGTACTGGGCGCAATGGGACAGTCTCCAGTTAGAGGATGGATGTTTAAAGAGAGTATGGGAAAGCTCCGATGGCAAGATAAAGCAATCCCTTACAGTGGTACCAAAAAGGAAAATAGAAGCAGTACTAAGGGAGTATCACGAAGGAACGAGTGGAGGTCATCTTGGGATAAATAAAACTCTTGCAAAAATACGACAACGGTTTTACTGGGCGGGGACTCGGCAATCAATTGTGGAGTGGTGTCAAAAATGCGATAAATGTGCGGCGGTGAAAGGACCCGCACGAAGAAGTCATGGAAAAATGAAGCAATACAATGTAGGTGCTCCATTTGAAAGGATCGCAATGGATGTAGCGGGACCATTTCCAACAACTGATAATCAGAATAAATATGTGCTTGTGATCATGGACTACTTCAGTAAGTGGCCGGAAGTGTGTGCGATTCCCAACCAGGAAGCAACCACAATCGCTGAAGCTGTGATAAATAATTGGATCAGCCGCTATGGAGTTCCTATGGAGATCCACACCGATCAGGGACGGAACTTCGAGTCAGCTGTATTCCAGGAAATTTGTCAAATGCTGGGGATTAACAAAACGAGGACGACAGCTTCACACCCACAGTCAGATGGGATGGTTGAGAGATTCAATGCTACTTTGGAGGAATTTCTAGCAAAAGTGGTCAGTAAGAATCAACGTAACTGGGATCAACACATTCCTTTGTTTTTGATGGCATACAGATCAGCAGTTCATGACACCACGACCATGACACCAGCTCAAACTATTTTTGGAAGTGATTTAAGACTTCCTGGTGACCTCAAATTTGGAGCGGTACCATCAACATCATTGTCTGCGCAAGAATACGTCAATCGAATCAGGAAGAACCTTGAGGATATTCACAATCTTGTTCGGCAGAATATACAACTGACCAGTGATAAAATGAAAGCCCGATATGATATACGATCTAATAATAAAGGTTTCGAAGAAGGACAATTAGTATGGCTACACAACCCACAACGAAAACGAGGGTTATCACCAAAACTGCAAGCTGCATGGGAAGGACCTTACAACATTATAACGAAGTTGAATGACGTGGTTTATAGAATTAAGAAAGGCCATCGAGGCAAAGCGAAAGTAGTACATTTGGAAAGATTGGCCTTATACAAAGGAGAGCTAGATCCTGTTCGGGACGAACAGGCTTAAGTGGAGGGTATTGTTACGATTGCAGAAAAATCTAGACGATTACAGAAAGATCTAAACGATTACGGTCACTTCCAGGAAAATAAAATCAACAAACAAGTTAATGAAATGAATATTGTTGTTGTTGTCTCTTCTTAGAAATAGGGTCAACATAAACGATTTTATGAATCAAATCAACATAACGTAAAATAATCGAATATTCTAATGTTTTCTCAAGGTTTCTGGAAAGTGATGTCGAATTATCTAGAAGTATTGCAGAAGGTATATAAGAAAAATACCTTTTGTAGTTTTTAATTAGTTTATTTTAAACCTGCGATTGTGAAGTTAAAAATTATAAAAGTGATCTTTAAATTAGTTTTTGTGTAAAGTTTTTGTAAATAAAGTTATAAGTGTTATTAAATAGAAATATTTTGTGTATTATTTTGAACGTTGTGAATTGGAAATTTCTACAATAAACCGTTGGAGTTTCGAAGCTGTTGGAAGAATATTCTAGTTGGGAATATTGTTTGCTGTATTGTTTTCCTGTTGTTGTGGAACAATTAAGGTGTTGAATACTTAATAAAACCTGGTGTGTTTGCTTACTAATCAGTGATCGAACTCAGAAAGAGATTGGGAATTGCGTTTATCGAATTGTGAGTTAGGCCAATTCGAAGGAAGTTTGGAAAAACGTAACATTATTATAATTTTTGGAATTTTGAAAAAAGTTTGAATTTTTGATTTTGTAATAATTTTTGCAATATTTTTAGGATTTTGGAAAAAGTTTGAATTTTTAAGAATTTTTGAAATATTATTGGAATTTAGAAAAAAATTTAAATATTTGATTTTATTCTAATATTTGGAATATTTTTGGAATTTTGAAAAAGTTTGATTTTATTTAATTTAACAATATTTTTGGAATTTTGATTATAATTTTCCGGCAACGTATAGATGTTTCGTGTTAGTTTTGTAATAAATTTTTAAACAGAGATAAAAAATACTTGTACTTTAACAAAGAGTTATGTTTGATGTACATCGCTGCCCAAAACTAAAAACCATGTCCTCATAAAAGTTTTTTGCCGAAAACTATATCAAAATCCTTAACCCAGACCGAAGTCTTGATATCTCAGAACTGTGAGATTTCAGCCCCTCCATATTTTGCAAATAAGATTGTTGTGCCAAACTTTATCAAATGCTTTGGATATATCAAGAGCAATACCGAAAGTTTCACCATGATTTTCAAGCGATTTGTTCCACACATGAGTGACAAAAGAGAGTAAATCTCCCATCGCTCTTCCTTTTCGAAACCCGCATTGTCTTTCATTAAGTAGTTTGGAAGACTCTAAGAAGCTCATTATATTAAAATTAATGTATTTCTCAAAAATTTTACAAACAGCTGATAATAATGAAATGGGTCTGTAATGAAATGGGTTGTACGCTTGCAATTTTCCATATTTCAGGAAAAACTTATTGACAAAACAATTATTGGCATCATGTTGTGCGAAACTCTAGGAATTGATTTAGGTAAGAAATTGGGTTCTTTTAGAGTAGAATTTTTACAGAAATAATTTCCCAGATGGTTAGCTTTTTCTTTTGGGTCTATGACTGGCACATCTCTATCAATTAGGGGAGGAAGAGAAGACTTACAAAAATTACCTTGGACATCCTTCACCGCTTTATAGAAATTCCGTGAACCAGTGGGATGTTCAGCAAATTTTGACGCTTTTTTCCTATTAAACAGATTTTTTTCTGTATCTATTAGTTTTCTACATATATTTCTCTCAATTCGGTACTGTTTAAGGTTTTCATCAGTTTTGTTTTGATTAAACTTTTGAAATGCTCCTTTCTTAATTTTAATTGCCCTTTTGCATATTTTGGAAAACCATAAATCAGTCTTAGGAACGGTTATTCTATTGGGAATAAATTTCTGTATAACCTCAAGAATAGGCTCCGAAAAATTTAACGCAGCCATATTAGTAGTCCCTGGGCCTTCACCTACATAATTTTGTGATTACCACATATTTTATTCTTCGTGATGCGCCTGTCCTTGACTTTCCGTCCTGGACTTTTCAAATCGGCCGCTTTTGCTTTCGGCAAGCTCCGAAAAATGCCGATTGCCCAGCATCTTGTAAATTTTTGTTTTTTTTAACTATGGGGGCTGGAAATTTGATTTAGAACACAAGGGTAACCTTGTCCGACAAAAATTTGTCTGCTATTGTCTAGTCCGACAACCCAAACATCCAAAATGTCAGTTGTCGGACTCGACAATAGCAAACACATTTTGGTCGGACAAGGTTACCCTCGTATTCTAAAACAAATTTCCAACTTCCACAGTCAAAGAAAATAAATGTGGCAGCAAATTTACAAGATCGCGGGCAATCGGCATTTTTCGGAGCTCGCCGAACGCAAAAGCGGCCGATTTGAGAAAAATCATAGAACAAATGTTTTCAGGCTCGTCAAGGACAGGCGCATCACGAAGTATAAAATATGTGGTAATCACAAAATTATGTAGGCCCAGGGACTATAGGGTCTTGGCCGGTAAGACAATTACGTTTCCAGGAAAATTGCTTTAAAAAAACTCTAAGACCCTACCAATTCGCAGCTTTATAGTCCCAAACAAGACGAGAATTGGCTTTAAATTGTTTTGGAATTTGTAAACTTAACTGTGTAGAGATCAAATTATGATCTGAACCTCCTAAAGGTTCTGATACTTTAAATTGTACGAGGTAAGGATCATTTGTTAAAAACAAATCAAGTAAGTTACTATTTTGTCCCGGAATGTCAGGTACTCTGGTAGGTTGATCTATAATCTATGTGTAATTATGGTAAAGAAAAAATAGCTCAGCCTGTTTACCTATCTCATCAGTCGTAGAACTGTATGTGAGCCATTCTTTATTGTGGACATTAAAGTCACCAAGAACTATAAATTTGGCACTAGGATACTCAGACAACCTATCTATTTTTTCAGATAGGTAATGAAACAGGTTGATGTTCTCAGGTGAATTAGGGAACAACAAGCTGTTTCATGACCTATTTGAAAAAATAGATATGTTGTCTGAGTGTCCTAATGCCAAATTTATAGTACTTGGTGACTTTAATGTCAGGCTTGTTTTATTTTAAAGTTAAAGGAAGCAAGTTTAGAAAAAAAATTAAAATTAATAAAAGCTATTAACAAATTTCTATTGTTGTAAACAAATAAAATGTTCGAATCAATCTTTAGTCATTGCTCCACCCACGGAATGAGTTTTAGTATGACCATCGTTTTTTTTCCTTTATCTCCATTTAGGAGCATAGGGCATCTACTAGACTGGACCATCTGACTCTGTTGGGGGCAATCGCTTTCAGTTCATCCCATGTCTTGCTGGTTTGTTTTGCTTCGGCTAGCACCGTTTTCTTGCAGGTCATGGGTGGTCTTCCAACTCTCCTTTTACCTTGTGGATTCCACTCTAGGGACATCCTTGTTATATCTTCAGCTGATTTCCTCAGTGTATGTTCTATCCATCTCCATTTCCTTTGTTTTATCTCGGACTCAATGTCTAACTGATCTGTCTGCCGTAGAAGTTCCTGGTTACTGATGGTGTTCGACCAGAAGCATTTGATCAGTCTTCTCAGGCATTTGTTCATAAACACCTGTAGTTGATTTGTGATCTTCTTTGTGTGTTTCCACGTTTCACACCCATACAGCAGTACTGATTGGACACATGCATTGAACATTCGTAGCTTTGTCTTTCTTGTCAGGACGGATGCAATCCAGATCTTGTGAAGCATATTGAACGTATTTCTGGCTTTGTTAATACGCTGACTGATATCTTTTTCAGTCCGCCTGTTTTTGCTACAGTACAACCAAGGTACACAAATTTGTCAACTTCATCCACTTGTGTATTGTTGATGGTAATTGGTGCTATCGTTTTGGTGTTCAGTCTCTTAGACTTTGTTTTCCTGATATTAATGTTGAGACCGACTTCATGTGCAAGGGTTGATAGCTTCTTTATTTTCTGCTGCATGTCCGTATGTGTGTGTAAGTAGACAGATGTCATCTGCGTAGTCTAGATCATTAAGCCGGCTTGTTTTGTTCCATTGGATTCCATTTGGGCTTGCATCATCGAGCTTTCTCATGATACTATCTAGTACTATTAGGAATAGTAGCGGGGATAGTACACAGCCTTGTCTCACTCCTCGGTGGTTGTAGTATTTATCACTTTGCTGTCCTTTATATTGTATTCTGTTTCCAGCATCCCGATACATTTCTTTGATTAGATCAATTATTTTCTTCGGGACGCCCATTTCACAAAGTGTCTTCCATATCGCGCTTCTGTTGATTGAGTCCAAGGTGCGTGCGAAGTCCACGAAGAGGAGATACAGTGGTGAATTCCATACGTTTGATTGCTCTATGATGATACGGATTGTGTTGATATGATCGGTACAGCTTCTTCCTGGGTATGACCATCGTATTTCACGTTTAATTTCCTATAAAATACGTATTTTTAATTAATAGAGGATGATTCTTACTGTTAGAAATAAATATATTTATCGAGCGCGGGACGACAAAAAATGAAGATGGGTCATTCTTTAGCATACTGAACAGATTAGGACAAAATGTGACCAAGACTTATTTGATTTGACTGAAATTTTTACGGGTTCTACATAAACCAAGAAATATACGTGTTCGAGGATTTTTCATTATTTTTTTTTCTTTTGGGAGGATTTAAATTTTGAGAATTTCGTGATTTTTGGCTTGAAGACTTATGAAGATTCATAACTTCGGTTTTGGTAAAGATAGAAACTTTTTTTCTATTTTATTTTAAAGTTTAAAGATGGAATTTAAAAAAAAAGTGTTACATATAAAAATTATTAACAAATTCCTATTGTTATAAACAAATAAAATGTTAAAACCAATTTTTAATCACTATCTAACAAAATTAAAGACATATTTTATATAAGCTTTTATTTAGTTTAAAAAAATTAAATAAATGAAAAGTTATTTTTGTTACTTGGAGTTGTATAATAAATTAAATCAATAATTTAAAATATAAATTATTGTTACAAAAAATTCACAAAACAATCTTTTGATAGTTATATATATTTATTTGACGCGTTTCGAATGTTAAACATTCATCATCGGCTACAAAAATATAAGACTCAAAGTCTTATATTTTTGTAGCCGATGATGAATGTATAACATACGAAACGCGTCAAATAAATTTATTTATAACTATAAAAAGATTGTTTTGTGGATTTATTGTAACAATAATTTATTAATTTAAATTATTGATTTAATTTAAAATTAAAGAGTGTTTAGTATGAAAATCGTATTTTGCATTCAATTTTCTATAAAAGACGTATATCTAATTAATAGAAAAACGATTTTACTGTAAGAAATAAATTAATTTATCAAGCGCGTAACGACAAAACATTTCATAAATGTTTGTTGTCCGCGCTGGAAAGATTAATTTATTTCTAATGTCGCGTTCTTTGGCTTGATCGAAAAAAGATTGATTTATTTGCTTGCCAACGAACAGCATAAAATAAATAAATCTACTTTTGTAAACGTAGTAGTAAATTGTTTTGACTTTTTATTCTATCAGTAGATATGTTTGGTTATGTTTACATTTGAAAATGATAGATTTTACGTTTTATCATTTTATTTGTAATAACTTTATAATTAAATAGTAATTTAAATAACTTAAATAATAATAAATTATTTTAAACAAAATAATGATAATAATTAAAATGGCGGTATTTTTTTGTTTACATAAATTTGACAATTAAAAATAATATTTCAATGTATTTGTAAAATCTACCAAAAAATCTAGATTTTTCAAACTTGATCTAGATCAAAAAATAAATCAATCTTTTTTTGCCAAAGACCACAAACTGACAGCTAATTTGATCTGACAGCTAATTTTTTGATTTCAGATCAATTTTTTTTTGCCAAAGAACACGACATAACAGTAAAAATCGATGCCCAATTATTAAATAAACGATTTTCATAGAAAATTGAATGTAGAACACGATTTTCATATGAAACACTCTTTAATTTTGTTAAATAGTGACTAAAAATCAATTTTAACATTTTATTTGTTTATAACAATAGGAATTTGTTAATAATTTTCATATATGCCAAATTTATTTTTTAAGTTGCATTTTTTAACTTTAAAATAAAACTGAAAGTTATGAATCTTTGAAAATAAGTCTTCAAGCCAAAAATCACGCAATTCTCGAAATTAAGATCCGCTCTCTTTCTATTTGAATTAAAATTAGCTGCAAACGCATTTGGGTTTATTAGAATATGGAAAATATGAGCTCATTTCAAAATTTGGCAAAGGGGTCGGGGAGGATGTCTGTGGATCGTTAAAAACTTTTCTTTTAAACTTCAAAAACACTCAGTCCTGACCTTTTAATTTTGTTGAAACTTAGAGCATAAGGTTTTTGTAATGTTCACAGTAATTTTACATATTCCGGTTTGTCTTTTTCGGTGAAATAGCTTCATCCTATTTTTTTAAAAATATATCACAACAAAAGCCACAGCTATGAAGTGTTTTTGACGAATCTTTGGTTAAATGTTTCAATTAACATTCAATTAACAAGAATCTTTGGTTAAATGTTTCAGTAAATATGAGATAGAACAAATTTGCTTTTGAGGTGAGGTGACCACTATATGGTCGGTGTTCATCAAACAAATACTGACCTTTTATCTTACCGATAGGTTAGGTTATTGTGTTGGATATCATTTTTTATATTGTCATTTTTAAGATATCTCCACCTTGCAATACCTTCTGAATCGGTCTAGACAACTTATTTCAGTCTGCAGTCTGAGAGTTAGTATGTTATTAAATTTAAATATGATTACACACACATTCAAATTTTATTTAATTTATTACAATTCAATTGTCGTATAATAAATAAATCTTAATTTTGCGTATTGTAGGCTTTAAAGGCTTTAGGCCCTAACTGAGTTAATATTCACTTTTTTTTGACGTTTTCTTCAAATTTGTGTTAATATTTGTTTTGTAATTTTTCGTTTTTTATTTGTATTTATTGCAGTTAAATTATATTGTATAATTTCATTTTTTTTTTGGTATTTTAGGATACCTCATCCAATAACTGGTTAGTTTTTAATCTTATGGAAAGTTCTTGGCGTGGCCCCTACGGTCATACCCCCATCCCACTAGTTTTATTTTATTTATCCCGGTATAAACAGAAACCTATTTATAACAATAGTCTGCCTATTAAACTATCTATGTTTAAGTCGAAAGTATCTCTTGACTGTTTAAATCGTGATAATAAAAATGACAAATCCACTATACGATTAAACTTCCATGTTAAACACAATTTGACCCTTTTTGTATTGTCCGTTTTTAATAATGCGTTGTTATTAAATATCCTTTACAAATTTCACACTCAATATATAACAATGAACCATGAAAATTCACACCAAACCCTGCAAATCCAATAAAACCATGCACTTCAAATATTTAATAAAACAGTAAATATCAATTTTTTTAGTCAAATTAAACTTGCAAAATATGAATTTTAATACCCCATTGAACATATCAAAAGTAATTGAATTGTTCTTTGTAACATGATGGTGGATATCAACTGCGACATATATTTTTCCCTTTTCTTCGTTTGATAATTATTTGTTTTATTAAATTCGATGTTCGAAAAGAGAAGCCGATTTACAAGGTTAATTTTTTTAGTGTGCTTTACACAAAACATATGCTATAGGGGTTATATGAAATGTATAATTGAGGGTCAGTAGAAAAGTCAGTTCAATTGTTTGCAAAAATAATTCGTTACAATTTCTAAACAGAGATAATAAACTTGTTTTTTCACAAAGAGTTTTATGTTTAATATACATCGCGGCCTACAACTAAAAACAATGGCCTCAAAAAAAGCCTTCTGCCGAAAACTGTATAGAAATTTTTAACACAGACCTATGTCCTATACCGACTGGTAGTATAAAAGTTATTTACATAAATTCGAGGATAAGCGTAGGTAACGCTTGCTTTTCTGATAATTCATGCTTTTATGAATAATTATCTCCTCAACCATCAAAGAGAACGATTGTCTTATTGAATTGTATCAAAAAAGTTAATATAAAAACTAAAATAGTCTCAAAAACAAAACTCAAAAGAAAAATATTATTACTGTGTATAGTTAAGTGTAAGTGTATTAAAAACAATTAACAAGTGAAGTGTAATAAAACAATTAAATTTTCTTTAAAAAAAAACATAATATTTCATATAAAAAAAATTTTTTTTTTTCTGAAGTGATTAGTGATAGTGCGTGGTGAATTTTTATTAGAAGACTCCTAAACTTTAAATGAAAAAAAAAAAACAAAACATAATCGATTATCGAAAATAGAAAAAGAAGTGTGTTATAGTGTTTGTGTTTATGAAAATAAAAGTATTGAAGAACGGACGCGTATAATTGGTGAGATTGTTCTTTATTAAAAAATTATTTGGTATTTTGTGTTTACTATTGCCAAGCGGTAGGCAGGTAAAATTTTACCTTTTATTGCTTTGATGTAATAAATTTATTTATTACTTTAAACTTTAAAGCATAAATTTGCTTTATATTGCTTGGCAACAAAAAATTTTGTTTTAGTTGTTAATGATTTTTTTGGATTGATTGAGATTTTTTTTGTGAAGTTTTTTGACATGATCTAGCTCCTCCTACCTCGGACTTATCTTAGGAGTTGGAAAATATAAGTTAGTTGATTATGAAATGTCTTTTTTTGACAAAAGTTAGGAATTTCGAATTTAACTCTTTATTTGTACTCTTCAATTTTGTTAGTGTCTTTTGTGTCCTCATTTTTTTTTTGCTTTTCTTTTATCGTGCTACTGTTGCATGAAATCTGCTATCGTGTTTTTGTGACAGAGATACCCAGTTTCGTTTGTACTGTTTAGTGTTGAAATTTAGGCCTGGCCGAATTTCAGTAGCTATACCTGCAATGTCAAAGGGTAAGTCTTTGTCTCAACAAAATAGACGCAGAGTGAACCAACAGCTTAGCATTGACTTCACGAACATAAGAGGTCTCAATTCGAATCTAAACGTGGTTCATCATTACATCGAAAAAAATAAACCTGACATATTGTTTCTTACCGAAACAATTGTTAGTGGCAAAGCATCGAAATTGGATCCCGATAAATACCGGTTACCTAGTTACGAATTGGAACATTCCTTTTATAACAAGCATGGTGTCTGTGTATTTGTTCGAGATTCACTTTCATGTATGAGAATTAAGGCCTACGAGTTGAACTCTAAGCACCATAATTCTATAGCACTTAAGATCTCAGGTGTTGATGAAACTATGTTTATAATAGGATTATACAGATCCCCAAATTCTCCCCCAGGATGTCCCTTTTTTGATCAAATATCGGCTAATCTAGACAAGATTACCACGGACTACCCCAAAGCAAGACTGGCCATTCTCGGAGACTTTAATATTCATAATAAAGAATGGCTTAAGTATTCATCGCGCACTGACGACGTAGGAAGACAAGCTGAACTGATACTCGCCGATTATCACGGTTTGACGCAAATGATAGCGTGTCCCACTAGAATCGCAGACAATTCACATCATAACAATAATTTGCTGGATTTGTTTTTGACAAACGAACCAGATACTACGAAGACAAAAGTTGAACAACCCCTCGGAACATCGGACCATTTACTAATATCAGCAATAGTGCAATTTACGTCGCCGACACAAATTAAAGCAAATCCTCGTCGCGTTTGGAACTACAAACGCGCCAACTGGGAGGGACTGAGAAGCTTTTATGATGAAACACCTTGGAAAACTATTTGTTGTGTTGATCAAGATCCTAGCACGTCAGCAATAAGAATGACTGAAATCATAAAAGACGGAATGCGGCGGTTTATTCCAAATCGATTAATCACTCCTAAAACTGAGCCTTGGGTCACGCGGGATGTTGATGAAGCAGTGAGGAATAAACGCAAAGCATTTAAGACGTATAACGCTAATAAAACACCTGAAACCCATAGCGCCTATAAGAAAGCCAGAAATATTAGTAAATTCAAAATAGACTTGGACAAAGAAGCGTTTATCCAGAAAAAAGCAAAGAAATTCGCCGAGCACCCATCTGGCTCACGTAGTTTCTTTCAGGCAGTTAAATCAGTACAGAGCAATTTTACTCGATCCTCTATTTCAACCTTAGTTCTGAATGACATTCCCGTGAGCGACTCGAAAGAGAAAGCGGATCTTTTGGGTCGTATTTTCGCAGAAAACTCAAACATAGTTGAACCTCCCCATTCTCCTACACTCATTCAACCAGTTGTAACGAAAATGAAACCAATTATTTTTCGTTGCAATATTGTACGGAAAATGCTTCTTTCTATCAATATCAACAAATCTGCTGGCCCCGACGGTATTCCACCCCTCATTCTTAAAAACTTTGCTAGGCAACTAGCTCCAATTTTAACAAAAATTTTCTATTTATCTTATAAAACCGGAATATTTCCCGATTCTTGGAAGCTGGCCAGCGTTCAACCCATATCAAAGAAAGGCAGTAAGATAGATCCTAACAATTATAGACCAATTGCAATTCTGTCGGTTTTAGCTAAAATATTTGAAAAATATGTTAACTACAATTTGATAGATTATTTGGAAATGTCGCGAATTATTGATGATAAGCAGTATGGTTTTCGTAGAAGTCATGCAACAGGTGATCTGTTAGCCTACGTATCCCATCTCTGGAACAAATCGCTGGAAAACCACGGTGAAACATTCAGTATTTCACTTGACATTTCTAAAGCATTTGATAAAGTGTGGCACAAAAATCTTATAGCTAAATTAAAATCTTATGGCATAGACCATCTTACTGTCTCATGGATTCATAGTTTTCTTACAGGTCGCCAATTTCATGTTAATTTAGATGGTATCACATCCAATATTTTCACAACCAATGCTGGGGTTCCCCAAGGTTCTGCACTCTCACCAACCTTGTTTCTTCTATACATTAATGACTTACTTATTTCCACAGTTCACCCAATCCATAGTTTTGCTGATGACAGCACATTGCATGCATCACATGCATCTCCTAAATTTCGATCTCATACTGCAGTTACCACCGATAGAGAGCTGCTAATTGATTCTATCAACAAAGATCTGGAGCGTATAATGGAATGGGGTGATCGTAATCTTGTTTCATTTAATCCAACCAAAACAAAACTATGCCGTCTTTCACGAATAGAGCGAGATAAAAATTTCCCTATTAAGATAAACCACGAGGAATTGCGTGAGGTTGAATCAGTTAGACTTCTTGGAGTGGATATTCAAAATAACCTGAAATGGAATAAACATGTGTTCAACCTCGCTAAATCTGCAATGCAAAAATTAGGATTCTTGAGTCGATGTAAAAAGTATTTCAATCCCGAGCAAATTTTGCTAATCTTCAAGTCCTTTATTCGACCATGTATGGAGTACTGCTGTCATGTTTGGGGAGGTGCTTGTCAGTCAACAATAAAATGTCTAGACTCTGTACAGAGAAAAGCAATACGGTTGATTGGTAATACCGAACTAACGGATCAGCTTGATTCACTCCAGCACAGAAGAAATGTGGCTGAATTGTCAATCTACTATAAATATAACTTTAGCAAATTCTCTTCTAAGGAAATTCAAAATATCCTTCCATCATGTGCGCAGTATAGTCGACAAACAAGAGCTGCCGAGTCATCCCATCCATTTGTTGTACAAATACCTCGTTGCAGAACCGTGTCCTTTCAGAATGACTATTTTAATAGAGTGGCCAAATTGTGGAACTCAATGCCTTCCTCTGTATTTCCCGATGAATTTTCCCCTCAGGCATTTAAAGAAAATGTCCATCATCATTTTAAAAAATTAGTATAGTTATCCCTATATCCCCATTCCTTCCATTTTCCTCATCTCCTTCCTTTATAGTTGACATGGTATCTTCGGATATTCAAAGAGTCTAAATAATGAATATTTCATATTTAGTGTGCTAAACATGTCTAACTAATTAATAAAAAAAAAAAAAAAAAAAAAAATTAATAATTTACCTAAATTATGAATAAGTTTATGTCTATAACGAATAATATATGTAAACATCTCTCTGTGTAATGCAACCAAATTAAAACATAATAAAACAGGTGTAATACAGAATTTACTTGCAATAAAAACTTTGGCTTATGAACAAAATGTTTTTCACATCTGCGTTGATTACATAAATATTTCAAACCAAAACAAATTAACTAATCAACAGTGATAAAAACAAATTTATTTTAAATGCGCATACCATCAATATTATGGATATCAATAATTTTTTTTAGCTTATCCAATTAAGGAGGATGAATATATCATTATCATAAGTAATATATTCAAAAATTTTTCATTAAAATTTTAATATCAATTCAATAAATCAAATCATTAGCGCAACTCAAACTATTAATTAATCCTACTCAGTTATATTATCATCACAAGTTATACGACTATTTTTTTTTTTGACTAACTGTTAAATTGAAATTTCAAAACAATCTTTATTCTATAGTTGCAAATGCGAAAAAACACAGTTCGACATCAGATTTTAATCTTATTTTTATTAAAAAAAAACTCAATTTCCTGTCATTTATAAGCTTGAAACGCCAATCAATATGTTAATAAAAAAAATTTAAGAATTTTATGTTAATATAACGTTTCGGTTATGAAAAGTAATCAAGTAAAAAACAATCGAAAATAAAATCCGCCAACATTTTTATTATGGTTTGATTGTCAGTTCAATAGGTGTGCTTAGATATGTGAGGTGAATGCAATTAGAATAAAATATCTTACAAATTTTTATAATTGGATTATAGAAATTGGAGAGAGTTTGATCAGGATTATAGACATAAAATAAACAAATTTATTGATTCGATTTGTGTTTGGTTTTGAGATTGAAATACGATTTTTGATATCTTAAAGGTCGATTAGATTTTTGATTATAGATTTTTAACGAGTGAAATTATATTTTACGAGTTTTCATTAAATTATAAACGATATCAAGGTTAAATTACTGGATATGCTTTTGTCGGACACGAATTGTAAGAAAACTAATAATTCCTACTTTATTTCCTTGGTATAAGCGATCAACAAACTCCGTATGATCGGCTGTTGCTAGAATACTTGAGAAACGCCGTTTTATATTATGATCTTGTATAAAATCTTCAAAGAGTATTTGAAAGGTAGTTATTTCACACAGCAAACTTACATCCAAATTGAGATGCTATAGATTAGATGAGGAACCTACATCTTGGATACAGAACTTAATTAAAATAATTACGGATGTCTTTTTAACTATCTCGGTTCTTATTTTTCACAAACTCTTTTTTATCTATAATATCATTTTGTAATGGCTTGTTAGATTCAACTGAACATTCTTCCCTCAGATGTGTTTTGTCCTGTTTATATCCGGGATTACAATTAAATCAAAAAACCATACATGGCCTGTGGCCCAGGAAAATTTTCAATGAAAAAAGTTGGTTCAACAAATCATATTATAAAAAGAACAGATTCCTCCCCTCTACCCCAACCCCCCTCCAAACTATAATCAATCCTATGTTCTTCGGTGAAGACCTCTCTTTTTTTTTTAATTTGATGTCAATAGTTTCATATTTATAATGCCTTTGTTTTGCAGTCAATAGGTTTGTTTAACAAAAAATTCTAGCTATTGACATTCAGTATACCAAACCATATCACTTGATAACAATTTCAATTCAAGAAAATCCAAATTTTCCCCGGCGCCATTAAAATGGACAGCATTTTGACAGTATAAGTTTGTTCTTGATCTAAACAACTTTTTCTTCCACTCTTGATATGATGTAGTCTATGTTTTTTTAGAGTCAATACAGTAAACGGTTATTACTTGATTTATTGTTAAATGTGTATGTATGTATGTTCATTATTTTTAAGAGATAAATTATAATAATAAAAAAGTTTGTGTCTTTTTCGAAAGAGACTGTCGGTCAGTCAACGCATATTGTAGATGATAAATAAAGTGAATAAATAATTAGAAATATTGTTATTCAGAAGTGTTGTTTTATTAATAAACATATAGTAAATATAACAGTGGCGACGAATTTAGTTCTCATGCGTGTAATTTAAAATAATTACAACGTTTGCTTTTTCATTGCAGTAATTTAACAGAGGAAATATTGCTGTACCTAATTTAACAAAAAATATTACTGTACAGTAATAAAAAAAGAACAAACAATAAATAATAATTGTTGTGTAGTGTGGTGTAATACTTATATTTTGTTGTATATTAAAAATATAATATGGTTGGCAAGTTGGAACAATATGTCGAGGGGAGTAGCTGGCCTGCTTATGAAGATCGATTGAAGCAATATTTCATTGCAAATAAAATAGAAGAGGAGCAAAAAATGGCTACATTTATCACTGTTATAGGCGCAGGGCTGTATGAGACATTGATGAAATTAACTGTACCAAAATTACCGTCAGAAAAAACTTTAAAAGAATGTTTGGAGCTGTTAAAAAAGTTTTTTTCAAAGAAAAAGAATATTAGAACTGAGCGTGCGAGATTTCATAGATCTAAACAGGAAGATGGAGAGTCGGTGTCGGAATTTATTTTAAGATTGAAGTCACTGGTGGCATCATGTGATTTTGGTGGCTTCCTGGATAATGAAAAGTATAGTAAACACAAGGTCATTCAAGAAGTTATAATTCAAGAAGCGTTATTAGACAGGTTCATAGTTGGTGTCAAAGATGAAAGAATTTTTCAAGCTTTATTGAATGCGAAAGCGGAAGATGATAGTTTCGAAGCAGCATGCGATCTGGCTTTAAATTTGGAAATGGGGTTCGCTGAAAGTAAGCATGAAACAAAGGCGGTTGCAAAAATTTCAAATAATGAATCACGAGACGAATCACGAGGAAGGACTGCCAGCCGTGGGCGATTTTCTGGGAATGAAAGGTCACCAAGTGGGGGTAGATCAAATATGTATCATCGACAGCAATCATCTCGGAGTTTTTATCGTGGGAATTATCGAAGTCCTAGTCCAAAATTTTCAACGCATCGTTTTCATAATAGTCGAAACTACAATTATAGTCAAAGAAATGTAGAACGTTGTGGGAAATGCGGAACCAGTGGAAGACACTTCGAAGAAAATTGTCCGGCTTTAAAGTGGGTATGTTTTAGGTGTGATGAGGTAGGACATACTTCAACTGTGTGCTGGAAAAATAAAAACGATGAAAAACATTTGAAAGTCATCAATAGTATTTCTACTGTAAACAAGCCACTAACTGTAAATTTGTTGGTGGAAGGGCATAACATTCTTTTTGAGGTGGATACCGGAGCTTCAGTCACCGTTATGTCAAAGGAGGAGTATAATAAAAAATTTATTAATTTTAAGCTTTTAGGTATCTCAGAAATTTTTTATAATGTTTCAGGTGGGGTTATTGATGTCCTTGGAAAACTTTCAGTTCGAGTCGAAAATTGTCATACAGGGAGTTACAATGTCTTACAAATTGTTATAATAAATTCAACAAAACCTTTTGTTCCATTATTGGGACGTGATTGGCTGGAAAATTTGATGCCAAATTGGAACGTAAATTTTTGGCCTGGATCAATTAATGTAGTGAGTACAAAAACAAAATTAAACGATGTTTGCATTTTAAATAAAAATGAGCTTATAGAAAATATTAAGGTCGCATTTCCAAAAATTATTGATGAAAATTTAGCTACTCCAATTGAAGGGTATATGGCTGATATTATACTACATGAAAATGCGACTCCAATATTCCACGCAGCCTATTCAGTCGCATATCGTCTAAAAGATAAGGTTGATAATGAAATAGATAGGTTAGTCAGTCAAAATATTTTAGTGCCTATTCGCCATAGCAGTTATGCAAGTCCTGTAGTAGTGGTCCCCAAAAAAGATGGGGAAGTACGTCTTTGTATTGATTGCAAAGTTACCATTAATCGGTTTGTTATGACTGAACATTATCCCTTACCCAAAGTGGAGGATATTTTTGCAAGTCTAAGTAAGTGTAAAGTTTTTTGTGTTATTGATCTCACGGGTGCTTACCAACAACTCTTACTTAGCTCTAAATCCCAAGAGTTTATGACTATAAATACACAAAAGGGTTTATTTAGATACACTAGGTTACCTTTTGGGGTATCGGCGGCTCCATCAATTTTCCAAGGAGTAATCGATCAGATCCTAAATCGAATGGAAAATGTAGAATGTTACTTGGACGATATTCTGATTGGAGGAGAAACGTACGAAGAGTGTAATAAAAATCTTTTAGAGGTCTTAAAACGGCTAAATGATCATAATGTTCGCATAAATATTTCAAAATGTAAATTTTTAGAAAAAAGTGTGAAATACCTAGGTCATGTTATTTCGGGTGATGGGGTCCAGCCCGATGGTACAAAAGTAAATGCAATAGTAAATGCTCCGGCTCCAAAAAACCTCCAACAACTTCAATCGTTTTTGGGACTCCTAAATTATTATGGGAGATTCATACCGAATTTGTCATCAGAACTTCATGTTCTGTATAAATTACTTCGTCAAGATGTCCCGTTTCATTGGTCTAAAGAGTGTGCCCAAGTTTTTGAACGATGCAAAACTTTAATACTGAGTAATAATGTATTAGAACTCTTCGATCCAAATAAAGCCATAATTATTACAACCGATGCGAGTCCATACGGAGTAGGATGTGTTTTATCACATTTAGTCAATGGAGTTGAGAAGCCTGTAATGTTTGCTTCTAGCACACTTTCTTCAGCAGAACGAAATTACTCTCAACTCCATAGAGAAGCTCTAGCAGTTGTTTTCGGGGTTAAAAGATTTGAAAAATACCTGCTCGGTAAAGAATTCCTTATCTGCACAGATCATCAAAGCCTTCAAGAAATATTCAGTCCAAAAGAGAATACCCCGCCAGTGGCAATAGCTAGATTGCAGAGGTGGGCAGTTTATTTGTCAATGTTTAAATATGAAATCAAATTCAAACCTGCAAAAAAAGTAGCAAATGCGGATGCCCTTTCCCGCTTACCTTTAAATGAGAGCACAAATGTTGAAGATGTTAAGATTTGTTATTTTGATAAGTCATGTGAAATGCCGTTAGTGTTCGAGGATATTAAAAATGAAACAAAAATTGACCCAATTTTGTCGGAAATGTATAATTATGTCTTGTTAGGATGGCCAAAGTCGATTCCAGACCATCTTAAAACATATTATCGCAATATTGCAAGCATCAGCATTGAAGATGAATGCTTTTTTTACCGTAGTCGTGTAATTGTCCCAGAAGGTTTAAGATCCCAAATGTTAAAATCTTTACATGAAAATCATGCGGGGATTGTCAAAATGAAGATGATCGCCAGATCATATGTTTGGTGGAGTGGTCTTGATAAAGATATTGCGAAGTATGTAGGATCCTGTACTATATGTCAGCAGTGTCAAAATGTTCCAAAAGAAATTGTCCAATCAAAGTGGCCATCAAGTCAATCACCGATGGAACGAACACATCTTGATTTCTTTTATTTTGCAGGTAGAATATTCTTATTATTCGTGGATTCCTTCTCGAAATATGTAGATGTTATGCAAATGAATTCAACGAACGCTAGGAGCGTTATTGAAAAGTTGCTTGTGATATTTTCATGTCTTGGACTGTGTTCCAAAATAGTTACGGACAATGGCCCGCCTTTTACAAGTTTTGAGTTTCGAAATTTTTGTAAATATCATAATATAGAGTTAATTCACTCACCACCGTATCACCCACAGTCAAATGGGCAGGCTGAAAGATATGTTCAGTCCGTAAAAAAGGTTTTGTATAAGTTCTTAATTGGTCCAGAAGAAAATTTACCTATTCAAAGTAGAATCACAAAATTTTTATTTTATAACCGAAATACTCCAAATATGACAACAAAAAAGTCTCCAACTGAAATTTTGTTTTCTTTTAAACCAAAAACTCTTTTCGATCTAATTAAATATGAGGATAAAATAGTACATGACAAATTGAATAATAATGTGAGTCAGTCAAATATGCCACAAAAGAAAGTCCGATTTAATCTCGATACAAAATCAGATGGTATGACCAAATACAATTCCGGCGATAAAGTACTTTATTTAAATCATTTCAAGTCACATGTACATTGGTTACCAGCGAGAGTCCTAAAATGCTTAAGTCCTTTAACATATCTTATTAATGTGCAAAATCATGTAAGGTTTGTACATGAACATCAACTAAAATATAGTCAGTTAAATGACGACGAACATCCTGGCATGAAAATTCCCTTAATAGAATCCCAAGAGGATAATTTTCCAAACAAGTCCATTATTAAATCAACCCCGGAAGCTAAACCAGAAACGCGAAAACGATCTCGATCCGTGTCAAAATCACCACCAGAACCACAATTAAGGAGATCGAAAAGAGTCAAGAGAGAAATTCAAAGACTACGATATAACACTTTCTGAAATCACTAAATTTAAAGAAAGCTAAATTGTTATACTTATGTAGTTAAATTAATTTTTTTTTTGAAATAGTTAAATTAATAGATTAAATTTAATAAATTAAATAGTTAAATTAATTTTTTTTTGTAAATAATGTAGAGTGTGATAATATAACGAAAATCATAATTGTACATATATACGTATATTATAGATTGTAGGATATTTTTTAAAAAAATTTTCGTATTACTGTTTAATAATTTGTTTTTGTATTATATAATATCGCTCTAACTTTTTTTTATGTAAATTAAGGTCAAAATGAGTTATTATTTTTTCTAGGAAAATTTTTTTTTGGAAATTTAAATTTAAACGGGGGAGAGTTGATATGATGTAGTCTATGTTTTTTTAGAGTCAATACAGTAAACGGTTATTACTTGATTTATTGTTAAATGTGTATGTATGTATGTTCATTATTTTTAAGAGATAAATTATAATAATAAAAAAGTTTGTGTCTTTTTCGAAAGAGACTGTCGGTCAGTCAACGCATATTGTAGATGATAAATAAAGTGAATAAATAATTAGAAATATTGTTATTCAGAAGTGTTGTTTTATTAATAAACATATAGTAAATATAACAACTCTAAGAAACAATTCACACACTCATGCTATTGTACTATTCAAACTGTTTTATTCTATATTTTATTGTAGGCAAAATAAAATAAGGTAACCAAATATAATATACATACAACAAAACATCCTTTATTTAACAACGTTATTCAGTTTACAGCCTTAGACAAAAATATGTAATTATGATACAAAATCATTTTTAGTACGTTAAATAAATTAACAATAAAAACAATAAAAATTTATCATTTCAACCAATTTATATTTTTCATATATTTTCACTTTTTCTTCAAAAGTTTCCACTACATTCAACTTTAAATAATAACCCAGAATTAATTAATCGATAAAATTCACAATTAAAATTAAGTTTTAATTCTTTTACCAATAAACCATCTGATCTATTGTTATAAAAAACAATGGTTCAAAAAAATCAAAAAAACATTTTTTTCGCATTTTCACAGCGCTCGAAAGCCCGAAACCCCTTTTAAAACTAATCTAAATTTATTGAACTCATTAGTATAACTTAGTGATATTTCAAAATTTAATTTGGTTTAAAAATTGTCTGTGATTTCACAATGTAAAAATTTAATACAAGTCAAAATTGCATAGTTTCATTTTTTATTATATTTAAAAAATAAATATAATAAAAAGTGTGAACAAACTTAGTTTCTTGACTTGTGAATTTTTATATTGGGAAATCCTCTAAATTAGGTCAAATTATGTTTAATTGTTTTTATTAATTTTTAATTGGTTGCTTTTCTTTTGATAACGGAAAATAACGGTTTACAACATTTCCCCTACAATTAATAATTATGAAAGAAATTTAATAGTTAGTAGAGTAGTTTTTTAGACACAGATTGAAGTGGTCGGTCAGTAAACAAAAAGTTAAGATTTAAGTGTCAGTTTGTAAAACAGTTAAGATTAAAGTGTAAGTTAATTCAAGATTTAAGTGTCAGTTTGTAAAACAGTTAAGATTAAAGTGTAAGTCAATTCAAGATTTAAGTGTCAATAGCTTGGTTGCTTAAATTTGGGAGAGTTGCTTTAATAGTTTAAATACCAAACAAGAAAGTGTCGAAAATAAATAAATATTACTTAAATAAATAAAAAGTGCTTTTTAATTAATGATAACAATTGGCAGAAATTGCAAAGGTAAATTCAGTGAAAGTTAAATAATTAACGTAAGTTAATTTAAATAACAGTGTTGGTGTGAGATAGTTATATCCTAGCTAAAAACGATATAACACATATATATATATATATATATATATATATATATATATATATATATATATATATATATATATATATATATATATATATATATATATATATATATATATATACCAGCCAAAACTCATAATATGAAATATCCTATCATCAATTCAGCATCAACTCTTCTGCGCATGCTCAATTTACTTTATTTTGGGTTTTGTTTAAAACAATAAAAACTATATTCGTTTCACATAGAAAGAAAAGTAAAGAAAAAACAATTAATTATACACAGTGTTGAAGTGGTTAATGATGTTTTTAGGTGTACCTTGTTTTATTTTATAATTTTAACAATAAAAAATTCACATTTGATTTTAATAAAATATACACTGTTTTATTTTTATTACTTTTTATAGAAAACAAGTTTTGAATTTAATTACAATAGATATTTGCTTTATTACAGCCAGAATTCAAGTGAAGTATAAAATATAAATTGTTGATAAGAATAATTAAATTCTTATATTTAGATTTTCAGGGCTGACCATTATGGTTTCCTTATATTAATTCTTTTGCTATAAATAATTGAAAAAGACCCAGAAATAGTTCGAACACACAGTCATATAACAAACAATTAATGTATTTTGCGGACGATAGGACGAATCAGACCACAAGACACACCAAAAAATGTATCTATCAATTTTTAGAGAAAAATATGGAATGGAGAGACGCATTTCGTTCCATAAGACGCACTGCTTTTAGGTGAAGTTTTCAGATAAAAAGGTGCGGCTTATGGTCCAAAAATTACTAAGTGGTTTGAGGGGAAAATAACATATATACTAAAATACGAAATATGTATACAGGGGAACGTCATAAGCAGACAGATGTTATTTATAAAACGAATCATAAATTGTGTGATAGTACTGAACGAATGTATGATTTATACTATGAATATTGTGAGGTATGTGTGGTTTAGAGTTTAAAAGAAAATTCCTATATAATAGAATTTTGATGGTCGTAACAGATTTTCTGATGATACCACGCTCCATTCAATGCATCTCCCGAATCACCAAAACTATATATTCATTTATAATATATTCTAATTTTCATAATCATCATGACAATCATAAATGATAATCATATATGATCCCAACCTAAATTTTTTCCTAAAACATATTAATAAATATACAAACTTTTATAATAAAAATCGCTTGCGTCACGTCACCATCATAAATTAAAAATTTGGAATAGAAGGGATTTTCGTAAAACTAATTTTGTTTCCTTCATAGAACAAACTCATTATATTTAATCGAATTTTAAATTAAATTTCTCATAACTTAATGATTCTTAATTACTGTAATCAATATTCTCAGAAAAAAATGTTCTACAATAATGATTAATAATTTTATATAGGTGAAATTAATAGAAAAGGAAACCGTAAACGCAGGAGAGAAAATATTTAAAAAATTTGATGCAATTTTAGTTCCGCAAACCTATTGTTACGTTTCGTATAAAACGTTCTATATATGAACATGTTAACAACAAAATGTTTCAACAATAAAACCATGATATAATTATAACGAATCCTCCAAAAATTATTTGTTAAATATAGTGCTGAGACTAAACAAAATACAAAAAGATGTAAAATGATCATTAAATGACCGTGTTATTACTCGTGGCGCCCAAAATACATTAAACATTTTCAGACGAAAGAAAAAAATTAAAATCGTTTTGACTGACAAGAAATTATTTCTTGTTATAATTTTAGAAATATGTTTTATGTTCTTTTACATTGATTTATTGGTTTTCGTGTGATTTTCAGAATTATGAGTTATTATGTTGGCAATGAAGACATGTTATGCTGGAATGATAGCAAATGTAACTTTGTTTCTTTACATTTTATGTACCTGAAGAAAGTATAAATTATCCATCGATTATGGATCTCTATTTATGCCTTAGCTAATTAGAGTATGGTCTTTGACTTTAAAATTTTTATGTAAGTAGGTTCGACAAATAGTTAATTGTAACCAGTAGCATTTTGTACCTCCATGTGATCGAGTAACTTATAATTATAAACAATCAACGACAAAACTTAAGCAACCTCATACAATATTGTGTATCACACAAAATCTTTAACGAAATAAAAGTGAAAAGGGCGGTTGTTTTAAATTATATTAATTCTAGACTATGACTTGAAGGTCGATAAAATGATTAGATTTTTTTTTTCAATATTATTTCAAATAAGGTTTTAAGATGAATAAATCTCATTTTCTCCTTAATATTTTCATGCTATATCCAAATCGATTTTTAATAGGAAAAGGGATGATTGGTAGTATGGTGTTTTGTTATTTTTTTTCTTTAATAATATATTTGGTTGCGGTTTTGATAAATGATTATCTGATGAATGATTTTTTGTTTGATGTACCAAAACAAAAAGAAATGGATTTGAAGTGGTTATTTATGCGGATAAGAAGTTATTTTGTCTGTATATTAGAAAATGTGTTATACGTGTGGTGGAAAAGAATACAAGCATATACGATGAAGATGTTCCTATTTGTATATCGTCCGTATCTTGGGTAGTTGTTTTGATAAGTCAGAGAACCGATAACAAGGAGCTCGCTCGTAGCAATAAGCCCGTAAAATAATAAGGTGTTCAAAGATATAAGACAACGATAGACAATTGTGTATTAGTTCTATCAACGAATTCCTGATGCGTTTAGTAATATGTGGGAAGGGGGAATACAATCTTGCTAACTTTAAATTAGTTTTCTTAGTACAGCCCTATTTGAATACCATACGTCCACACGGTTGTCAATAATTTGCGATGCAGAAGCAGTTTGTTTTGAATAGATATTACTAAGTTTCTTCCAATTAAACTTTTTTTGAATTCAGTTCGTTCTTTTAATTTCTCATTTGCTCCTTACATCACAGTTTAGCATCAAATGTATTTGGCTATGTTGGCATAAATAACTTGTATTGAGCTAAAATTTCCTGTGTATTACTTTCCTCCTATTAGGGGTTTCTTTTTGATCAGTAAAGTTAACATTAGGTTAATTTTGCTTCATTCAACTTAATTCTCCATCTGTTTTTCCAACTGTGGATTATATTTATAGCAGTATTGTAATTTTCTAGTTGTTTTGCTAGGGCTACCAAAGTCTTTTGTATATAGCAGGTATAATACTGGTTTTTGGGACGCATCTGTACGGCACTCCTGTATCAATCTTTTTTAATGTGGAATAACTATCAAATGGGAGCCCAAAAAACTGTTCGGCCAATTTTATAATTTCATAAAATTGTTTGGCCAAATCTCAAAGTAATTTATGCTTTAAGCCACGATGGCATACTTTATCAAAAGCTTGAGCAACATCAAAAAAACTGTTCATCATTTCCCTGTGGCACAAATCGTTGTTTCAATAATTGTAGTTCCTGTGGATTATTTGATGGTAGAAAGGTTTTCCCTGAAACCAAATGGATACGAGACTATGAGGTTTAAAGTTTCTATTACTGGCATTAGCCTTTTGAAGAAAAGTTTTTCAAAAAGCCTCTAATATCTGACAATATAACCACTTTTACAATATTCGATTGTGGTTAAAGATTTGATATTCGATACGAACGCCAGCAATACTGAAATTAAGTCCGTGTTCTCTGTACTGCCCGTGCTGGAATTAATGATATTGGTCTATCAGTTTTTGTTATTTGGTGATTTACTTAGTATTGCTCAAACCCTTAACATTTAAACAATTTCGCTGGTAATTAAATGTTACCTTTGAGCATTTTTGGAACAGACCTGGTACGTATTTCTTCTTTTCGGTTAAATAATGTTACTAATGATATTTCTTGCATATCAGTTTTGTTAGAATATATAATATATAATATATATATATATATATATATATATATATATATATATATATATATATATATATATATATATATATATATATATATATATATATATATATATATATATATATATATATATATATATATATATTAAAATATATATATATATATATATATATATATATATATATATATATATATATATATATATATATATATATATATATATATATTTATACAGAGCCGGGACGAGGGGTAGGCAAACTAGGCACTCGCCTAGGGCGTTTTATTTAAAGGGCGCAGAAATTGAGAACACATTTTTTGTATTTAATATATATTATACTACGGAGATTCGTTTTTTTTGTTTTAAATTAAAATATCTAATTGGAGTGGAAAATCACAAAGAAAATAGGTATCCTAAATATTGTAAGATTATTTAAAGGTTCTCTAAAGATTTCTAAGGTTCTCTTCATATTTACAACATTCTCATGATTCCCTAGATTATCTGAAGAAACTCTGTATGTCCAAATGTACTGAAGATTTTTTGAAATTCTCAAGGGATTCGGTAAGATTCTCAAGATTTTGCGACGTTTGTTAAGAATCTTTTTTAAGCTTCTCTAGATTTCTTGAATATTCTCAAATATTTGTCCCATGCAAGATGCCAAAGAATAATTTATCGCTCAATCTAATGACATTTTTGTTTTTATTGGCTAACATAAATTTCAGAAATTTTAATTGTGATAAAAAATCTGTGACCTATGTTTAACCTTAGTCCCGAATGACCTGATGCATGTAAAAAATTTGATTAAATAAAGAAATAGAGTTTTTGACAATTATAAGTTACGGATTACAATATTCATATCATCCTCATAAGAATATTGGTTGGGTGAAACAGTATAATCATCTTTAACAAAAGATTGAAAACAACAAGATTTCGAATATGAAAGCAATATATTTTTATTTTTATTTAAAATATATATTTGCATTTAAAAAAACTCAAAACCGTCGGTTTCAAAGGTACATATTTCAAACTGTTGATTAATAAAAACTAGTAGTCCGCATAAAATTGGATTAGGAGTTTCCTATGTCTCAAGCCAAATTTATAAAAGACGCGCTCAATTCCTACTGACGTTGAGATTGATTTCAAAATACAAATTACTTCATTTCACTTTTTAGTCCAAATAAATTGGAATCTAAACAAGGGGCAGTGGTCACTCGCTTAGCGTCAGATAATTTTTCACAAAAATCATTCATAGAAAATGTTGCACAGAACAGAGTTAATTGGTACATAATTTATAAAATGTGGAAAATTTTAGTGGCAAATTTCTTCGACGAAAGCGATGCCGATTCATTTTCTTTGTTTTCTAAAGCAATGAAATTTCCATTAAAAAGTGCATTTGGATATAGTATACACAGCAAATTAATGTAACGATGTCATAAATGCTGACTAAACGCGTGGAAATGGGTTTTTGCATCACAAGCAGTGTTGCAAAACGTTACTCGTAACGTAAAAATGAAATAACGAACTTAAGTAGCGTTGTTAATAATAATTACTTTCGTATCGATTTAAAAATTCATCTGGTGACAATAACGTAAACCGTAACGATAACGTAAATATTTTATTTCGTTTTTTGAACGATTTTGCAAATATCGATTATATAAAATCCGACATATCTGCTCTTTTTAAATGTATGTGCACGCTTTAACTAAAGATTTTGGTTGTTCTAAAATTTTTTTGATATTTGTCGCAAAATATTAAGCATTTTGTAGATTTTTGATTTGATCTCACTCTGATGAGGTAACGAGTTCGAATCCCAAACAAAACACGTAAAAAAGAAAAACAGTGTTTTTTACGAGATATTTCCAGCCATAACTTTGAATTGAAAAATTCAAATTACTTCCCTTGAGTTTAATTGCTCACACAAATCCCGAATAATTAAAATTCCCCAAAATGTTGTCTAATATGCAAGCCAATATATGAAATAATTGACCAAGTGTCGCTTATAGATTTCACATTGATTGGGAGCAATCAATAATGACTATACAGTGACTTAAAATGTGGCCTATAATATAGAAATATTACACCTCATATGAATTCACACAATAGTGCTGTCTAGAGATTAAATCCCAAAAATAATGTTAAAATATTTCCGGAAAATAGGATTCTAATGACAATTGAGAATTCAACTTAAGTAAATAGAGTGATGATGAAGTCTCAACTTCAAAATATCTTCGTATTCGTAGCGAAATGAATAGATTTGAGCTCACTCTGGCACTGATGAGGTTATGAGTTCGAATCCCTACCGAAACA
>OY856186.1:103020538-103028038 GCA_963693315.1 Diogma glabrata | reverse complement strand
CGTTCATAAAAATTTTTGATGACATATACAAACCAATATCTGAGCTGATTATTTTAAACAACTAACAAAACAGTTTATTTTGTTTAAAATAATGTTCATCATCACCATTACATACCATCATCAAAGATAAACTAATACACAATCTTTTCAATAATAATATTTCCTACAATTGAATAAGTGTAAGTTCCTAATCTAAACCCAACGTTCACTTTGTTATTTTCGAATGTTTGCTAAAGAAAAAATCTGAAGGAAATTACTTTGATGTTTCAAAACGGAAGATTGGTTAAGTAAATAAATACAAGTTCTTCGATTTTCGGTAATATCGAGTCAAATGTATATATTTCTGATATTTTAGACTCTTTGGCTGTACCAATATTGACATTGATTCGTTATAAAAGATAATGAAAATTTGATATTTGTATTATCTAAACACATATAATTATGATATATGATTGACATATGTTTGAAAAATATGACATTAATTTCATAATCAGACTGAAGTAAAAATTTTTTTGGCACCATATTTTTTGGCATGGCTTTAGTTTACTTGTTTTTAAATTATTTTTATTTAAATTTTATTTTTATTTACCATAATCTGATTGTTTACCTACTGTTAATGTTATTATATAAAAAGAATAGTATATTTTCCTACAAGAGATGAAAACATTGTTTTTTTCGTGAGCAAACATTTCCCGACTGGAAATTAGTTCAGGGAACCCGGATTATGATCAGATCCGGATCAGATTTTCCGTAATACGGCCATCTGATCAGTTCCTGATCAGCGTACAGTACCGTTTCCCTTGATCCGGCTATCTGATCAGTTACTGATCAACGTGCAGTACTTTATCCGTTGATCCGGCTATCTGATCAGTTACTGATCAGTGATCAGCGTGAAGTACTTTATCCGTTGATCCAGTCATACGATCAGTTTCTGATCGAAAAAACTCATCTTATCCGATGTCCTGAACTGGATAATAATACAAAATTTAGTTTTTTACCTGATCCATTCTGTATATAATATTGCCCATTAAACAATAAATTCGTTATTAATGGTATAACTGAACTATTATTTTAATTATATTATCGACATCATAACAGTACATTTACGTAACTTAAAATTTTTTTGTGCAAAAAATTTTCCCATTCTTCACGAATTTTTAATAACTTTTTTAAAAGTTAATTATAATATACTTAACTGTAATAATTAACTGTAGACTGAATCTATTTAATTGTTTAATATTTTGTACTTATAAGTACAAATTTATTGTAGAATCGAAAACAGCTTTGTCAAACTTACAGTTGTGAGGGATCTTGCTTATTAACCTTAAAGCATATAATTTAAATTTTTATCTTGCATCTCCTCTTTGCTCTCAAATTTCCAGATGTTTTTTGTTAGCAGTAAGTGGTGAAATATTTGTTATGTTGCTAAAAAAATTATTCTATTTGAAATATGACAAGTGATCTAAAGCAGGTATGGGTGAAGTTAGTTTTCGAATCCAAACTTGGATCCATACCTGCATAAGAGCCTATGTGACAAAGAGTTTTATGATACCATTGGAAAAATCATCAATAAAACCAAAACTTGGACTAAATAAAATAAAAATAAGAAATAATTAACAAACTAACTGTTTAAATATATAAGCATTTGAAGTGTACTTGAAATTATGAATAAAATTAAGGAAAAATGGTAATAATTTTTTCATTTATTTAATGTCAAATTAATATTTAAGAACAAAATTAATTCTAAACCTTTGAACGGATCTGGTATGGATCTTTGACCAGACCGGACATGAAACCGTTAAATGGATCCGGCATGGATCTTTAAGATAAATCTGGAATAGATCTTTGAAATGGATCCGGAATGGATCTTTGAAATGGATCCGGAATGGATCTTTGAAATGGATCCGGCATGGATCACTTAAACGGATCCTGTACGGATCATATATGGCGTGACGATTTTTAATCATGTCCGGATCAGGAGGCCTGATTCATCCCTGATCAGTCTTCAGGCAATCCTGATCCGGATCGGACCCTATACTGATCTAATTTCTAGTCGGGTTGTTCACGAGACGCGCTAGCATCGAGTGAGACATGTTTACGAACGAAAACCGTTTTTATCTCGCGTAGGAAATGCAATTTTTTCTATGATAGTAATATATAATCGATATTTACTATAAATTATAAAGTTATAAATCGTTTTTCATAAAATTATATGAAAAACCATAGCAACTATAATATGTTATTTTTTTACACTAGTGAGTTTACTTTTCGCATAGAAAATAGTATATTTTCCTACAAGAGATGAAAACATTGTTTTTTTCGTGAGTAAAACATTTGTTCACGAGACGTGCTAGCGTCGAGTGAGACATGTTTACGAACGAAAAACGTTTTTTATCTCGCGTAGGAAATGCAATTTTTTCTATGATAGTAATATATAATCGATATTTACTATAAATTATAAAGTAAGAAATCGACAACAAAACATTCAAAATTCATTTTCTATTTTTTCATGGCTACGTTGTTTAAAAATACTTTGCAAAATTTATATGAAAAACCATAGCAACTTTAATTTGTTATTCTATTTCACTAGTGAGTTTACTTTTCGCATAGAAAAAATATATTTTGTTGAAATATTTCAGAAATGAAACATTTCAAATGAAATGTTTCAGTGGAATGTTTCAATTGTTTAATCACTAGTAACTAATGTCATTTTAACCGACTTAAAAAAAGGAGGTTCTGTGTTTTACTTTGGGTTTTATTTTATGTCTATTGATGTTTTTCAGCGATTTCTCAAAAACGGCTCATTCAATTTAGTTGATTTAAATTGTATTCTATTTAGGTAGATGCCGAAATGGTCCCATATTTTGTTCTATGACGTGAAAAATACCGTTTTTCAGAAAAATGGAAAAAACTGTGTTTTTTAATAAATGTTGCTGTATGTTTGGTCACCGATTTCTCAAAAAGGATTCATACGATTAGAATGATTTAAATTGCATTCTATTAGAAGATTTGGAGATTATTCCGTATTTTTTTCTATGTCTGCTCACCGATTTCTCAAAAATGACTCATTCGATTTGGATGATTTAAATTGTGTTCTATTAAGATAGATGCCGAGGTAGTCCCATATTTTTTTCTAAGGCGTAAAAATACCGTTTTTCAGAAAATTGAAAAAAAAATGTATTTTTCAATATATATTCACCGATTTTTCGAAAACGATTTGAATGGTTTTAATTGTATTCTATTTAGGTAGGTTTCGAGAAACTTCTGTATTTTTTCCTAAAATGTGAATAATACCGTTTTTCAGAAAAGTGGAAAAACCTGTATATTTTTATGTATTTTCGTCGATTCCTTCGAAAACGCATATGTGGTTTGAACTGTATTATATTGCTATAAATGCCGAGATGGTTCAATATAATTTTCTATGACAGGAAATATGCCATTTCTTTCAAAAATTCAAAAAGCCATTGATTACTTGATTGTCATTGATGAATAATTGCCGGGATTTTAATTTATTACTTCAAAAACGCTTTATTAAACGACATTTGGTTTTTATACACTAAAAAAGCAAAAAAAAAAAAAACCTTTTTTTTTAAATAGAACCCCGACTTCAAAAATACAAAAAACACAAAAAAGTGAAAAATAACTCAATGGTGGCTTTTAGAGACAAAAATTCAGCTCACTTTTGATTTATTTAATTTAATTATATTCAAAAATTACGGTTTTAAACAAAGTTATTATATTATAGAATTTATTTGTTATTACAATTATTACAATTGTTATAGTTGTTAGAATAGTTTATTATATTATAAAAGTTATTTTAGCACAAAACTGTTCAAAGTCGGTGCCACATTGACGATTGGCGTTATAATCGCTTTTAAACCAGTTTAATGTGCAGATGAAAAAATCTGACTATTTTCTAGCAGTTAATTTGGTAAACTAATTAATTTTTAAAAATTGGTTGCTGTCAGGTAACTTTTTCTAACAATTTTGAAATCGGATTCAAGCAAGCTGCAAGCAAGATGAAAAGTTGGTTGTGGCAAATGAATTTAATTTGCTTAAAAAACGTTCATTTTTAGTGATAATGAGGAACAAAGAATGTGGAGAAATCTGGATGGTCGGGATTGGTATGTGAGATCAAAAACTAGATTATTGCATTATAAGTTTGTCAAAAAAATGTTGTCAGGTATGTCAAAAGAAAGATTTTTTTTTATTTTTTTACCCAATTTTTTGGAAAAATAAAATTAATTATTTGTACGATATGAAATTTTATTATTATTATTAAGAATTACAAGTTAGTCGAAAAAATAATGTCAAGTGTGTCAAAAGAATGATTTTCATTTATTTTTTTAGAAAAAAGTAAAATTAGTTATATGTATGAAATGATATGTATAATGAACCTGAAATTATTATTATTGAGAATTTTATTGCATTATAAGTTTGTCCAAAAAATATTGTCAAGTGTGTCAAACAAATGATTTCATAATTTTTTTAGATAATTTTTTGGAAAATAAAATTTAGCTGTTTGTTTACGTAAATATCATTGAACATGGAAATTTTTGAATTTGTTATACTTTTTAAATATTTTTGGAATTTTGAAAAATTTTAAATTTTTGATTTTATTATAATTTTTATAATTTTGGAAAAAGTTTCAATTTCTGATATTTTTATAATTTTTTCAATATATTTAGAATTTTGGAAAAAGTTTGAATTTTTAAGAATTTTCGGAATATTATTAGAACTAAGAAGAAGTTCAAATATTTGATTTTATTCTAATTTTTGGAATATTTTTAGAATTTTGCAAAAAAAAATAGAATTTTTAATTTTATATATATTTTTAGAATTTTGAAAAAAGTTTCAATTTTTGATTTTGTAGAATTTTTGGAATATTTTTAAAATTTTGAAAAATTTTAAATTTTTGATTTTATTATACTTTTTATAATTTTGGAAAAAGTTACAATTTTTGATTTTGTAATAATTTATGCAATATTTTTAGAATTTTTGAAAAAAGTTTGAATCTTTAATTTTGTAATAATTTTTGAAATATTTTTAGAATTTTGTTTGAAAAAAGTTTGAATTTTTGATTTTATTTAGTTTAACAATATTTTTGGAATTTTGAAAGGATATGAATTTGAAATATGAATTTGTGATTTTGAAATATTTTCTCGAAAGGGAGTGGTTTTTGAGTAGTTTGCTGATTGTATAATCTTTTCACTAAATTATGTTAATTTATGATCTGTTATAATTATCCGATAACGTATTGATGTTTCGTGTTAGTTTGTAATACATATCTAAACAGAGACAAAAATACATGTACTTTAACAAAAAGTTATGTTTGATACACATCGCTGCCCAAAACTAAAAACCATATCCCCATAAAAGTTTTTTGCCGAAAACTATATAAAAATCCATAATCAAGACCGAAGTCATGATATCTCAGTGCTGTGAGATTTCAGCCCCTCCATATTTTTAATTACATTCTTGTTTCTTAATTTTCACTTTTGTGAAGTTTCAATTCAGTTTCACTTTTGCGTTTTACTCAAGAAAAAAAATTTCATTATTCATTCAGAATTTTTTCCAATTTATTTTATTTCATCTAAGGACAACCACATAACCAAATAAATTTTTTCAGAATTAAAACTTGTAGTTTAGTTAATTAAATATTTACATAAAAAATATTTGAAAACAAATCTAATAAAAAAAATATATGAATACCATAACACCACTTATGTTGTAACTTTCTAAACCAATAAATCAAAAAATTTAGAGTTTTGCGATTATTCAGGAACTGCCAACATTATACAATCGTACAAGTATATAAAAAAAAATAATGAAAACGCAAAAGAAGAAAATGTGAGCAAAAACCTGATGAAGTAATTGTTCAATATGGAGAGAACGATAAGAATTTTATCGACAGCGTCGAATCGGTAAAAACCTTTTCAACGCTGATGAAATTACTTCAGGGACAACTGATTCGTTACAAGTTCTGTTGATACTGTGAATAATATATTGTGGAGTATATAACATTGTTTCCTGTGTATTGTTATATATTGGTCAGTAATTCATATAAGAAAGATAAGAATTATCATTCAAAGGACATCTGCATTTTTCTACAAAACACAGCAATAAATAAGCGAAGCATGGGTGCTATATAAAACTAATAACTTGAACAAATTTTTTACTTACTTACATTATCTTTTTCTGTTTTCTTAAATATAATTCTCGAAGATCAAATTTTGAAAGATAAGAAGTCGATCAAATACAGTCGGGATCCTTTCGTTAATTCCTTTTCTTGTTATTGGTTTCAATACAATTATCAGCCAATTTTTTTTATACATCTGGATTACTTATCAAAATTTTGTGTTGTTCGAACCACAAAGCTTAAACTAAATGGTTTGACTTGTATTGATTTGTTGCAAAAAATATTTTAATTCGTATTAACCGAAAAATGCCTTTTCAAACTTAGGAAAAGTTTAGTTACCTCCGCAAACTAGTTTCCTCCGCAAACCAACAATGCCAATGACAAATTGTTTCACGAATCATTTTGTATTAACAAAAAGAACAGCACAAATAAATACTATTTCAATAAAATTTGTAAATACAATTTATTTACACTTATAGAAGATTAACAAAAATGTTCTTCTTTTATGTGGACAAAAAAATATGTACTATTAATGCACATTGTGGCGCAGCAAACACCTAACTGAGAAAATCTCAAAATATTATTGACTAACTTGTAGCACACTAAGCAAACATAAAAACATTTGTTTAATTTAGAGGCCGAAACCGAAACAAATTTGCAAATTTTTAACGGATTTTTTTATATATGAATATTCTTATTTTTAGAGTAAAATTCGAAAAATTTCGTCGTTACTATATCATGAAACTATGAATAAAACAGAGCTGGATCGGTTAACCCGTTAAGGTTTTATTTGTTTAAAAAAATTTTATGGTTGGTTGAACTATTTGTTTGAAAAATTTTGTGCGAAAAATAATTATTTTAAAAAAATGCTCCGATTTTCTTGAAACTTTGAAACAAGAAAGTTAAAAGTTAAATTGTGCTCGAACGGGTGAACCGATTTTAATAATTTTTTTTGTTTTGAAAGGTACTTCAGTTAGGATTTTTAAAAGTACTATGCTGATACAAAAAAATTATGTTTTATATTAGTTTTAATTTTTCAAACCTTGCGATTTAAAAAAAAAAATCTTAATATTTTGTTTTATTTCTTTACGCTTGAAAGATTTATTTTACTGTAAATTTAGATTTACTAAAAACTATTGCACGGATTTTATTGAACTTTTTTTTGTTTTAAAGGTATTAAATTTTAACACATAAAACATATAGTTTTATTTGTTAAAATAAATTATGCGTTTGAAATGATAACTTATTTATTTGAATTAAGTTATAACTATATATATGGTGCATTCTTTGCAACTCGGAGAACCCCTGCTCTTCAGAATTGGTTTAGGTTTTTCAGAAGATTTATGGGCAAAAATTGTAGC
>OY856186.1:102830538-103010538 GCA_963693315.1 Diogma glabrata | reverse complement strand
CTCTATGAGTTAAAATGGCAAAATTATCTATCAGCTATGCGAACATAAGAGGATTGAATATGAACCTTAATTCAGTCCATCTTTTTCTTGAAACTATGAAACATGATATTTTGTTTTTAACGGAAACGATTATCAGTGCGCGTGCTGTGACCTTAGATAAAAACAGATACCTTTGTCCCAATTATGAACTTGAATCCTCTTTCTACATTAAGCATGGAGTTTGTGCTTATATTAGGGATACTATACCATATGTGAGATTAAATAAATTTGAATTAAATGCAAAATTTCACAATATGGTGTCACTAAAAATTAGTTGCCCAAGTCAAACGCTGCTTGTCTTTGGACTATACCGTTCACCTAATTCACCTGAGAACTCTAATTTATTTCATGACTTATCTGAGAAGATAGATAGGTTGGTTGAGTATCCTAATGCAAAGTTTATAGTTCTTGGAGATTTTAATGTCCACAATAAAGAATGGCTTACACACAGCTGTAAAACTGACGAGGTTGGTAGACAGGCTGAGTTGTTTGCTCTTTATCACAATTTTACTCAAATAATAGACCTGCCAACCAGAGTTCCTGACATTCCTGGTCAAAGTAGTAATTTACTTGATTTATTTTTGACAAACGATCCATATCTGGTTCAATTTAAAATATCAGAACCATTGGGTGGTTCAGATCATAATTTGATCTCCACACAACTAAATATACAAATTCCAAAACAATTTAAAGCGAATCCTCGCAGTGTTTGGGATTACAAAGCTGCGGATTGGCAAGGACTCAAAAGTTTTTTTAGATGTTTTCCTTGGAAACGCTATTGCCTTACCGGCCAAGACCCAGACAAAGCTGCATCAAATTTTTCTGAAACTGTAATTGATGGTATGCTCAGATTTATTCCTAATAAATTGATCATTCCGAAAACTGATCTATGGTTTTCTAGTAAATGCAAAAAGCTATAAAAGTTAAAAAAAAGCTTTTCGAAAGTTTAATTAAAACAAAACCGATGAAAACCTTAGACAGTACCGTAAAGAGAGAAATTTATGTCGTAAGTTAATAGATGAAGAGAAACATCTATTTAATAGGAAAAACGCATCTAAATTCGCAGAACATTCGAATGGTTCACGCAATTTCTATAAAGCCGCAAAGGCTGTCCAAAGCAACTTTTGTAAATCTTCCCTACCGCCTCTTGTTAATAGAAATGTCCCTATCATTGATCCAAAAGAGAAATCTAATTTGCTTGGGCATTATTTCTCTTTAAATTCTCCTTTAAAAGAACCTAATTTCCAACCTAAACCTATTTCTAAAGTTTCTTATAAAATGAGGCGGATAATTTTTCGGAAAAACATTGTTCGAAAAATGCTTTTAAAAATCAATACTAACAAGGCAACAGGCCCTGATTTTATTCCTCCGATTATACTTAAAACATTTGCTAGGGAGCTAGCACCAATCCTCACTAAAATCTTCTATTTGTCATATAAGAAAGGAATTTTTCCTGAAATTTGGAAAATGGCTAGTGTACAGCCAGTTTCAAAAAAGGGCAGTAAGACTGATCCTACGTATTACAGACCCATTTCAATTTTATCGGTAGTTGCTAAAATTTTTGAGAAATATGTCAATTTTAATTTAATGAGCTTCTTAGAGTCTTCCAAATTAATTAATGAGAGACAATATGGATTTCGAAAAGAAAGAGCGACGGGAGATTTGGTGTCTTTTGTCACTCATATCTGGAACAAGTCGCTTGAAAACTTTGGAGAAACATTCGGTGTTGCTCTTGATATTTCCAAGGCATTTGACAAAGTTTGGCATAACAACCTTATATGCAAATTGAGATCCTATGGTTTAGACGAGCAGCTTATATCTTGGACACAGAGATTTATATCTGATCGAAAATTTCGGGTCAATATTGACGGTGTATCATCGAATACTTTTTCAACTAATGCAGGAGTTCCTCAGGGTTCCGGTTTGTCACCAACTCTTTTTCTTATCTATATTAATCATTTGTTGGACTCAACGGTTCATCCTATACATAGTTTTACTGATGATAGCACGCTTCATGCGTCTCATGAAGCACCTAAATTATATACACCCTTAGCGCTTAGTGAGTGTAGGTCAAAATTGATAGATTCCCTTAACACTGATCTTAAAACAATTATGGATTAGGGTATTGCTAACAGTGTTGAATTCAATACACAGGTTTGTCATTTTTCTAGGATAATGACACCCAATCCTTTTCCATTAACGTTTGGCCCCAAAAATCTTTTAGAGAATGAGTCTGTCAGACTTCTAGGAGTTGAGATTGTAAATAATATGAAGTGGAATTCTCATATTTTTAATCTGGCTAAGAATGCTGTTCAAAAGTTAGGATTTTTGGGGCGATGTTGTAAGTTTTTCGATAGCGAACAACTTCTTTTAGTTTATAAATCTTTATACGTCCCTGCATGGAATACTGTTCTCATATATGGGGTGGAGCTTACTTGAGTAGTCTCAGCTGCCTTGATTCTGTACAGCGTAGAGCTATTAAACTCATTGGTAACCCAAGTCTTACTAACGGTCTTGATTCCTTGCAGCACAGAAGAAATGTTGCTGATTTGACTATATTTTATAAATATATTATGGATGAACGAGCTTCTGAAGAGATCAAATCGATTTTACCTAAATCAGCAAACCTTTCGCGTCACACCAGAGCAAACGTAGCAGCGCATCTCGTTACAGTTCAAATAATTAGGTATAGAACTGTAGCCTTCCAACGTGACTTTTTCAACAGAGTCTCTCATCTTTGGAATGCCTTACCTTCCTGGGTTTTCCCTGATGAATTTTATCCTCAAGGCTTTAAAGTTAATGTTCATAAATTTCTCAGCGAATCCTAATTTGCATTCCATTCTTATCCCTAGTTGGCACGGTATCTTCGGATATTCAGAGACGTTAATTTATAATTTATTATAATTAACACTAAACATGCCTAACTTTGAATAAAAAAAAAAAAAATAATAATATAAAATGAAAACAAATTTTGAATCCGCTAAAGTGTTGTCATAACGACTTTAAGTACTAGGCCACTAAAATACAATTTTGCGGACTCTTAACAGTTCTAAAAGTAATCATTTTTCGGAGCTAATACTAAAATAGTACATTATATAACAACGTTGAGAACTAAGCTATTATTTACCGAGAACTTTTAGATCCTAAGGCGCGTAGCGCCGAGGAGAAAATGTTCGAGGTCTATATTATTCTTCTCAACCGAGGTATATATAGAATTTTTTTAACTACTAACACTAATTATCATATTTGCTTTGATTAGATTTTGATATTAGTCATTTTCCATTGCATTTTTAAAATATCTTAATATACCAAGTAGCCTGGAAGTTTAGTTTCATACGAATAAAACGAAATAAAGGAATGCAATTATTATGTGTTTGTGTTTTTTTGTTCATTTCAATTAAAAATTAAGGAAAATTTGTCATTATTAACCAAGGTAATGTTTTGTTATTATTATTGACCTAGCTTGAGAAAAATTACTTCTCATTGGGGCATTCGAGTAAATAATGACGATTTCTCAACTTAGTAGTTAAAAAACGTTTTTTTTAATCCAAATAATAACTTATACGACCTTAAGACTGAGATCCCAAACTTGGGACCTTTAGATTGGTAAAATTTTACAAATTGCAGTCGCTTCGATTTTAAAATTTTTTTAATAAAACGTTATTAGTCTGAGTTTTTTAATTAGGCCCATAGAACTACGGATTGTACGTGTTGTTGTCGGTTACAACTCAGAAGTTTTTTTAATCTCTGGGGGAGGGTACTCACATAATGGACCTGCCGAGTCCACTCGCTCTGAACCTGGGAACTGGAGTTATTCAACAAATACGGCTGGAATTTTTTTTGCTTCCTTGTTAGCGATATAACTCGTAAATGGTGTAATTTAGGATACTGGTGCCATGGAACGTTCTTGTTCAATAAATGTTTTTCTATAACTTAAAACTAAAAAAAAAAAAACAAAAAATTTTTTTGTTGCAAATTTTTGCGAAAAACTGCGAAAAAATGTATAAAAACCATATTTTTCAATTGAGTTTAGTTATTTGCAATTAATTGTTTCTAATATAATTGACTCTCTATCTTGTAGCTGAAACCTTAATGAAAAAAATAAGCTTTGGAACGTTTCATTCGGCTAAATAGTTTTTGCACAATTTCATTTTGCACTTAATGTCTGAAAAAAAGTTGTTAACTTTGGGCAGGCCGCAAGGTCTGAGTTTTTATCCGATCGCAATCTTCTTGACGAGAATCGAAAGGATGAAATGACAATTTTAATTAACATTTGTATTGTTTATACCCATATTCAATATTAACAACAATTACAGCGGTTCAAAAAACCGCGAAAATTCCTTAGCTGCAAAATTAAATTTTCTCTACGAATTTTCAACTTAACGAGATGCGGTTAATTAAAATTTGAAACGTGCTTAGAAAACTGAAGATTTTAAAAAATAGACTTCTGTAGCAAGATGTCGCAAGATTTGACTACAAACCTGTTGATTCATACTTAGTAAATAATTGTTCTGCTTCGCATTTTGAAATTATTTATTTTCATCTTTTGGACATCTACAGTAGGGGACCTGAAATCTTTAGATCTGGCCATCTAAGATAAAAATAATTTTTTAAATTACTTATTTTGGTTTGAAATTATAATGAAATGAAAACAAAGATAATAATGAGTATATACACCCGTGACTGTATAGGATTTTGACTATAATAGAAATATTCTCATACTATGAATTCACACAAAAGTAATGTTTAGAAATGTAAAACATCCCATATAATATAAAAACATTTTAATAATAAGAAGTTTTAAGACTCTTACAGTAATATACATTAACTTGACAAATTGTACAAATTGCAATATAAATGTTAATATTTCATGCATTAAATTAAAATTAGAACAGAAAAAGCTCCCGCATTCTTATAATATGATTGACGAATGTTACATCTAATCTAGCTCAAATAAATTTAAATTTCACTTGTTTTGTCAACATCAAGTACACCCAGTGCGAATGTAAATAAGTCAACATTATATCAAATAATCAAATAATCACAGCAACTTATATTATAGATATTAAATTATATTTAAAATTTTAATCTCAACATATTAATTGTAATATGATGAACCTAATTTTTAATCCTTTAAAGCTGGGTTGCAAATTTTACAACAAGAAGAAACGAAGAGATAAGACTTAAATAAAAAAAATTTGAGCTTAAATTTCAGTTCAAAAGACTTTAAACCACAACGCTCTTCATAAAAGTCTGCATTTGTTTGCTGTATATATTTTATATACACATTGATTTATGAGGTGAAAAGAAATATAGTTATCGCGACAATTTAAATGATTTTAAAATTAATTTCCTAAATCGATTTTTTAAGTACTAAATATTATTGACATACAAATTAATCATAACAAAAGTAAAATAGATTATGGCCTTTGACGAATGTGGTTTGAGTTTTTCGTAAGACCATTGACTTGAAATAGCTTTAAAGCTTAAATGTTAATTCAATAATTATATTGAAATTAATGGCATAAATCAAATTTTTATCAAAAGTAGACATATTTGACCAAATAGTAATTATAAAGTGATATTGATATAAACTGGTTATTCTTTGAAATTTGCCGCTCAAAACAAGAATTCGTTATTAGAAATAAATCCGTAAGTTTTGGATAAAGTGGTGAGCTAATTTTAAATAAACATTTATAATATGTTGTAGTTTTTGCTAATTTTGAGTATTTTAATTCAAGATGTGAACACCCTTAACCGTTTACGTCGAATGGTTTAATCTACCTTAATCAATAAATCATAGGGATTTGATTAAGTCCTCTTTCAAATGTAAAAGATAAAATCAAAATCATCGATTTAATTTTTTTCTAGCAATCGATAATTCTACTAAATAGCAATTTCTAAATTATAATAGATAGTTTTAAGCAGTTTTCATCAATTTTTTTCTAATCCTTTATGATTACTGAATACTGAGTAAGAAAATTATTGTTTAATTTTAATCTTAATTGAGAATATAAAATTTTAAGCTAATAAAAATATTTGATAAATCGGTCAAATGCGAAAATGTGAATTTTATACCGATTTGTAAATTAGATTTTATTATTTAAGATTATTTTCTCATCCTATAGGATTAAAATTAAACTAAAAGTAATTACCTTGTTTTTGATAACTGCTAAAGCTTTTTCTCGTGGAAAGGATTTATAGTTCAGTTTTATTTAAAACGGTCATTTTAGTTAATTCTACACATCCATTAAGAGGATATCATATAAAAATCTACCTATTCCATTCCATCTCAGCATTTCGGAAAAATTTTGGTGCCGATTGTTTGGTAGATAATTTTGATTATCGAGTACCCGATCGAGTATCCGGATAGTTTTTGACATCGGGATAGTTTTTATCCGGATAGTATTTAGCATTTCTTTATTAACAACAAAATGTTGATAACAAAACCATCAAAACATCCCTATGCTAGAGCTATTATTAGTAAAAATCAAATTCATGTATTCGATGCTGGCTGAGCTGCATTTGAAAAAAGCTAAATTTTATTACAACCATAAAATTTATTAGACAGCTTTCAAGTCTTCAATTATAATATTGTTACGGTTATAAAAATATCATAAAGAAAAACAAATGTTAGGTTAGGTCTATTTAATTTGGCATAAATAAAACTCTGTGCCAATAAGTCATAAGGGGATAACTCGTTTTGCTAACTTTTCAGGAGAGCGATTTTAAGATTAAAACTCTTTTGTGATAAAATTGTATATGTGTAGATTGAAATAAATACCGGGATATGACGCGAAATTTTTAGCTCTGTCATATTTATTGATTGTTTTCTATCTCAGATTTATATTTAAGGAGTTATCGTGGATTTAACGTCTTATGCCCTTTTGTCAAATCAAATTTTCTGGTGCATCAAATAATAAGTTGAGTTATTTCTATTTGTCAGAATAAAAATACTAATTTTAAATAAATATCTAGTCTTATGCCTTTATAGGCACCAACTATTATTTGACAAAAGGATATAACTTATATTATACTTAACAAGTTTTAAATTTTTCGTTTGACAAAAAGTAATATCTTCAGATATTTATTATTTTTTTATCAAATTTTTGAGCTATTCCCTTTTGAAAAATTTAAAATAAAGTGTTTCTGAGTTATTCCCTTTTGCACATTGTTTTAGATTTCACATCAAAAGTCGTAGGTGAAAACGGTAAAGAGCAAAATGTACTCTTAACAAAGGCCAAACCGAAAAAAGCGGAAAGGCATAATGTCATAACTCGAGTTATCTCCATATGACTTATTGACACAGAACTCTATAGCATATTATTCATAACGAAATTCATTGATTGATGATCATTAAAGCAAACAAAAAACAAATGGATGGAATGCACAGTATTGTTGTTGAATTTACAGTTAAAGGGCAAACAAAAATATTTCTTATTTTGTTTAAACTAACATTCCGGATTAAAGATGTTCAATATAACGATCGATTGATCGATTTTTCTAGAGATTCAAAGCGATAGTATTTAAGTCTCTAAAAAACCTTAGAGACTAAAATTAATTGTAAACAAAACGCTCTATCGTGAACCGTATAAATTAAAGTTAAATTAGTTTTTTGTAAATAAAGTTTAAAGTGTTATTTAATAGAAATATTTTGTGCACTACTTTGGACGCTGTGTTTATACTGGAAATTTCTATAACGATACGTAGAAGTTCCTGAAGCTTTTGAAAGATTATTCTAGATAGGGAATATTGTTGCGATATGGATTTCCTGTTGTTGTGAAACAATAAAGAGGTTGATAACTTAATAAAACTAGGCGTTTTTGCTTACTAATCAGTGATCGAACCCAGAAGGAGATTTGGGAAATACGTTTATGATTTGAGAGTAAAGAAGTTTGATTCGAAGGAAGTTTGAACAACGAGATATTGGTGACGTCGATGGGTTAGCAATCTAATCTCTAAATAATGGAGTTCTTAAGAGGGTTAATAATGGAACTAGAACAACGTGGATTGTCAACAACCGGCAATACCAGTAAATTCATGTTACGGCTTTGAGAAGCTATGGCAGCCAATGGAATAAGAGTGGAAAGTTACCAGTTTGTAGTGATGAGTAGAATTATTGATTTAGTAGCAGCTGAGGAGGAAAAAAATTCGGTTGCAGAAACAGCTTCATTGCCAACTGGAAACCACGATTTTACGCAGTTTATGGCAATGATGCAATAAATGAATTTGAATATAAGCCAGATATGGCTTCTATCAAGGAAAAATCAGCTTTAACATCAGTCAACAGATAGTTGCTAACAAAGACGAGGTGATTTAAGAACTCGATGTTGTAAATACAACTATGCTTGCCATTAAAGAAGAAATGAATCAAAGTTTGGTTGCGAATAAAGAAGAAATCAGCCTCAACATCAATCAACAGCTGGATTTCAATAAAAAAGATGAGTATACATCAACACTTGGGTGACAAACTTCTATAACTTTCAACGGCATTCGATGTAAAAGTCGAGAAAATTCAGTAAAATTCTGAAATTTAGGCGTGATTTGAGTTGTTACTAAAGTTGACGATTTTGAAAAGAGGCAACAAGATGTTGAAATGCTAAAGTGACTTCACATGTGGTACAACCATCATGTGACGGTGCCACATCTCTTGGCATCTTCAAGTTCCAGTTCGAAACCGCAGCAGGTTAAAATGTTTGGAACGCTGAAAATTGTCTTGCTGCATTGATAGTTGTACTTAAGGTGGAAGCAGCTGAAACATTATAGGCTGTGCCACAAAACGATCGCGCATCAAATATTCCACCGTAGTTTATGAAAAAAATGAAGGACGAGGCGTTTACTGGTGGTATTTGGAATCCTGAAACAAGGAAAGCAGTAATGTTGTCGCCAAAAGCAACATTCGCTGAAACTATAACAGTTAACTTGAGAAATGAAACTGGGCAAACTATTATAAGGCCAAAGATCAAAATTCGCCAGGTAGCGTTGACTGATTACAGTTACAAATCAAAACCATGAGAAAGAATTAGAAGTGGCAGAATTCGATGGGGGTTATAAGGCAAGTTGGGTCATATCTCGATAGAATACAAGGATTTGGAAAAAAAAGAACAAAATCAGCATCGCCTATGTAATGGGCGGACAACAGAATAGCGGGTTAAAGTTAGGTATCACGATGGGGAAGCAACGCATCAAGTAAACTAAAACGAGCTAGCCTAAAAAGACGTAAGCAGGATCCTACTACCGGTTGCCCCATAACCTTCATCCATAATTCGAAATTTACAATAGGAGTGAATGCCTTACTGTTGGGGCTAATGTTGCTGGAAAAGATTGTGTCATCACATTAGATACGGAAAGGAAAATAAAACCAGCAAGAAGATACCGAATGCAGACGGCAACTGGGGAAAATGCAAGGAATAAAGGCAAGAAAAAATGGTCAACATTGAAATTAGGATACTCACTTTCAACATGAAGTGTTTTAGCTGATATTGTGGACGACGTCATCCTGAGAACGGACTTCATGAGGTCAAATGGATTCTTTATTGATGCTGGCAAAGGAGCATAATAGAGAAAAGCTGCCACCCCAATCAGAAACAATAATTTGAGGAAAATAAGAGGGAGGTTCTGGGTCACCCAGGTTGTGGGTTGTGGAAACTAGCAAAGAAAATCAAAATTATAACGAAGCCGTTATAGGAAAAGCCTTAGTTAGAATGGATGCCGATTACAAAATACCAGTAAGGTATACCAGTCAGGAAGCCAGACATGATCAGAGCTAGAAAAGACAAGCCCTCTTAGGGCAATTTGAGGAGGCCTGTTCCGAACCTGCATTAGAATACCCCTCTAGGGTTAACCTTATTTGAATATATCCGGCCCTGATTTCGTTGTTCGTATATAACTCTTAATAGGGCAATAGGAAAAAACGTTACACTCATGATCAAAGCGAAACGAATAAGGGCAAACCTGGTCAGGGCCCTATTCGAGCCCCAACAAATTTCTGCTTGGGATCGCATTGACATCCGATCAGAAAAGTAGATACGCCGAGCACCATGGAGATTACCATTACCTAAAAGCAAGAAAGCTGATGTAATCGGATCATGAGTGGAGTGAGTGGAGCTCACCTTTGGTGTTTGTTGGGAAGGAAGATGTGATTTTATCTTGTGTTGACTACAGAAAACTAAACTTAGTTATTAAGAACGATAGCTATCTATTGGTTAGGATTGATGATGCACTAGATACATTGTCAGGTTCAAGATTATTTGGAACATTGGATCTGCAGAGTGGTTACTGGCAGGTGGAAGAAGTGGAGGAACATCAGAAGGAAACGGGATTCAGTGTAGGGAATGTACTATGTCAGTTTAATGTCATGCCATTAGAGCTATAAAGCGCCCCTGCAACTTTTTAGGGATTAATGGAACGAGTACTAAAAGGTTTGCTCTGGAAAACATGTCTTGTAGATCTGGATGACATCATCGACATGGGTAAAGACTTTGATGAACACTTGAGGAACATGGCGGAGCTACCAGAAAGGTAACAAACAGCTAGTTTAAGCTAAGTTCCAAAAAGTGTTCACTTTTCAAGCAATAAGAAAAGTATTTGAGACACAAAGTTATGTTTGAGGGCATTCATATAGATTCTGACAAGATTGAAGCAGTTTAAACTAGCCAAGACCAAAGGACCTGCTTAAGTTACAATGGATTGTGCACTTATTGGGGACGATTTGTGTCAGGATTCGCTAGTATTGCCAAAGGTTGGCATAAGTTAATCAGGAAAGATAAGGCATCCACACCGACAGATCAACACCCACAGATCAACACCGTTCAGGGATGGAACTTTGACTCGGCTGTATTCCTGGAAATATATCAGATGTTTGGAATAACCAACACAACGCTGCGCATCCACAATCAGATGGCATGGTGGAGAGATTCAATGCTACATTGAACAAACGAAACCAGGATCAACACATTCACTTATTTTTGATGAAATACAGATCAGCAGTTCTTGAGATCATGACCATGACACCAGCTCAAACCATTTTTGGAAGTGATTTAGGACTCCAAGGACCCCAAATTTGCGGTCACAAAGTATCTCAAATTTTGAGCAATACGTCAACCAAATCAGAGAGAACCCCGAGAAGATTCACAAGCTTTAGGCAGAAGTTGAATATACAATTTAGGGATGAAAGTCCGGTACAATATACGATGGTTAATAAAGGTTAATTAACGATTTATACGATTATACGATTAATAAAGGTTTAGAAGAAGGAAATTAGTATGGCTAAACAATTCAGAGTAAAAACGAGGGTTATTCTGTTGTGAAGAAAATGTTTATCTGTAGATATTCCAATCACCGTGAAATTGTTTGCAAGTATTTTTTCTTTGTTTGAATATTAAACTGCTAGTTTCGAGATAAGTTGTCATTACTTTTTGTTTATGATTATTCAATAAAGGTTGTTTTGTTCGACGAATTTAAAGATTATTAATTATGATACAGTTTTTAATAATTTAATGTAAGACGTTTTATTATTGTTTACTTATTTTAATAAAATTATCTGGAGGGCAGTAAAGTAACACATTTATTACGCACTAGTGCGTATTGAACTAATTAACAATCCAAAATATGACATTAAAAATTTATCTACTATCATAAAATACAAATTTTGCGCTTAACTTTATAGAAATTTCAAACATTTTTTAAAGTTTTACATAACTACAATCTATATCTGCATATTTAATTCTTTTAAGTCCAAGGTCCCGCAACAACAAGCATTCTGACAAGCGAGTTCATGGAGCAAATATTGTGTGTTTGTTTTTCTTTAAAGAATGGATAACTAAACAATAAATCCTATCACTTATTATTAACATATAAGATAAGCGTGATAGGATAAATAAAATAAAATGAAAAATATGAGGGGCTGAAATCTCACAGCTCTGAGATATCAAGACTTCGGTCTGGGTTAAGGATTTTGATATAGTTTTCGGCAAAAAACTTTTATGATGACATGGTTTTTAGTTTTGGGCAGCGATGTATATCAAACATAACTCGAAGTTATTTGAAAAGTTATTGCGACAAGACTTTTATCTTTCCTTTCTGATGAGAGAGTTATTTCGGATATGCAATATGGATTTTGCAAAAATTCTAACACAACGTGTGCTTGCCTTGCTCTCACGGATTTCATTAGTAAGGAATTGGATAAAAATTTCTATGTTTCTTGTATTTTCCTGGGCATTAAACAAGCTTTTGACTCTGTTATATATTTGATTTTGTTATCAAAGCTTGCTAGAATAGGATTTTCTATACAAGCATTAAAGTTCTTTGAAAGTTATTTGAGAAATAGAGAACAGTTTGTCTCTGTTGGTCTGTGTAATAGCAAAAATAATCAGTTGCAAAAAGGTGTTCCACAGGGCTCTATTTTGTTCAATATATATATATATATATATATATATATATATATATATATATATATATATATATATATATATATATATATATATATATATATATATATATATATATATATATATATATATATATATATATATATAAATGGTTCAATAGGTTCAATATATATTTAAATGATATCTGTTCTCTGCCGTTAAAAGGTAGAATACATTTATATGCTGACGATGCTGCGCTAGTCTATTCTTGTAAAACAAAACAACAGCTCCATGTTGATATGCAAAATGATCTAAATATTCTTTTTGATTGGTTTACCCAAAATAAATTATCGCTTAATACTTCTAAAACAAAATTTATGGTTTTTGAAAAACGTAATGTTGATAGTTACCAGTATGACAACTATTTTATCTCTTATTGTGATAGTACTATTGCTAAGGTTAATAGTTTTAACTATCTGGGCCTCCAATTAAATGCTAATTTCAAGTGGAATGATCATATTTGTCACATTAAAGGTAAAATTGTTCCTTATATTTTTGCACTTAAGAAGATTAGGAATATTGTTCCTTTAGAATGCTTAAAATCAATTTATAATGCTTACATTTTGTCTCATTTAGTTTACTTGAATCCTGTTTGGAGTGGTGCCTCAGAGTTTTTATTACATGATCTATTCAAACTTCAAAAAAGGGCTATCAAATACGTACGGAACCTACCTATTCGCTATCCTACGGCTCTGTTATTTTATGAGTTTCTTCCTTTGAATATCTTAATTGAAAGAACATCGTTATTTACAATATAATAAACTCCCGTATTAAACATAGTTTTTCCATAACACGTGCTTGTGAGATTCATAGTCATTATACTAGGAGGCGTTCGTTTTTCCTTCCGGAGTTCTTTTTGTCTTGTGCGTCTAATAATAATATTTTATATAGAGGGCTGCCTAAATTTAATCAACTCCCAACTTTAATAAGGAACGAAACTAACTTTAATAAATTTAAAATTAATATAGTTGTTCACTTACGCGGAATTTTTCTTGATAATTGATAAACTCGTTTTCTATTATTTTTTTTTTTTTCTCTTTTGTTATTTTGTTTTTTTTTCTTTTTGAGATTATTTCTATTACTATTTTGTTGATATTTTTGAACTTGTTGTAATTGTTATAATTGTTAATTGTTAGTTTTTATTGATTTTGTGTAATTGTAATTTGTTATTAGTATGCCATGCAATAGCATTTTTGCTCATATGGCTATTTAAATTGTTAGGTTTCTTTAACTTAACAATAAAATAAATAAAAAATAAATAACTCTTTGTTAAATAAAGTACAAGTATTTTTTATCTCTGTTTAGAAATTTTTTACAAAACTAACACAAAACATCAATACGTGGCCGGAAAATTATAATCAAAATTCCAAAAATATTGTTAAAATCAAACTTTTTCAAAATTCCAAAAATATTCCAAAAATTAGAATAAAATCAAATATTTAAATTTTTTCTAAATTCCAATAATATTTCAAAAATTCTTAAAAATTCAAACTTTTTCCAAAATTCTAAAAATATTGCAAAAACGATTACAAAATCAAAAATTGAAAATTTTTTTCCAAATTCTAAAAATTATAGTAAAATCAAAAATTAAAAATTTTTCAGAATTCTAAAAATATTCCAAAAATTCTTACAAAATCAAAACTTAAAACTTTTTTTAAAATTCTAAAAATATTGCAAAAAAATTATTACAAGATCAAAAATACAAACTTTTTTCAAAATTCCAAAAATATTTAAAAATCTATAACATATTCAAAAATTTCCATGTCCAATTTCATTTTCAATTACATATACGTCATAAAAACAGCTACGTTTTTTTCCAAAAAATAAATGTCTAAAAAAATAAATGAAATTATTTTTTGACACACTTGACATTATTTTTTTGACAAACTCATAATGCCATAATTCTCAATAATAATAATAAAATTTCATTTCAATAAATTTTATTTTTTTCCAAAAATTGGGTAAAAAAATAAATAAAAATCTTTCTTTTGACACACTTGACAACATTTTTTTTGACAAACTTATAATGCAATAATCTAGTTTTTGATCTCACATACCAATCCCTACCATCAAGATTTCTCCAAATTTAATGTTCCTACTCGTAATCACTTAAAATGAACGTTTTTTAAGCCAAAAATATGAAAATTTGCTATTTTTGAGACACATAATGATTTTTTTGACACACTTCCGGTACAGTTATCGAACACAGCGTCCTTTCGGACCTGTCCCTTAAGTATACCTATTTTTAGAAAAAAAAAATTTTGAAATCCCTCCAGCGGTTTTCCCTGCAGCGTAGGTAATGACGGCGGCCGGACGGCCGGCAGGCAGACATACATTTTTTTTTTGCTTTTTTAGAATCAGGAGGTCCTAAAACGTCGAGAAATGTCAAAAAAAGTGGGGGTAAGAATTTCACTTTGAGCTCATGAATGTAATACTACAGTTTCCCCCCGAATATAACGTCTAGGCGTCTATTTCGAAAATTACTAAAAATAACAACTTTGTAAAAATGAGTCCTTTTTTCTGCAATAAACTGCCCATTGAAATATAATGCCTAGGTGTACAATTTGAAATAAAAAAAAACTTTTAAACAAAATTAAAACAATAAAATTATTTTTCATTAAAATTACATTGGATAAAAATAATTTTGTAACAATTACAAAATTACAAATAAAAATGTGATTGTTTTCGAAACAATCTTCTCTGATCTACATTATGTATGTATGTCTGTAGTCAGACATTCAAATTCCAGATTCATTGGAAATAAAATAATCATTTTTGCAAACTAATAAAATTTCTTTTTTTGGGGAATCAACGGTGTATGTAAACGAAGAAATTTCAATAAGCTGATCGTCTAAGCTCGTGACTTTTATGTTCCAACATTCAAAGTTCGCAATGGCATAAATTTCAATTTTAGTTGAAGTACTTTCACCTTTTTTTAATGGTTTCCTCGTCTTCTTTGTCTAAAATTTCATCGATTAATTTATTTTTAATAAATTCAATGAGGTTTGGAATATAATTTGTTAGAAACCCGGTAAAAGTTTGTGAATTTTGATACCTCGCTCTGTTAATACATTCGAAAAAACTGTTCTTTAGTTTTTCTGGCCAAAACCATATAGTATTTTCATCCGGAAAATTACTAAAATAATCAAAATCGGAATTGTCTGAATTACCTTGATTATGTGTTTCAAAGTCGCGAAGCCATTCGTCGAATTCAAAATTCTCATCAAAAATTTGTTGAAGCCTTCGATGTAATTTTTCTTTAATAAATAGATTTTTCGGTACAATACCACAAACTTCAAATGCATTTTTAATAAACGCCTCATCTCTACTCTCAATCAATTCTATAACCCACTCTGAAACGAATTTGAAAGACGGAATTTTTGGATTTCCTATGCGAGTCTGCAATTCTGGTGTCTCCGTCCGATAAATATTTATCGTATTTTTCGGCAAAAGCCGCTTGAAAACTGCGATTAACAGCGACATCCAAAGGCTGCAACAAACCGGTTAAATTCGGAGGAACAAATACAATAAAAATGTTGTATTTCTTCAGAATCTGATTATTTGCCAATTTTAAATGGCATCCATATGAATCTAATATTAATAAAGTTGGTTTCCTGCTAAAATTTGTTTGCCTCCGTTTTATGACCACATCCTCTAAATATTTTTTTAAAATCTCGTCGTTGAACATTCCTGTTTTATTAACACTTACAAGACATTTGGAATTGACAATTGGTGGATTTTTAAGGTTCGAAAACAGAAGATGTGGTTTCAAAAATTTGCCTTCTAATGATATCCCAAATGTTACTGTGAACCGTTTATGAGAAGAGCTGGCCTTTCTTATAAATACTTCGCGAACTCCTTTTTTGGTCAGTGTAGATTTTTGATCATTTTCGAAGTATCGAGGAACTTGGTCGATATTTATTATATTGCAGTTTTTAATTTTATTCGTTTCTATTATATTTTGGATGTCACAAATAAACTTTTTTGAAATTTCTGCTACGTTGTCAGGAATTTTTTTTGTTGTAGTTTCGCGGCGAGAAGTTAAATTGAACCGTTTTTTAAAACGCTCGCACCAACCAGTTGATGCTTTAAATGATTCAAATTTCGAATTGCCCGCCTCGGTCTTTAGAGATTCGCACAGAGAGAGAGCCTTCATTTGAATATATTTGTCTTTAACTTTTAAACCTTTTTTATTTCAGTCACTAACCCAGTCTGCTAATTTTACTTCGATCTCTTCCAATTGTGATTTTCTGCCACCACCTTTTACTCTTCTTGTCATTCTCGATTTAACGTTGTTATCCTTTAAAAGTTTTAGTAATTGATCTTTCTGCTTATTCCAACCCCTTAAAACAGATGTCTGTATTCCATGTTTTTGTGATAAGGCATACCATCCTTTTCCTTTTTCGTTACCGCTATACTCACTAAGGATATCCAGTTTCGTTTTAATCGTGTAGCTCTTTCTTTTTTGTGACATTATCTAAAATAAACGAAGATCATATTGTGTTAAATAGAGAGAATAATACATAATTGCAGCATCCGATGTGGACCTATTTTTTAATTCACACCGAGCATCGCATTCCATTGTTTTTTATTGTCTGCTTTGATCAATTTATATTAAGAGTGGCAAGGAAAAATTGTACACTGCGATGCCCAGTAAGAATTAAAAAACATGCCCTACTCATGAAAGCTTGACGATTATACTTGTTAGACACGCTTGGTCTGTATTCACACATTAAACAATTCGTTAGCACACGATTCTAAACGATTTTGAATTGTACAAATTCCGTTCGGTAATACTTACGCGAGTTAAATATACAAATCCCCAATTCAATGGCCGTGTGACTGGTGTAAGTGACGTTGCTCGAATAAATTTTATTTTAAATGATTTAGTATCTGTTTCACGGAATTATAAATTGATTCTTTTAGCTACGAATTCACAGTAGATTTTTAGCTCAATACGACCGGAAGTTTTTTGATTTTATAGAAATACACTTTGCAGTTTTTCAGCACTTTTAAATTATATTTACACGTCAATGGTTAAATATATTTTCAAACTTTAATTATGGTATATATTTAGGTAACTATTTAAAATAATTTAAATTGTGTTAGCCGATAAAACAGGATACAATTTAATTTATTTTAATTTGTTAAGTTAAGTAACTAACGCACGAATCGTGAACAGTATCAGTAGCTATATTCAAATAAACAAGTTTTTTGTAGAAAAAAATTTTTACAGTTAAGTGAAAAAATAGACGGCAATATTTTTAATGTTATATTGTATTAAATAGAAAAGCATAACAATATAAAAACTAATTTTTTTTGTTTTATGTTTTAAAAACCCGTTATATTTAAAAGTGAAAGGAAAATATACGTGCTACGTAGGCATATTATTAACAAAAAAAGGAAGATAGTACGAGTATATCCGTTCCACCCGACTTTCTCATTTTAAAGTATCAAATAGAATGTACACTAACTTTCCTTATCACTTTATATGCACTGCAAAACAAAATCTACATTATGTTGTTTTACTATAATTTGTCGAAAAGGACTGATACATTTGTGGAGCAGAAAAGAAGGATGACAATCTTACTACAGTAATTTTTTAATTTTATTTAGTGCAAATGAGTACGATATTATTATTGATTTTTTATATTTTTTTTTTTTTAATCTATTTATTGCATATTATGATGTGAGAAAAAATTGAAAACTTGACCTATAATAGTAGACCTAAGCGTACTATTCGAATAAAAGAGCGTAGTAGGTGTTATATTTGAACAAAGATCCTAGGAGCTATATTCGGGGGAAGACTGTAGGTCTTTCAGACCGAAGTAATAAGCAAGTTTTAAAAAAATTTGGTTGAACAAAAATAAAATTGGTTTGCCAATAGCCCAGCCAGTAGCATATTCTTTAAACATGTGACGCACTGTCTGCCTCATTGATTAAAGCCCAGATAAAGAGTTATATGAAGGCTCGTTTCTTCAAGCAAGCAGGAGCGTACCATTTTCAAGGCATATTCTAGGCCTAAGATTAAGAGGGCAATCAGCCGCTAGTATCCTTAAGAGATCACCTTGGCCAGTTAAACCTCACTTCTATTTCCAGTAGTATGTGATATCTTACTGTAGCTCATATGTCAATAGCAGGGAGTGGAGTGCGCGGGGTTACAAAACAAACGGATTTCTCTATGCTGGTTATTTTCGTTTACATTTAATTCATTCAACTACGAAAATTAACAAACAGTTTGAAGTGTTCTTTAAAATGTTAAAGAAACGTGTTTTTTTTAATCCTTACAATTAACAGTTGTATCTATTGGAACAATCAAATTCAAACAACATATTACTTTTTAAATTGAACAGACAAATGTTTGTTGAATTATACCTACAATTGTTTGGAGCAATGTGACCCTAGTGTAAGTAGCATCTTTTAAAGATTAACAAAAAAGCTTAAATGAGTCCTTAAAAGAGAAACCATCAAGAATAAATAATATTGTTTAAGACACTCTGGTTCTCTAGAAATAAGATTAAATTTTTTGTCTTCTTAAATATCTACTAAATTTAACCACACACTTTGCGATACATACCTACTTATGGTTTCTATATATACACATCAAGTATGTTTCATTAAACAATTTCAAGATTAGCTACTGTGAAGTGAATGAAATAAAAGTAAATCGATGTTGATCAAAATCTTTGAAATGTATTTTTTGTATAACGATATAACGTATAACGATATGTGATGTGGTTAATGTTATTTAATCATTTTTTCCTTTTTGAAGTGTAGGTTCATATTAAGTTCCGTTTTCATTGAATTCAGTATAATTAAGAGTGACAGGTTTTGTCGTATAGATCTTGAGATTGAATTAGATATTTATCGAATCTGTTATGGTTTAAGGTAAAAAGTTTGAAACATTGTAGTTAAATATATTTTGGATTTAATTTTAAATATTTATGTCATGTTAGGATTTTGAATAATTTTATTGTAGAAAATCTGGAAATAGTAAAATAAGGATAAAATATGTAGGGGCTGAAATCTCAAGGCTCTGAGATATCAAGACTTTGGCCTGGGTTAAGGATTTTGATATGGTTTTCGGCAAAAAAATTTTAAGAGGACATGAATTTTAGTTTTGGGCAGCGATGTTTATCAAACATAAAACTCTTTGTTAAAGAACATGTTTTTTTTAACTCTGTTTCGAAATTTATTACAAAACTAACACGAAACTTCAATATGTACGTTGTCGGAAAATTATAACAAATCATAAATTAACATAATTTAGTGAAAAGATGACACAATCAGAAAACTACTCAAACCTCTTCATTTAGAATTTCGAGAAAATGTTACAAAATCAAAAATTCATATTTCTTTCAAAATTCCAAAAATATTCTAAAAAAAACAATTCAAACTATTTTTCAAAAAAAAAATATTCCAAAAATTATTACAAAATCAAAGATTGAAAATTTTTTTAGAATTCTAAATACATTGCAAAAATTATAACAAAATCAAAAATTGAAACTTTTACCAACATTCTTAAAATATTGCAAAAACCTAAATTGAATCAAAAATACAAACTTTTTCAAAGTTTTTAAAATATTCCAAAAATTATTACAAAATTAAAAATTGAAACTTTTTCCAAACCAAAAATTGGAAATTCAAAAAACTATTTCCAAAATTCTAAAAATATCGCAAAAATTATAACAAAATAAAAATTCCAATTTTTTTCAAAATTCCAAAAGTATTCCAAAAATTATGATAGAATCAAAAATTTAAACACTTCCAAAACTCTAAAAATATTCCGAAAATTATTAGAAAATCAAAAATACAAACTTTTTTCATAATTCCAAAAATATTCCAAAAATTATAACAAAATCAAAACTTTCATGTTCGATTAAATTTCATGTCAAACAAATAATTAATTCCATTTTTTTCCAATAAATTGAGTAAAAAACAAAAGAAAATCAATCTTTTGACACACTTGACAACATTTTTTTGACAAAACCAATCCCGACCATCAAGATTTTTTCAAATTCGTAATCGTAATGTGCAAATTTCCTTTTTTTGACACACTTTATGATTTTTTTGACACACTTCCGGTACAGTTATCGAGCACATCGTCCTTACGGCTCTTTCCATTGAGTATATCTATTTCTAGAAAAAAAAATTTTTGAAATCCCTTCAGCATTTTTCTAGATTTCGTCGGTTGTGTCGGCTGGCCGGCAGACAGACATACATTTTTTTTGCTTTTTTAGAATCAGTAGCTCCTTCTTAAACGTCGAGAAATGCCAACAAAAGTGGGGGTAAGAATTTCACTTTTGGCTAGAGAATAAAATACGTAGATCTTTCAGACCGAAGTAATTGAAAGTAAAAATTAAAAAGGAAGTACGAAGCAAATAAAAAACAAATAATTCCCAATTGTTAAACCAAATGATGGGAAGGGGAGGTTATTTGTTAATGCCTAATCTAATCCAGGGGAGTGGAGAAGTGGAGTTTCAAGCTAAAGCTGTGATTGTTTGTTTGTTCCTAATTGTTTTTGATATCAGGTAACTGTAATTTATTTAATGGTTAATAGCGGAATTTTGAGTGAATTGAACTTGAGATTAAAACCTGCCTACTGGAGCCCAAAAAAATATGGCTGTCACAAAAAGAAAATATCAAACCGTGGAAACAAAATTTTGCATAAACATCAAAAAAGACCAAACTACCGAATCAGAACGTGGCACAACGGGAATAGAATTAATCCCGAGACTTGTATTTTAATTTAAATGACAATGGCGAGAGATTGACTGATTTTGTAATATTAAATAATATAAGAATTAGCAGTACTTTCGTACACTCGAAATGAAATAGAAGACGTGCGCTACTAACATTACAGCACGTTTCTTTTTGAACGTATACTGGATGTGAACTGCTTTAGAGGTAAATATATTGGTAGTAACCACTTAAATAAGGTAACAGGTTCCAAACTCAGGTATTCCAAAATTCAATCAACGGATATCTCTTTAACTCCTTACAATAGTTTCAAAACCATATCGCAAAACATTAAAAAAGACAGAAACCATTTATGGAGATATTGGTACGTCCTGCAGGTTACTTCTCAAAAACACTGTTCTAAGCGCTGCAGAGGAAATAATTGGACAACCAGAAAATAACTTTTAGAAAGAGAATGGTAGAATAGAAATTGTGACAACATTGAAAACTTTAATAAACGTAGGGGGTTGCAAAATTCGAAATTCCACATCCACGCCGTTCTACCTGTTCAACACTGACAGAATTAGGTAGGTTTAGTTAAGGTAGTTGTTGTAGCTACTTAAGGTAGCACCTACTTTTTCCCTATTAGTTCTAATACTCGTTAGTGCTAAAAAATATAGTTTGTTATGAATTGTGTACACTGGCCTCAGATTATCTCGTACTCATTACAAGTACAATCATGCTTAAAGAAATTCTCTAATAATTTGCTAATTTATTTCTTTGAATAGTAACAAATGTAGCGACATTTTTGTGTACTACTGTTCATTTAGCCAATTTTTTTCGTTGATTGTTTTGTTGCGTCATTTAATGTGAATTAATACATGTTTTTTGTTATGTAGAATCTGGTTATAAAAAAATAGAATTGTTGTCGGTAGAAGAGATAGTTTCTCTTAATGTTTATTGAGATAATAGGGGAAATTGCAATCGTTGAAGGACAAGAGATGGAAGGTCGATCTATCTGTATATAAGCGATCAAATTATTTGATCAGGGACCATTATGTAAATTTTAGCCAACAAGAGTATTATGCATTTTAAGCCAATAGACATATATGCAAATTTTAAATATAAATAGAAAGTTTATTTTTGTGGCTATAAATAATAAAGTTTTAAGCTTTTAAAATCTGAAAATAAAAATTTCCAAGTGTGTAAGATTTCCAGGGATAAAGATTTCCAAGGTCAGGACCTTCATGTATTTCTATAAAGTTCAAAATCCCTAGCAAACGTGGTAGGCATTAGAAGACCAGGAGATCTCCAAAAACTCATAAACCAAGTCGAAAGTACATACTGGATGTTGAACCTAAGATGTCCAGATAGTGGAATCCATACAACAACAAAATGGTACTCTCTTTACCATTGCGGACATCCAAATGGGAAAGAATTTTGAGTTGAGGTTTTTATGTACATCGTCGCTTCAATCAACATGTGTTTAGCGAAACATCGCTCTCAAGTTTGTTTATATTTATTTGATTTTTTTCAAAAAAACTATTTATTTAGCGTAGAGAATACAAAGGGACGCCACAACAAAACCCTACTGTTCTACGCCTAAATTACAAATGGGGAACGTTAGGTACACAAAGTGTAACTGTGTCCAGAGGGTTACTGTATCCAGAATGGTGACAAACTGATGAAAAATAAAGAAGGATCGATATATAAGGGATATATATCAAGATCAATCACATTAAATATTCAAATTTGTGTTGACTACAAGTATGTTAAGTTGCCACTAAACACCGAGTTAGTTTTGGTGTAGACATTTAAAATGTCACAAATTTTATAAATTAATACATAACAGATTACTATTTACATTTTTTTTTTATATTTTAATAACACTTGCTAACAATCTCATTTAAATTTTAGAAAAATGCTCGCAAACTTGTGAATTTTTTATAATTACATATATGTTACATCCAAAAAAAAAAACTAATTTTATACTATTTCACCAACTTTTTAGTTTAATTTAATTAACTATTAATATATAGTTAAAAATTATGTCTCCGTTCTAGTTCAGTTTTCAAAGCGATAGCCTTGAAACTCAAAGGTGCTGGTATCGATTCCCAACGGAGGCCACTTTTCCTGTACATTACTCAGAATATGTGTTTTCAGAACTGGTCGTTAATCAATCATTCTGACTGTATAGTAGGAAGAAATGGTTAACATTAACATGGTATCTGGGGCATATTCAAAGCTATTGAGTCAAGTGTGGGATTGAATGCTAAATATGTTGATTCTATTAATAAAAAAAATAGAAAAAGGTTATAAATGTTTAGTCTGCTTTTATCTTTAAAAGCCAGAAGAATAATAATAAAGGCAAGATACATAAATTTATGAGAACGTTAAATTTTAATTTTGAAATCCGATCAATCTTCGTCAAAAAAACCTAGTCAGCTTTCATTTTGAGCGCCAAATTTCCATACGACGACCAGTTTCCGTTTCCCCTTAAACAAATGTTTTCCCACCACATAATTTCAATCATCCAAAAAATAACTTACTTTTCTTTACCAATCTCGTATATGACTCTATTTATTACCACTAAGGTAGTTCATAACTATAAAATCAACAGTTTTATACAAAATCACATGCCAAAAACTTTATATAGGCCAAACGGGTTGAGGCACCTCATCCAAAGGTATAAAGAACATCTGCTCTCTAGCAAACATAATCAACACATCTCAAATTATGCACGAAAAATTTTTTGTGTGATTCCAGACCTCTGAATAACACCAACAGTTGGAAAATAAGTTTAAATTTTTGATTTTGTTATAATTTTTGCAATATTTTTGGAATTCAGATACAACTTTCAATTTTTGATTTTGTAATAATTTTTTTTCTTGTGCTTTTATAAAAAATTTTTTGTTTAATATACATCGCTGCCCAAAATTAAAAACAAGATCCTCATTAACGCCTTTTGCCAAAAACTGTATATAAAAAGCCTAAACCCAAACTGAAGACTTAAGATATCTCTGAGCCTTGATATTTCACCCGCTTCATATTTTTTATTTACATTCACACCAAAAAATGTAAATTCAAAAAATTTATTGAAATGTGGTTACATTTGGCTCCATACGTGGTTACATTCATAGAAACCTCTGATATACACAATTGTGATATTGATAATCTACATAGAAACGTCAGACTGTCAAATGTAACCGTTTGACTGTCGAATGTATGGGTGTAAAGCATTAACAATGTCAATGTGGCACGAGTTGCTGCTTTCACGAAAACATATAAGATTCAAATTCATAATCTTATATTTCAATTGATAATTAATAATCTCATGTTATGCTACTTACTGCCATCGTAACTATATGAAAGTTGTTTTACTGAAACCGTAAAAATAAGAGTTACTTTCCTGCCACTTTGATTATATGTATAAAGTTGTTTTATGATTAAAGTTACATTTTACAGCTGTTTGCCAAAAAAAAATATTGTTCTTCACTTAGATTCAATGATCCATCAAAACTTTTACAGCCCCAGCTGACAGTTTTACCCCCCATATACCTGCAGCTGCTTTTATACTTTTAATAATATTATAAGTCATCAGTATGAATTTTATCTGGCATCAAATGACTTGGCCATATTGCACTTTGATACCGATATAAACGAGTAGCTGATCTAAAATCCCCAATCCGCATATCAGCTGATTACTTTTTTTTCAATTGTTATGGTGTAAACATCCATCATATAAATTTTGAAGCGGCGCCAACGACTTTTGGAATTCGTTCTTTTTATCAGTTTGAAATTCTTCCACAGCCACACCCCTCGCAAGTTTTACGCCTGACTCTTATTTTCTAAATCACAAACAATTAACCTATCTATTAAAATTAAATTCAATCGCCATCGAAACACTAACAAAAACCCAACGCTGCCTCCCGGTCTATATTCACAATATTGGTTTATGAATTTAAAACTGACAATCATTACATAGATTTTTATATTGTTTGTTAAAAGGAGTAAACAAATATGAGACAATATATTTGGGACTGACCTCCTGCCTTGCCGTCAATATATTTTCATAGTTGGAATTTATATGCCGAAAATATTTATGTTTATACTTTTACAGTTGTCCTTCTATATGCTAACTAGCACACAAAGCAAAAATGCCTTTAAACTGTGATTTGGTACGTTGTTCCTGTTTCTCAGAAACAGTCCTCTGCTTCGTCCTCTCCTTCGATCATCTGTTTTTACGTGTAAAACGTATGTAAAAAGTGGTAATAAAAATTTGTAGAAGCGGAAGCTCAAATCCGGAAGCTGTTAAACTAATTAATTATTGGAATATCAAAAAATGAGTACTTCCAATATAAATAATTTCATGCTCCGTATTATGAGGTTGACACTTGACACCTTTGCTAATTAAATTAAAAAATAAAAATGACCAAGGCCAGTTTGTTAGTCATGAACTTTTTGTTAACTAATTGAGTTCGTTATAAACATTTACATTCATCATTTTTATTATACAATTAAAACAAAGTCTTAATTTATTAACAAACGAAAAGAATAAGAATCAACTAAGTCTTGAAAAAAAAATATAAATAATGATGACGCCAGATGGTTGGTTGATTGATGTATTATTGTTGTTTGGTCAATAATAATGAATTGAAATGAATTAATAATATTTCAGTTGATTGATGATATACTCGAGATGATTGATGATTGTTGGAATATAGTGAGAATGTTAATTAATTATTTTTTTGTTCGTTTCTACTTCTTGTGGTTAGTTTTATTTTCTATAGTTTCTGTATGAAATGTTATCACTTTCGATGACATGAGTTTTTATCTTATTTCAATTAATTTTATTTAAACCTCCATGAACTTTAAAAGCTTTTGCAATTTTTATTCTTAATAAATTATGAATTATACATCGTTTTATGACACAGCTGCGAACGTGATTTGTATTAAGTAGGAAAATCTGATTAAAGTACTAGATAAAAAAATGTGTAGATTATTAAGGATTACTGGAAAGATAAAAGATTAAAATTGTTTAGCTTTAGCTTAATTTTTATTTAAATATTTTTTTCACGACTTACATGTACTATTGAAAACTAATCTAATAAGTCTTATTTATAAAGGACACTTTTTAGCTGTATAATGTTCGCAACCGCTGGTTTTAGTAAAATAACCCATGATCAATATTGAAACGTAATTCTGAGTTTTACCAAATCATATCGTTGATAAGTTCAAAATATCCAAAAGAACAGAAATAAGATACCACATATCTAGCGTGAGATAGATCATAGAACTTATTATGGAGTTACGCATGTAAAATTGTTCCAATTTTCGATTTGATGAACACACGTAATAAATCTCGAATCAAACAAATAATTTATCACACACGAATAATATTAGAGTATGGACAGTGTAAAAAGCCTTTATTTAAATCAATTAATCATTAATTTTTTATTTACAAAAAAGAATTGAATTTCAAAAATATTATTGGGTTTGATTAAAAATCGATCAATCAAAACTGTTTATATTATGATTTATTAATGTGAGTTTATTATGGATATAAAAAACATTATGGGTAGGAAAGCTTCTGCGTATAGCAAAACTGAAATAAATATGTTTGGTGGAGTATATATAAAGGAATAAACTCAATTTTGAATTTAAAATTTAAATACACTGAATTTTGTTAATGTTTTCTTCAATTGATTGTTTAACAACAGCCAATCTATAGTAAACGTTTTACTCGTTTATTAAAATTCGATAATATTTGATTAAATTCTACTTGGAAAATTTCATAGATGCTTTAACGTGTCCTTATTTTTTCTTGAAGCGGTATAGTAGAGTATAATAGAGATCACAGTAAACTGACTGTTACTGTGAAAAAAATACATATCGAAAGACAACTATTAACTCTTCGTTTTTCGATTTTCAGGCATTTAAGAAATACCAGTTTTCAATTTGTGTTGACCATTTGGTTTGAAACCACGAAGTCAAAGATCCATATGCAATCACAGATCTTATATTAGTTATACATATCCAAAACATTGGTATTTGCAGTAGATTTGCTAGCCAGTAGGACCAACAGTAGACCATTATATATATTTCATCATTACAAACCATTTGTAATCGAGAATAACTGCAAGGCTCTTCACATATTGTACCACAACTTAATTTCGTAAAAAGATATAGATTTTTAACAGGGAGGTCACGAAATGTATTTGTAGAGCCGTGTAAATATTTGTAAATATTTCTAAAATTTTTTTAATTCTAATATTTATATTTTAAATATTTGTTTAAACCAAAATTATTTTATAAATCTAAGTGAACGAAAGTCTATTTGATTATATGTTATTGGTGTTAACGAATGAAAAACTAATCCATGATTTTTTATTTTATTTCTCTTAAATGAAGTTATGCGGGTATGAATTTTTGGTTATATATTTTGCGGTTTTTCGGTATAGTATCGGGGTTTTGCTAATTAATCTCGCAAATTTCATTGAATTGACATACAAGTGAGTGTAGAAATAGTTATTTTATCGAAAAATGCTAGTTGAAAATTTATAATTTTTTGGACTTCTCCATTTGTGGTGCGGTGCGCTGCAGCCAAATTCTGTAATTGTGAAGCGTGAAGTGATAAGTTTTTTAATGAAAAGAAACGAAGAAATTTTTATCACTTCACCACTTCACAGTTACAGAATTTGGCTGCTGGAACCCTTTTACTGAAAAGCTCATTTCAAAATATCACTATTTTATTTTGATATTTTCAAAAATTTTACAGATAATACAGATTCAGCTATCCAATTCTGAAAAGAAGATTTAAAGTTTTTTTTATGATTTTTTTAATATTTAAAATATTCAAATATGAAATAATCTTCTAAAATTCGTAAAATCATGTGAATTTTTTCAGAATTTGAAAATTGCATGTATTTTCTGTAAGGAATGCGAAAGAAAAACAAATAAAAGTGCTATTTTGTGATATGAGTTTTTTCAGTTAAAGGGTCCCAGTGCGCTACGACCCATAGCGAAAATTTAATTTAAGTTATAAATTTTCAATTAGCATTTTTCGATAAAACAGCTATTTTTACATTCCTACATTCATTTGCTAAAATGTTTTTCATTTCATGAGATTTGTTATTTGTCATTGGTAAAACACGGATACCATGTACCAAAAAACCATATAGGGTCAATCCATTACAAATCACCCAGGCCATGTTACTCAACATTTTTGATTTGCCCAATTTTTTTACCAGGTATTCCCCAATGCTATGTGAGTTCAAAAAAATAATTACAAAATTTTTTTGACTCACACATTCTTTTTGGTGGCCATTTTAAGGTTGCTTCATCACCATTTTTCGGCCGAAAACGAGTTTTCTGTAACTGTTTCTAGCTCTGTTAATTTTACAGACATCAAGACAAAATAAAAATCAAAATAATCAGAAAGATGCTTTTTACTTTTTGTATTTATATAATATTACCTAAATAGTAATTAAAGTGAAGAAAAAAAATCATAACCATATATTGAAAATTGGCTTAAAATGGAAGTTTTAGTGCTGTAAAATTATTAAAAGGAAAAATGACTCACCTCTAATTTTTTTTTCTTGCATAGATTTATTATAGGACTACTTGCTGTAAAAGTTTCAAGCTTGAGAACTGTGTACTTTTTTTTATATAATTTTCCCAAAATGCCCAAAATTACATTTTGGCAATATTTAGAGTAGAATATCTCAAAAGGGACAAAGTGAAAAATTATAAATTTAAAACAGATAACATCTCTGTATGATATAAACATGTGATGAAAATTTGGAGACTGAGACTCAACTGGTTCCAAAGTTATAGTGCATCGAAGTTGGCCAAAAACTGCATTATAAGCACACAAATTTTAACAGCAATTAATGGTAAAAACTTTTTAAAATCTTTTGAAAGATACTATAGAAAATGTTAAACACCTCTCTGCCACTTGTTCACTCAGAATGAAACTAACAGCTGCTGCAGGAGTTTGTTCATGCTTAATATGCAGTTCATGTCTTAACATGCAGGATTCATGTATCAGCAGTCAAAATATAAGATTCCACATAAAAGTTTTAAGAACTTTGATTGTAAACTCTAGACCAGTATGCATTAGAATGAAAATTTCCAATAAATGTTTTTTATTACAAAAAAATTTTTTTATTACAGTTTTGAACTCACCTAGTATTGGGTAATAACTGGTAAAAAAATTAAGAAAATCAAAAATGTTGAGCAACAAATTTTATTCCATTTGGGTGATTTCAAATGGATTGACCCTATACCAATAAAAAAACTTTAAAAAAAAAAATAGAACCAACTTCAGAAAAAACAAAAGAGGCACAAAAAAGAGAAAGATAACTCAATTGTTGCTTTTAGAAACAAAAATACGTTACATTTTGATTAATTTAATTTAAGTTTACCTTAATATAGACAAAAAAATTACGCTATTATACCTAGTTACTATATTAAAATAGTTAATTTTTATTATAATTATTATAGTTATTATAGTTGTTATAATAGGTATTATATTTTAAAAGTTATTTGTAGTACAAAACTGTTGAAAATCGGTGCCAAGCCCAAGACATATTAGTCGGTTGTTCGTCAATGTGGCACCGACTTCGAACAGCTTTGTACTACAAATAACTTTTAAAATATAATAACTATATAACAACTATAATAACTATAATAATTATAATAAAAATTAACTATTTTAATATAGTAACTTTGTATAATAGCGTAATTATTTTTGTCTATAGTAAGGTATACTTAAATTAAATTAATCAAAATGTTACGTATTTTTGTTTCTAAAAGCAACAATTGAGGTATTTTTCTCTTTTTTGTGCTTCTTTTGTTTTTTCTGAAGTTGGTTCTATTTTTTTTTTTAAAGTTTTTTTATTTTTTTATTTTTAGTGTAGTCATAAAGCAAATGTCGGCTAGAAAGCGTTTAAAAAGTACAAACTAGTGGCAAACTATTATTTATGGTTTAGCGATTTTTTGCACAAACGGCATACATATTTCCCGTGATAGAAAATTATTTACATTAACCTTGACAAGTATAGCAATATAATACTGCCCACAACATCCAAACAGATTAATATGTTTTGACGAAATCAGCGAAAATGCATTAAAAATATAGTTTTTTCTAATTTTCTGAATAACGGTGTTTTTCAAAATTATGGGACACTCTGGAAATGAACCCAAATAGAATAAAATTTATATCATCCAAATCGAACGAGCCGTTTTTGAGAAATCGGTGTACATATATAAAAAAAACCTACAGTGAAACACAGAACCTCCTTCTTTTTTGAAGTCGGTTAAAAAAGGGCCTGAATTTACTTTTTCCTTTCACCAATCAATACCAATCTCGTGAATATCGAATATAACATACTTATAGATATTTTAAAAAAGATCAGTGAAACTTTGTCTTTTTTAATAGAAGTGTAGTGTAGTCTTCAAAAAATCGTAAAAAAAATATATTTTTAATTCTAAAATTACTAAAATTAATTAAAAATCCTAAAATTATTTTAATCCTAGTGTAGTATTCCTAAACTAGGAATATACAAATAAAGCAATAGATCTCCAAACTACTCAATAAAGTTTACATCACGCATAACCAAACCACGCATAATACAATACCCAAAACCCCTATTTCATCTAAACGGTACAACATCTAATCCCACAAAACACCCAAAACCCTATTCTCATCCAAACATTGTATTAAATCATTGATATCATGTATATCAACAATCTCCATCCAAAACGCTATTTCACCACGATTCACGAAACTAATTATTTCATCATACTAAAAAATCATCCAAGCTATTTCCAAAAACTCAATTTCAAATATTTCACAATATTCAGAAATATTTACTCTATTACAAAAAAGCCTAACTTAAGCAAAATTCATAATTTCATCATCGCATGAAATAAATTCCAAACAAATCAACTTAGCAACAAAGTTTGGATACCAAAGAATTTTCATACAAAATCACAACCTAAGCGCATCCCACGAATTCAAAGGAAATATTCTAAGCAACAAAGGTAAAACCATATACATTTTCATACTACACCAAAAATATCTAATCAAATGAAATCCATCAATAAGCAATTTTACTAAACAAACTCGTTAAACGATATTCCCATCAAAATTTATTTTACACAAAAATTCATGTAACTTTGAATCAAAAATACTTGGTCAATAAAATTTAAAACGGAAGTTACGAAATCCGATCAACTAACATTTATTAAAAATATGAAATTATGTTAACTTAAAAAAATAGCAAATACTACATTTTCCATAGAAAAGAGAAATAATTAAAATATAAGTTTTGATTGGTTAATCAAACTTAGTTTTTATTATTAAACCTACAAAAAATCTAGCGAAAGCGTCAGTAAGTCAGTTGAATTAAAATCGCGAACGAGATCACGAGAATCTCGCCTTTCGGGGCCAACCTCTTGGACCCCGTCAGTCATGTTACAAACTTCCCAAAGAAAAATTCAATTAAAATATACATCATTGAAAAATTTAGTGTTACATTTTTACCAAAGAGAAATTCACTTAAAAAATATATTATTGAAAAATTTAGTTTTACAATTTTTCCAAAGAAAAATTCAATAGAAAATATACTATCCAAAATAATTTGAAGAAAAATATTTTGTGTTAAATACAAGAAAATTATTGTGCGAAATAAACACCGTGTAAGATTATAAAATTCAAGAAAAGATCTTTTATTGGTTTACAAAGGTAAACCAATCGAGAAACCCAACGAGGAAATAACTAACCAGGTAAGAGTTTTTGGTACCAAATACTATTGTAAGTAGTGAATAGGAACCTGGAGGAAGTAGCAAGGACATCCAGACCTATTACAATTGGTGCAGCCGGTATCTCCATTCATCAGAGGTGCCGCTAAACCTATTACAATTGGTACAGCCGGTATCTCCATTCATCAGAGGTGCCGCTAGAGCTATTACACTAGTATTACATTCATGAGCCAGAAGTGAAATTTTTACCCCCACTTTTTTGGCATTTTTCGACGTTTTAGGACCTACTGATTCTAAAAAAGACAAAAAAAATGTATGTTTGTCTGTCGGCCGTCCGGCCGTCCGTCCGTCATTACCTACGCTGCAGGGAAAACCGCTGAAGGGATTTCAAAAAAATTTTTTCTGAAAATTGCTATACTCAAGGGACAGCTCCAAAAGGACGCTGTGTTCAATAACTGTACCGGAAGTGTGTCAAAAAAATCATTAAGTGTGTCAAAAACAGCAAATATGTTAATAGTTTTGGCTTAAAAAACGTTCATTTTAAGTGATTACGAGTAGGAACATTAAATTTGGAGAAATCTTGATGGTAGGGATTGGTATGTGAGATCAAAAACTAGATTATTGCATTATAAGTTTGTCAAAAAAAATGTTGTCAAGTGTGTCAAAAGAAAGATTTTTATTTATTTTTTTACCCAATATTTTGGAAAAAAATAACATTAATTATTTGTTTGAAATGAAATTTTATTATTATTATTGAGAATTATGGCATTATAAGTTTGTCAAAAAAATGTTGTCAAGTGTGTCAAAAGAAAAATTCTACTTCAGCCTGAAAGACCTAAGTATTACATTCATAAGTCAAATGTGAAATTCTTACCCCCCCTTTTTTGGCATTTTTCGACGTTTTAGGACCTACTGATTCTAAAAACGCAAAAAAAATGTATGTCTGTCTGTCAGCCGGCCGTCCGTCCTTACCTACGCTGCAGGGAAAACCGCTAGGGGGATTTCAAAAATTTTTTTTTCTAAGAATAGGTATACTCCGAAGGTAAGGTAAGGTCCGATAGAACGCTGTGTTCGATAACTGTACCGGAAGTGTGTCAAAAAAATAATTAAGTGTGCCATAAACAGCAAATTTTCATATTACTTCGGTTTGAAGGACCCAAGTATTACATTCATGAGCCAAAAGTGAAATTCTTACCCCCACTTTTTTTGGCATTTCTCGACGTTTTAGGACCTAATGATTCTAAAAAAGCAAAAAAAAATGTATGTCTGTCTGCCGGCCGTCCGTCCGGCCGTCCTTACCTGCGCTGCCGGGAAAACCGCTGGAGGGATTTCGAAAAATTTTTTTTTCTAAAAATAGGTATACTCAAGGGACAGGTCCGAAAGAACGCTGTGTTCGATAACTGTACCGGAAGTGTGTCAAAAAAATCATTAAGTGTGTCAAAAACAAATTTTCATATTTTTGGCTTAAAATAAATGCATTTTAAGTGATTACGAGTAGGAACAGTGAATTTGGAGAAATCATGATGGTCGGGATTAGTATGTGAGACCAAAATCTAGATTATTGCATTATGAGTTTGTCAAAAAAATGTTTTCAAGTGTGTCAACAGAAAGATTTTTATTTATTTTTTTCCCAATTTTTTGCAAAAAATAAAATGAATATTTGTTTGAAATGAAATTTTATTATTATTATTGAGATTTAGGGCATTATAAGTTTGTCAAAAAAATGTTGTCAAGTGTGTCAAAAGAAAGATTTTTATTCTTTTTTTAACCAATTTTTTGGAAAAAAATAAAATTAATTATTTGTTTGCAATGAAATTTTATTATTATTATTGAGAATTATGGCATTATAAGTTTGTCAAAAAATGTTGTCAAGTGTGTCAAAAGAAAGATTATTAAAAATATGAATTTGTGATTTTGTAATATTCTCGAAACGCTAAATGGAGAGGTTTTTGAGCAGTTTGCTGAGTGTATCATCTTTTCACTAAATTATGTTAATTTATGATCTGTTATAATTTTTCGGCAACGTATTGATGTTTCGTGTTAGTTTTGTAATAAATTTCTATACAGAGATAAAAAAATACTTGTACTTTAACAAAGAGTTATGTTTGATATACATCGCTGACCAAAACTAAAAACTATGTCTTCATAAAAGTTTTTTGCCGAAAACTATATCAAAATCCTTAACCCAGACCGAAGTCTTGATATCTTAGAGCTGTGGGATTTCAGCCCCTCCATATTATCTTCTTCAGATTATGATCGCATTATCATCTGTAAAATGCATATCATTTGTAACACTTGTGAAAAAAGTTAAAAAGTGCTATTTGACTATTGAGATGTGAGCTTTTCAAAAGGATGGATGACAGTGGAAATGTGATGAATTATTAATTTTAAACTATAACATTTGCCGATAAACCAACTATTTCTACACTCACTTGTAAAAATGCATATCAATTCAATGAAATTTGTAATAGTTATTAGCAAAACACCGACGTCATACGGAAAACCTGCAGTAAAAAAAACTTTCAAAAATTCATACCCCGCATAACTGCATTTCAGAACAATAAAATAAAAAAGTGAATTCAGATTTTTCTTTTGTACATACCAATAACGTACCAAATTTTCAAATTTTTTAGAAATAGTCGAAAAAATTCGATGCACATTTTAAAAAGAAAAGTTCACATTCCTTTTAAAATTCTCGCCGAATTTGTATAGAAAATTTTGTATGTTCCTTATTTAAAGACTTATTTGCAACCCGAGGTGTGGTATTTAAGAGTGGACTCTAGAATCTAGATTCTTCGATTTGAAGAGTGAACTTTCGAGTCTTGTTCAGCCTGTTTAGCCCCTTGCCTTTCCACACTTTCATTTTATCTGTAAAGTAGATATTTTTTGTAAATTATTATCCGTATATAGACTTATGCTCAGGTTTTGTTATTTGTTGTCCCTTAAAGGCATTTTTATCTTCCCCCACTGAGGTCAAGGTAGTGGTGTGGACATGACTGCGAATATAGTAGTCAGAATAGTAGATTAAGACTCCTTGGCAAATCTGAATACAAGCAGATGGATTTGCGAATACTATTAGGTAATGTAACGACGGACTATTTCGAATTTATCTCTAAAAATACGTTTATTCATATTTGAAAAAATCGCTAATAATTGTCTAATTTATTTTGATTGCGCCCTTTAAATTAAAACAAACATAAAAGCATCATACATAAATGCTCAATAATATTTTTACATTTTTCCTCAGTTAATTGTTTTGATGCATCCCAATTTCAATTAATAAAGAAGTTGTTTGGTGAGATGAAATATGGAAGTGGAAATTTTTAATTTATGTGTGATGAAAGAAATAATAGGAAAAGAAAAAAACTGGAAAATCTTAATATACATACTGGACCATTTGTTCGATCGAGTGGATTATATATTTTTAAATAAAATTAAAAACATTTATACATATTGTATTTTTTATATAGAACTTATATCTTTATATAGAACTTGCTATAAATCTTTTATTAGGTGTTATCAAAACGATTGCATCGTGTAAATGTTAATCAATTGCTATCTAAACGTTAACGGACATGATGATGGCGATTTTCAAATAAAATTTGAATTCTGTGAATTGGCTGAATTTAAAAGCGTACAAGAAGATAATACCAATATGAATTTAATAAATGGAATATATTAAAGTGTTTAAATTGCAATGTAACAGTGGGATATGTTTCGTTTGGTATTGGTTACCTCAATGCACGATGATGGAGAAATTAATAGTGGTGACGGTGTGAAATACGAAATCGAAAGAAAAATTGCTGATAGTTTATTAGTGTGTAATTTTTGCGAGAGTATTTGATTCTTGTTTGAGCTTAGAATGATAGCAATTTTTCACGAGAATGAAGTTTACGGAACGAGCGAAACGAGTGGATCGAAGTGGATCGAATCATTCTATGACATTATCCTATGCAAATAGAAGATGCTATTTTATCCACGACTGCAAAATATTTCCAATAATTTCAAGTTTGCTTGCTAAAGTTTTTATCAACCATAAAAAAATACATCATAGACCTCAAAGAAAAATATTTCCTTTTAAGTTTTATAAATTCTGTATTGTTCTCATTCTAACCTTTTGATATGACTATTCTAAAAAATGTTAAGATTTGATTTTATTAAGGGAGCATTTAATGAACTATAGAATATAGGACGCATTCCTTGATTTCAGATTTTATTTCTGATTTTATTTTTTTTTCAGAAACGGCTGGTATCGAAAAAATAAAAACAATAACCCAAAAATAAAAGTAAGTTAAACTAGCTAAAACTAGCACCTCCCATAGCAGATATATAAAATGCGAGGCAGCAGATATAATTGAGAAAAGAACTCCATAATTAAATACACATATCATATTTTATTGGACAAAACCTAACTGTTGAAGGAGTCAGAGCCTCATTACCGGCAACTATAGGGACTAGAAAGTGTCCCACAGGCTCCTTTACATTGAAATCAAGCAACTGCAGTAATGCCTGTTTGGAAGGTCTGAACAATGGTGGTACATTTTTTTATTATAATAATTAGTTGCTTTCTAATTTTTCATTTGTTTTATTTATGCATTAATTTTATTTTATTATTAGGCAGTAGGTAAGATGACAATGGTTATCATTAGCATGGGTGAGTTTATTTTATCATTCTTTCTTCGGTCAGCTGATTTTGGATTATTAAAGATTTCATGCTTCATATATGTACATTCGTGCTGTATATGTATATATGTGGTATGTGATTTTTAATTTTAATTTAATTTTAATTTATTTGTCTTAATTTATAGCAATTTGAACTCAAAATTATTTTTTTTTGTAATGGGTTTAGAGAGCATGTCAAATTCACAGGTTGGGCTAGGCTAGTGCTTATACTAGGAGTGCAAGCTCTCCAAGGTTGAGATTTTTATTAATTTAAGCCAACATAATTCGCCGAAACCCAACTATTACCAAATAACTTCCGACGACAACACGACGACAACGACTCCAAACCAAGATGATCGCGTGTATGTCGTAATGCTGTGGAAGTTCCCAAAATTTATTAATTTTTGAGAATATACATATATTTATTGCTGAAAATTTTATTATTTTTTCTTTTTTTAAAGTAATCCTAATTTTGTTTCTATAAGATTGATTGAATTATTTGCAAATAAAAGATTTTGCAGGATTAATTAGCTTATTATAGATTTTTAATTTATTAACGCAAGGGTGAAAATAAGTTCTTCTGATTAATTTTCAATGATTTCTACACTCCTGCGTGCCCTCGGAGAGTACAGAATTAAAGACGTCAAAGATAAGCCTGAGATGGTGTGACACTATTTGTGGATATTGTTGATTATTGGGGTTCTATTCTCAGTTTTATGCCTTCATAGAAGTTGCATCAGTTTTTGGTTCTCTGCGTAATCTCGTACCTCCATCATGCATATAAATTATATACTTGTTTCTTAATTGCAGCTCCAACGGAGGCTCCTATATCTATTTCGACGATACTAATGGACCATTTGACTGATTGGTAGGTCTTTTCATACTTCGTGCCACCTTAGTTCTCAATATATATAGGATATTTTTGTTACTTCTTTTGGCTGTGTAAATAATACTTCGTTGGAAAATGCTGGTGCCAAGAATTTATTTCTGACCAGACGACTTGCATTCGTTGGGCAATTGGAAGTTATAACCAAAACATCCTCCTGAGCCCACTTCTATTAGCGTAATTTATTTCAATATTTATTTTTTCAGCTGACCTTAGTTGTAGAATCAAATTCTCACTTTTGAGACTGTTGTTGTCTTAGTCTTACGTCCTTCTTTTATATTTTCCATTGAATGATAAATAATAGTTATTATTAAATTGAAATTTAGTAATTTATATTTTAGTTAATAATTGATTTTAAATATGTCAAGATATTACTACTTACGAATACGAATTATAAATGCTGGAGGAAAAGTATAATTTTTATTTCCTTTATCGATTTTAACTTATTTTTTGTAAAATGCCAATTAACGGAGTTAATAACTGGTCTCACAGTCTTTTAACTTATGTGATCAGCTGGTGTAAAAATATTTGTAAATCAGATCCAATTCTTCCCGCTCTTTGTCATCATGTATTACATAGGGCGTGCCTTGCCAACTGGTTTGAAACCTAGTCAAATTGCATAGTCTGTATAACAGCTGGGTGTATAAAATCAAATTTAAGACAATGACCTGAGTCTAGAACAGTTCCGATTCCTTCCAGCGGTAGGTTCATAAAATAATTACTTGTTCTCAGACGACTACTCAAAACAAGCTCAAAACAAATTGACGTTTAGGGGTTTCTTACCATCTGCGAACAATTCTTCGACTTTTAAGAAAACCTGATATCTTTCTCCTCCTCCTCTAGCTAATATTAGTTCAAGATTGAATGAAAGATATCTTAATATGATCTGAAACTGGAATCTTACTTTTAACGGTAGCATGGATAATTTGTTGAAGAATTTATTTATAGAATTAGAATTATCAACCAAATCACATTTAATGATAATTTCGAAATCTTATCATCTTATCAACATCTTTTATTTATTGATAGAGCTGCGGAATGGTATTTTCTAGATACCGTCGTTACCATCAAAGTGTGTTATGATTTACCCTTTGTCTGGCATTTAGAATTGAGTTTAAAGATGGTCAAACAAACGATGAAGTACGTGAGCTGATGAGAGCTCGCAAACAACGCTTGACGGAGTTCAATTCAATTCAGTGCCGAGGTTGTCAGATAGACCGTTGGCTCCCATGAATAAACCTGGATTACTTAATTTAATAAGGAGCAATTTAACTAGTGAAATTCGTATGGCTCTTGTATTTATAACAACTTTTTACATAGCTGATCTCCGTGAACTGTATAAAGCTCACGCAAACTTTAGAAGAACGTATTCCAGAATCATCTGGAATACGTTCTTCTGAAGTATACACTATACCACCTCCATGGATCTATAGCACCTCCATGGATCTTTAACCCAAAACTATCAACCTGTTGGAATTGCAAAAGAATTATTTATCGTTGAACCGAGTGTAAAGTACCACAAAGTATCTTTTGATGTGTTCATTGTGTGAGGCGAAGCATAGGGTCAGCATATCAACACCTTCATGCTAACTTCAAAAATGCCGAAATAGTGTTTGTTTGAATGCAAACTTTTCAAAATCATTAAATACGTTTTTCATAAATCCTATTTTGGTTCCTTCAATTTGTAAACCTTCAGCTGTTGAAACTAAACCAATATCTAATTATTCTCTTCACTTCGTTCCACCCCAAACCCAATGTTTATTCCAATTTTCGAGATATTTCTACAACAAATTTAAATATACATAATCTCTATTAGCCTTCTTTTCAAATCACATCAACAATGACTGAATTAATATATGACATTGAGGTCAAAACTGTGTCTTCGTTATTAAACTCCACTTTTTTATCGTTCTACTTTACGTATGCTTAAGTTCTGACGCAACTGAAAATGTTTTCGATCTCAAATATTATCATCTCCGGTTACTGTGATGATTCTCGTAAGTTGAAGTTATTCCGCTAGACAAAATTCAACTTGGATTGTAGAATAGTGGCACTTCAATTAGTGTGGTTGGTGGTCTGTATGCCCCAAACAATTGATGAAGATTCCAAATCTTTTATGGTGTGCTTCTGCTAAAATTCAACAAGTCAACGGGTTGTGGGGTGCTTTGTAATGCCTTCGTTCAATCCAAATCTATACTTAGGTATTGATTTTTTTCATTTATTTAATATATTTGGTCATTTAACTTATCATCCTGCAGATATGAATAACGAATCGCTTATATCCACTTTGTCAGCAGATGAAAATGAACAGTTTTAGAATTCGATCCTAAAGTGGAGTTGAGTAGAACACATATATTGGAACACGTTATTAATATATGTGACGCTGTCTTTATCAAGCAAAGACATTATCCAATATCACCAGCCATTGAAAAATTGATGGAAAAGAAGTTTGATCGTATGCTGTCACTAAGAATAATGAAAAAAGTTGAAGTGCTCGGCGTTCTTCCGTTGTTCTAATCCGTGAACCTAGCTAAATACGTCTTTGTCTTGATTCCAGAAAGGCCAATTTAAATTAAAAAACGATTCTTATCCTCTCGAGTACTGAGTCGTCTGCGCAAGCAAACTTCATTTCTAGTATAGATGTGAAGAATGCTTTCTGGCAGATTCCACATGAAAAACACTCTTGTGAAAAAACACATTCACAGTACCTGGACGACTGTTGTATCAGTTTATCAGAATGCCTTTCGAGCTGTGTTCCACTTTCAGCTCCAAGTTCTTATTTATTAAAAAAAACTTTGAACGAATTTATTTGGCCTAAAGAAGCTGATGCAGCATTTATTGGTTTAAAACATGCTTTAACACCTGCACCCGTTCTGATGAACCCTAATTACAATGAACCATTCATTCTGCAATGCGACTGTATTAATAATGATGTGGACTGTGTTTTGATTTAACTGACCTGAATACCTCTACTGTATTGAACATCCGACTGCCTTCATATCGAAGAAACTTAACTCGGCACAGCGTCCTTACTCCGTTAGTGAAAAAGAGCGTCTGACTGCAATGTTGGGTGTTAAAAAATTCGCAAGTTATGTCAAGGGTCATTCCTTTAAAATTAATACCGATCACTCTTTCCTTGAATAGTTTATGAGCTAAAAGGACCTGTCTGGCCATTTGTCCAGATGCAGTCTTAAATTACAGAGATTTAATTTTTAAATTGAACATTATAAAGGAGGCTTGAATATTGTTCCTGATGCCTTGTCCAGAATGTTTTCAGTAGATGCTAGTAATAACGGTGAATCACTGGAACTCAGATCTAAATCCAGAAGCTTTTAGAACCAAAGAATATTTAAATTTGGTCAAAATTGTTTGTGATTCAGATAGTTCAACACCTGGCTTACGTTAATCAAACAGAGACGTATATAAGAAATCAAACTTCTCAATAGTTGCCGCTCCATCTGACAAAGAGGTTTTGAAGTAATGGATCTCTGCCAAAAAACCTGACGAGTTGATTGCAAAGGCCTATAGCCAGATGACCTCATCTCACGTTGGAGTCACTAAAACTCCATGTTTCCAAATATGATTTTTGTTCCCTTTACGAAAATTATCTTCTGGATCGATATGATGTTACAAATATTTAGAATACGTCGATCTATGCTGTCATAGTTGTGAGATAAGTAGACATAAAGCTATAAAGTCTGCAATTAAGCTGCATAATCTTCAGGTTTCAATTTACGCGTGAAGATAAGCGCACATGTTAAGCAAAACAGCTAAGAAGAGTATTGCTGGAGTCCATCCAGTCCAGCACTTAAATCGGTTTTATATTTGTAAGTAGTTCCTTTAGTTCGAGAAACAGCAAAGATGGGAAGTCAGTGGGCAATACACAAATAGTGATCACAAAGGCATTATAAACAAACTTATTGAGTTGCGTCCTGAAGTCATTCGATTAGAAGCAACATTATAACGTGAGAAATTTGCCGGCAAACTCGATCTAAGTGCCCGAAAACTACGTTCATCCATTATGAACAAAATGTAAAAAATTTTCAAATCAGTAATATTTCTTGTATATCGCAGAGAATTAAGTGTATTAGTATAAGATTAGAGTGACCAATCCATTTAGCTGCGTTAGTCAATAAAGTAACTGGATATAATCATTGAAACAAAACTGTCGTTCATAATACTTACAGTTGAAGCCAAGGTAGCACAGAGGTCTCTCACGTAACATACCAAATACTGATTGAGCTACAAAGCCAAAAAGATGTTACTAATAAGTGTAGTGCCTTCAACAATTTTAAATAGAGCTCCAATTTCGGCAGAAGCAATAGAACTTGAGACATAAAAGAGGATGGTGGCAGCTGATTATCGACTAAATACTATAAGAATAAAGTGTGCTTTTTTGAATTTATTTTATTTTGAATTTACATTTTAGTTACATTATATGTTTTTATGCTACTAAATTGTCTGCTTTCCGAACTGTATCAAGCCATGCCGTATATTTAGTGATATCATTCTAAATATACGGCATCGCTTGAAACAGTTCGGAAAGCGATATTGATATATATATATATATATATATATATATATATATATATATATATATATATATATATATATATATATATATATATATATATATATATATATATATATATATATATATATATATATATATATATATATATATATATATATATATATATATATATATATATATATATATATATATATATATATATATATATATATATATATATATATATATATATATATATATATATATATATATATATATATATTGACAAAATAAACAAAAAGTGATGTTTGGAATGACTTCATGAATGGGAGCAATCGAAAAAAATTCCGTTTGACTAATTCGTCATATAAAAATTGACTCAACAGGAGACAAGGAAATGCAGTCTATTACATAAAGCAGTTCTTAACCAGGTATGGATCGTTTGCCTTGTTCTTTTCAAACATAAATTTAAATACTCTATAATGTTCCGTTTGCAGAACATCATCAACGGCACATCTATTTTCTTTTATTATATCGGTCTTAAGTAGGGAGAAGCGATTTGAGTATAATAATCTTCAAGAACTGCCCTCTCTAGACAACATAATGTAACTGATGAAGAAATCCAGAGCTGTGTGGAAAGCAGTGAGCACATTCTGCATGAAAAAAATTAAAAAGCTATTCAGAAAAAATAAAAGAACCATATTTGGCTAAACCTTAAGCGTAAACCAGTACCTAACGGCAGTTCCATGCGATAGGGAAAAAAGGGGTGGGAGTGTAGAGTTTTAGTAAGTAGCCGTATCATTGCACGTTGAAAAAAAATTACTATAGTCTTACACTGTTGAAGGGAACTTTTTGTCCAAGAGCAAGTGCCAGTAATTAATTCAAATATAATTTTTATTCGCCTGCATATTAAAGTGTTACTTTATTACTGTGATTTGCGGCTTTAAAATATCACTTTTCAACTATTTATTTTGTTGTCATAGCTACGTCCAAAAAAGTAAAAAGCATTTGTATTTGTTTAAATTCTATGAAAATTAAAAATTTTTATCAAAGCAACCCTGAAATTCAAAATTTTATTATCCAATTAAAATAGTTGTTATCATTTGTTGTCATGGCTACACAATAATTTGGAAAAAATAATAAATATTTTGTCAAAGTTTACTTGTTCCACATATTTTTATTTTAAAATTTATGGAAATTTATAATTTTAATATAGAGTAAACAACTTTTCTTTAAATATTTTGCTTGCGGCGAATAAAAAATAGTATATGATGCACGGACGTAAGCTATTTTGGACTTAATGTGGGTGCAAATCTCGGCTAGCGCATCGATTTGCAAACTCCACATCCGTCCAAAATCTTTAGCTTTACGTCCTAGCATCATAATGTACTATTTTATTACAACTCCTATTTCTAAACAACATTTGCCAAACATTAATACAGCATATTTCTTTCTAGCTTTCCAGATTCAAAATTATTTTAGATAGATGTCAAAAAATGTCTAAAAAATAATAATATAAAATAGTATCTTAAAATTAATAATAAAGGATTGTTTATTTTGATGGAAACTGATTAAAAAGAAAATTAAATTATTTATACAATTCCATCATAACCAACATACATGATATTAATCATAACTGACGGAAATCCATGAATGGTGATAATCAAAAGACATATACATAAGTCAAAACAATAATTCAAATTCTTGACATTTTTCTTTATAATAAATCAAAACATAATCTACAAATAATAATAAACATTTTGACAACCATAGATGCTAGGAAGAAAGTGTTGAAGAATTTATATTATTTTTTTAGTTCGTCTATCATTGCCTTAATCTAATTGACATTTGACTTGTTTTAATTTAACTTAACCTCAAAACTAACAAAACGTATATAATCTTAAAATGAAATGTCAGTTCCTATTCTATAATTATACATGTAAGAAATATGTTCACGAAATTTTTATAAAAATGAAAAATTACTTCCATAATTACCCGGTCATCAATCAAATCTGTTGTAATTCATTTTGATGCGATTACATTAATTTTTATAATAATTTCCGCCATTTGTTTGTGTGTTTAGGTGTAAATGATTAATGTTTTGCTTTAGTTCTATTTTGAAAAAAATGCTCCGTTAACAATGTATGTACATGCAAATTTGCAATCTTTTTTATGGAATATTTCTTGATGATGGTGTATGCACATTCCGTGCACTTATATTTTTGACGATTTTTTAAATTTGTTTTCAAATGTCCTAGTGTAAATTTTCTTACATATTTGTTTTAATTTAATATTTTTAAATCATGTAAACAAGTTTACAAAAGTGCATAGAACTTGCGGGCATATACATCCAAAAATATTTGCTGTATGACTTTTATGACTATAGGATCTTCTAATACGTTATAAATCCTTCCTAGATGTGTGTGATTACATATGTAAAAAAGCGCCCATTTTTCGCCATTTTTTTAATACAATTTAAATGAAACAAAATCAGATATTAAAAAAATTAAATGTTTGACTTACATATCCAAACTAATATTAATTTTCCATAATTTTTTTAATATTATAACAAAAATAAATTTAAATATCAGTAAACCGACATGAAACAAGACAAACAAAACATAATAATAAAATACGTAAAAAATTTTTATATCACTAACATTAATTATTCAAATAGCCCGTTTGTTTTTGGGGTTTGTTTTCATTACTTTCATCAATAAATTTCTTCCGCACATAATTTAAGATGCCAACAAATTAAAATTAATCAATTTAATATTACGAAAGTATTATTTTATAAAAAGTTTTATGAAACCAACTGTATTAGAACATATAATAGTAAAGAGATGAAAACGCTATTTTTTCGTGAGTGAAAATTTGTTTATCGGCATCGAGAGGGACAATTTCACCAACGAAAAATGTTTGTATCTCGCGTAGGAAATGTCTTCTCTCGTTTTCTATGATAGTATATATAAACTATGATAGTAAATATTTATTTTAAATTATTAGATTAAAAATCGACAACATAGCATTCAAAATTCATATTGTATTTTTTCATAATTGCTTTGTTTTAAAAACTTTATTGGCCCCGTTGTATTCAGAACACTTATAAATTATTACAACTTATCACTTATTATTTGTGGCACGGCTATTAACATTTCAAACACTATAAATAATTTTATTAGCAAATATATTTAATTTCAATTTATGGAATACAATAGTTAATGTGCTCATTTATCGAGAGCTAAAGAATTAATGATTATAATTATTTGTATTACAAATTTATAGATTATTCTATGATAGCAATAAAAGTTGGTAAACTGGTTTCAATGTTAAAATTATATTAAGGTTCATTCCTTGTTTTTGTGTTTATTTAATTTAAAGTTTGCAAAGCAAATATGTATCCCACATCACTCCCCCTGCAGTAATTAATTTGTGTTAAAAAAATGTAACTTTTTTGGTAAGAATTGGTTTCGTCTTCGTTTCCCTGTTGTGTAGAGAATCAGTCATATGGGCTGGTTTAAGTCTATCTACAGAGATGGATATACTTTTACCTTTTATATTCAAAACGAAATACTTCCGAAGTCTTTTCACTACTTTGTATGGTCCCTCGTATGGTGGAGTTAAACCAGTTTTAACTTTGTCCACTCTTACAAAAACATAGTCTGTATCATGTAAGTCCTTTGGAATGAAAATGTGCTTTTGAGGGAGACTTCGGGTATTTCGGGGTACGACGTTGCGCATCGATTGTCTTAGACGATCTACCAGTGAAGTTGGATCTATCGATTGCGCAGAGGATGGGTGTATTAGTAATTCTCCAGGGACCTTTAGTGATTGTCCGTAGACAAGATCGGCTGGAGTACACCCGAGGTCAGTTTTGACCGATGTTCTTATCCCAAGGAGTATTAGTGGGAGCTCAAAGCTCCAGTGCAGGGTGTTTTCTCTAGCATACAATGCGGCTTTTAAAGTACGATGGAATCTTTCCACCATACCGTTTGACTGTGGGTGATACGTCGTTGTTCGTATTCTGTGTGAACCTAACAAATTGTTAAGCTCGTGAAACAGGTTACTTTCAAATTGACCGCCTTGATCGGTCGTTATCTCGCTCGGTACACCGAATCTTGAGATATACTGGTCGATGAATGCATTTACCACTGTTGTTGTCTTCATGTTTACCAAAGGAATGGCTTCCGGCCATCGAGTAAATCTGTCAATTATTGTTAAGACATATGTAAAATTATTTGACGGTGGTAATGGTCCGACTAGATCCATATGTATGTGCTCGAACCTACCGGATGGTAAATTAAAAAGTCCTGTTTCGGAGTGTGTGTGTCTTGAAACTTTAGACTTCTGGCAGGCGAGACAAGTTTTGGACCAATAACCAGTGTCAATGTTCATGTTTGGCCAGAAATATTTCGCTGAAACTAATTTTCGAGATGCTCTTATTCCAGGATGTGACAATCCATGAAGCATATCGAATGCTTTCGAACGAAGTTCGGTTGGTAGATACGGACGGTTAGTGCCAGTTGAGGTTTCACACCATACATTTAGATTGGATGCAGGATCTTTTATCAAATTGAATTTAATTTTACTTGAGCTTGAGTTATTAGTTCTTAAAACTTTAAGATCATCGTCGTTTTCCTGTAACGCAACGAGTTTTTCCATATCAAGTGCTGTGTAAACTATTGGTACTATTTCTTGTTCGTAAGTCCTAGATAAATTATCAGCTACTACGTTACTTGTTCCTTTTATATATCGTATATCCGATGTAAACTGTGATATGTATTCTAATTGGCGAGACTGTCGTGGACTTTTTTCGCTTTTTGATTCCATGGCTGTAGTAAGGGGTTTGTGGTCTGTACAAAGTGAAAAAACTCTGCCTTCCACAAAATACCTAAAATGTTTTACAGCATTATACATTGCTAAGAGTTCGCGATCGAAAGTCGAGTATTTACATTCGGTGGGTGATAATTTTTTTGAAAAAAAACTTAGTGGTTCCCAACAACCATGATTTTTCTGTTCTAACACAGCTCCAATTGCCGTATTGGAAGCGTCTGTGGTTATTTTAAACTCTCCATGTTCTAGTGGATGGACGAGTAGACAAACTTGTGCTAATGCAGCCTTGATTTTAGTAATTGCCGTTTGGCATTCTGGGGGCCAACTAAATTCTTTCTTCTTCTTTTTCTGTAGAACAGAAAGTTGTGAGTGAATTGGGGCTAGAAGCTCAGCTAAATGAGGAAGGAACCGATGGTAGTAATTTACCATTCCAACGAAACGTTGCGCTTGACGTATTGAAGTTGGTTGTGGAAGTTCGTTTATAGCAGTAATTTTATCTGTAGCTGGACCAACCCCATCCTTAGAAATATGGTGGCCTAAAAAATTTAATGTTAATACACCAAAAACACATTTTGAGGGTTTCAAAATAATACCATAATCAGTGAGCCGCTTAAACAAAATGCGAAGATGTTTTAAATGTTCAGACTCTGTTCGACTTGCCACCAATATATCGTCGATGTATACGTAAACAAAATCCAACTCTTTTGTGACTTCGTTCATAAGACGTTGAAAAGTCTGTGCTGCATTCCGCAGACCATAAGGCATTCTTGTGAACTCAAAAAGTCCAAAAGGAGTTGTAATAGCTGTTTTGTATACATCATCTGCAGCAACCGGTATTTGATGGTAAGCACGAACGAGGTCTACTTTAGAAAAAATCGTGCAACCATTAAGGTTTAATGAAAAATTGTGTATATGTGGTAGAGGGTATCTATCTGGAATAGTTACTTTATTCAATCTACGGTAATCACCACACGGTCGCCAATCATTACTGTCGCGCTTAGGAACTAAATGCAATGGTGAAGAAACGGATGACGATGATTGTCTGCATAATCCAAGTGAGTTCATGAGTTCAAACTCGGTTTTAGCGATTTTATGTTTTTCTGGAGCTAATCGTCGTGGACGTGAAAAAGGTAACTGTCCTTCAGTAACAATTCTATGAACAACACCATGTTTGATTGGTGTATCGAAACTGGGTTGTTGTGTTAAATTTGGAAATTCCTTGAGAAGATCACCGTATAATCCATTTATTGTAAATAAACGAGTTGCTGGTGTTGGATCGTCTATATCCATAGCGTTGACTTTCAAAGTAGTAGTGGAATCTAACAATCTCTTATTTGTAAGATCTACCAGAATACCAAATTTGGTAAGAAAATCTGCGCCTATTATTGGTTTGTTCACTGATGCTAATACAAATGGATGATTAAAATCCCGTCTTAAACCTAAATCTATACTAAGAAACCTTATACCGTAAGTTAATATTGGCGATCCGTTTGCTGCAAAAATTGTGCTATATTGATCGCGTTTAGCGTCTTTGAACCAAGTGTATGGTATAACAGACACGTCCGCACCTGTATCAATTAAAAATGTGAAATTTGTTTTCATACATTTTATGAAAAGGCGACGTGTAGTAGTCGTCCCATCGTTTGTCGCGTGAACTTTGGGACGGCTTAGTTTTCCGAATTATCTTTGTGTTGGCTAAATTTCGATTTTTCACTAAAATTGCAGAATCTACCAGCACATTTTCTTGCGTCTGCACCAAAACGGCGGTGGTAATAACAGAGTTTGTTTGAACGATCACGTGATAGCGTTCTTGATCGAGATCGATTGCCAAAACGACCCCTAGAAAAACTGCGAGGTCTGCTGTCTCTGCGTTGAAAATTGTTTAATTGTTTTCTCAGTTCACCAATTTCATTTGCTAACGTATTTAAAGTTATGGTATTTAAATCTTCCTGAATTGAACTAACTGTAGCAGACCTAGAGAATGAAGGCGCTTGGTATTCCCATATTTTATCGGCTAATTGGGTTAATTTAGCCATTGGTTCGGCTTCTTGTACTATTAAGATTCCCCTTAAATGTTCGGGTAATCTTTGTAGCCACAAGGTTTTTATTAAATCCTCAGTTACGGCGCCTGAAGATCCTGCTAACTGTTGTAATTTTCGAAAGAACGCGGATGGCGTTAAGTCACCCATGGCAGTCGTACCTATTAATTTTTCCAAACGTTGGGCTTCCGATAAACCCAAACGTTTAATCACTTCCGATTTAAGTGTATCAAATTTATTTGAATCAGGTGGTTTTTGTATGATATCCGACACTGTTGCGATAATGTCTACCGGTAGTGCTGCTGTTGCTAGCAGATATTTTTTTCTGTCAGAGGTCACACCTCTTGCCGTGAACACTGCTTCTATTTGTATGAACCATAACGAAGGCATTTCATGCCAAAACGGAGGAATAGGGATCGTGATGTTGGATCCTACTTGCATTTGATTGTTACTTTTGGAAGGTTGGATTTTAGATTCGTTTTCGTCGTCTGTCATTATTATTTATATAAAAAAATGAAATATATATAACCCGTATTCGTATAATAAACCAATTTACCTTATTTAAATCTATTTATTTATTTATTGAGTTATTTAATTATTTATTTATTAATTGAATTATTCATTGAATTATTTTTCTATTTATTTATATATATTAAATTAAATATTTATATATGTATTTGTAAGAGAAAAAAAATTTATTTATTTAAGAATTGTTTAAAAATTAAAATCTTCAAATTAATTTATATAAAAAAAATAGTAATAAAAATAATAATGGTACTCATCTATTTTCAAATTTGTTGATTTTGATTAAAGCCTTTTATAACATAATATAGCTGTATGTTGTCAACCAGTATTGTATAGATGTATGTTGATTACAAATTGTTGATTACAATGAAATTGATTTTAATTTTCCAACGGCGATTTTATCAATAATAGTAAGTTGAATAAAGTAACAAATGTTGAATGAATTCGAATAACGTTATAGCTGATTTATGTTGTTCCTCATATACTTATACAATTTGATGATTTTGATGATGATATTGTAGATAATTATAGATAATTTATGTTGTAGGTGATGGTGTAAATAGTTGAGTATTAATTTGATATGATGCTGATCTGTTACTGTGATTATATACAAAATCACATAAAACAGATGATGATGATGTATAATAATGATTTAAAAAAACAAGATAAATTCCAATTTTCACCATTAACTGTGCTGATTTGTTCTATTTGTTGTATATGTCGATGCGCGGTTTGAGAATGATATTTATTAACCAGTTCAAACAGTGAACTTGAATTGATGAACCGCCATACAATGTAACTAAACTTGTTTTCTTTAAACAGTTGCCAATTTTTTTTACCACTTATTAAACATATCGTGAACACCAATTGATTTTAACGGTGCTTATACATACGATATTATTATAAATTAACTTTCACTATAGCGTTTTTCGGAGTCACCAATTATTGGCCCCGTTGTATTCAGAACACTTATAAATTATTACAACTTATCACTTATTATTTGTGGCACGGCTATTAACATTTCAAACACTATAAATAATTTTATTAGCAAATATATTTAATTTCAATTTATGGAATACAATAGTTAATGTGCTCATTTATCGAGAGCTAAAGAATTAATGATTATAATTATTTGTATTACAAATTTATAGATTATTCTATGATAGCAATAAAAGTTGGTAAACTGGTTTCAATGTTAAAATTATATTAAGGTTCATTCCTTGTTTTTGTGTTTATTTAATTTAAAGTTTGCAAAGCAAATATGTATCCCACAACTTTACAAAATTACATCAGAATAAAAAACCAAAACAACTACAATTTGTTATTTAGTGTAAATAATTTTACACTGGAGGAAAAAAGCCAATTTTCACAGAGGATTAAGCCTAGGCTTGTAAATATACTTTTCATCTGTTATCATAGAAAAAAAAATTTTTTAATTTTTCCATACTATCTTGCTATATATGTTATGCCCACTAATTGTGTGATGTCCGTGTAGCGTAAAGGTGTAGCGTTTGAAAAACAAATCTACAATCAAATACAGAACAATTTGGATTCTGTTTAAATGTGTTAACAAGAAGTTAGGGCTTCACAGTTAACAGCAAAAAACTGCACTAACAGCAAAAACTAACTTCAGCGTAAAACACCTTTTCATTTTCCATTCTTGATTTAACAAGCTACATGTTTTGCACTAACATAAGTTTTCATTTGCATAATAAAAATACAAGAGCTTTTTGATCCCCCCATCAAGTATAGTATTTCAGGAATTTATTATTGTTAGCATCTGTACATAGAAATTTGTTATTGTTTCTTTTGTTTTAATATTAACACAAAACAAAAGAGATGCTTTTCCAGTTTTTTTTTTTCATTGAATTAGAACGTAGGAAAAAGAAGTCCAAATATGGTATGATCGCTAATGGTTCTATGTATTGTTGATAAAAAGAGATCAGCTGGTATAATAAGTGAACAATAAATTACATAATGGTATGATTGTATCTGATAATAGGATGACTCTTATTATTTTGTTTATATCTTCCAATTAACTAAAAATAGAGAAATTTAGCCGGATGAAACAATCTGTGGCTTTTTTCCCTTACAGGTATTTTACACCACGAGTGTAAGTTTATGCAATCGGCTTCCTTTTCTTTCGTTTAGGTTAGATTTAATGCTAATTATAGTTGCATTTTGAAAATATTTTGGTCTGTTCGTGATTTATTTTGAAATAATTTATTTCTGAATGAATTAATCGTGATTGTTTTTTTTTTTCGAAAAAAATTGATATTTATTAAAAGGTCGGTTCGCGATATATATTGGAAGAAAAATAAAAATTAAATTCAGTTCGTGATTTTAATACTTAGTCATAATTTAGAATTGAAATAAAATTCATTGGCAGTCATGATTGTTAATTTTTATTAAAATCAAATTCTTTTCTCAATTCGCGTTTTTATATTTTTAAATATAAATAAAGAAAATAGTATAAAGTTGATTTTTTTATATTTGAAACAGCTGAGTAGTGATTTTATGTTTTCGAAATAATAGTACATTATAATGCTAGCACGTAAAGCTAAAGATTTTGGACGGATGTGGAGTTTGCAAATCGAGGCGCTAGCCGATTTCATTTTCAAACAAAATGTCAAAATCATCCATTTTTATCGTAGTTTTTGTTTTTTTTTATTGTGGTAGCACTGCCTCTGTGCAGCGAAATTAGAATTAGAGATATCTTGCAGAATTTTTCTGCATGCAGAATTTACATGTAATTGCTCTCATATAACAACACATGTTCTAATTTCGTTGCATGCAGAATTCTGCACACGTATTTGGACCATAAGACGCATGTTGTTGTGAGACCTTATAAGTTCTAAAAAGATTTTATGTGTTGTCATAAAGGAAAAGGAAAATCAAAAATGGTTAAGTTTTTACTACTCGGTCTAGAACATGAGTTTCTTCTATAGGGAGTTTTTGTTTTTGGGTTGATTTCAGAAATCGGAATGTTTATGATATTTATACGTTTTTAAACCTTCTAGGTTATTTTTAGCTGTTTTAGGTTATTTTTAGCTGGCAGTGTACACATACTGGGCGTGTATGTGGACACGCATCTTTATTATTATCGTGTGTCTTGGTTTTAGTCGATGCTTGCATGAAAGTTGGGGATATATGATTGTAATTAATACTAAAAAATAGGAAGCAAATCAAACTTTTCTAACACATTGCATGAAAAACGAGCCAAATAGTGAAAATTAATTTTTTCTACAACACATTCTGCGTACATTAGTACATTCTGCTACAATTTATTTGTCATTATGTCAGCCATTTATCATGAAATTTTTTAAAAATAATTTCTTTCTTATTTTTATCGGGTTATCAAGTCCGTATCGGGTTTAGTTTTATCGGGTTATCAGCTCCTCCCTTCACCCCTCGCTCCACCACCTTTTCGTTCATTTTTAAATATAAATTTTGTTTGAATTGAATATTTTAGTTTATGGGACCCCTAAAGCTTTTTCTTTGTGTTCTCTTCGTTGTGTGTTAATATAAACGAAGAAGTTTTCAGAGGGAATAACTTTCGTCTTTTGAAATGGGATAATAAGCTTAAATGTGAAAATGATCGATCTCGATACCACTAGTATTTCGTCGCTTTAATAATGAAATAACGTATGCTATGTATAGTGTATACGTTATTATTATATAATGGATGCGCTGCATTCCCCATAAGGATATCTTTGAAGTGGCGTTTTTACATTTTCGAATTATTTTATGACTGGGGGTAAAAATGACTATATTGTTAATTAACGTCCATGCAAATGCATGCGCACATCCATCTTTAAACTCAAATATCTCGAAACTACACTTTTTCGTATACGTTATTTCATTATTAAAGCGACGATGTCATATTTCGATACCACTAGTATTTCATACTTAATGGCGGAATATAAAACCATTGATTTATAAAAAATTAAATTTTTTTAACTTGCTGATTTTGTTTTTAAAATGATTGCACGATTAAATTTGTAATTTGTGTAACAAGTTTAAAGTGTATTGATTTTTTGTACAAATCTGTTGTTTTTGGGGAGAGTAACAGCTTAGATTGAGATGGGTGACATATAAAAGTTGTTTTTAGGGTTCCGTACTTTGAAAAAAGTAAAAACGGTACCCTATTGGTGAGACTTCGGTGTCCGTCCCATTTTCTACATAATCGATTTTCTCAAAAACTATAGTCTATAAGTGCTATCAACTTGAAAATGTTACAGTTATACAATGTATTTGTCCACGTCTACTGACAACAAAAAATTATGAATATTTGTTTTTATCAATATTTTATGGGCATAGATAAGGAGATAGTAAAACAAAAGTTTGTTTTAAGGAATCAATTTAAGGAATTTACCGCCCCTCCCCCCTTAACAACGAACATTACAAAAGAAAAAAATTTAAAAAATTCAAGGTTGTAGGAATTTTGCATTAAAAAAACGGTTTTTTTTTTGTTTTAGTTGTTATAACTAACTATATAACTATATATATAATATATATAACTATATTTTAGTTGTTATATTTAGTTGTTATGAAAGGTTATTTTTTTTCTAGTCTTAAACAATTTTTTTGTAATTTTCGAAAGCACGTTTTTGACTAATTTTAGAAAAAGTTAAATGTTAGTTTTGACATTTTTCTTAAATTCGAATTAAAATTACGTTTATTAAGATTCATATCCATAAAAAAGTACAAAAAAAGTACAAAAAAGTACAAAAAAAAGTACGAATAAAAGTATAAAAAAGGATGAAACATTGGTATTCGTCCAATATACACAGTGGATTTTCTCAGATGCTATAGGTCTATTTGACTACAAAATTTTGAGCATTTATGTGTGCAACAAGTCAGTCAATAATATTTTAACATTTTCTCAGTCAATTGTTTTGATGCGTCACAATGTCAATTAATAATACATGTTTTTGTTTGTCTATATAAATTATGAACATTTTTGATTGTAAAGCCTAGTCATGAGATGTAATGCAGTGTTCAAATTTATGTATGTGTAGAGAAGATGTTTGGTGAGATGATATATGGAAATGGTTGAATTGCTTTTATTGTGATATATGCGGAGATTATTAATTTGTGTGCGATGAAGGGTGTTGTTAAAAAGAAAGAGAAGATGGAGATCCTGACTATATAGACTCGTTCAAATGTTCGATCAAGGTTGTTATATTTTAAAAAAAAATCAAAGTTTTTGATAATTTTGTGATTGATTCAACTGAATCATATTCAAAGAAAATATGTAAACATGTATAAAATTTATAATAAAATATAGTTAAATATTTCTAAAAAAGAATTGTGATAACAAATAACTTGATGTAGTTCAAATAAAGACAATTCAAAATGTGGTCAACATTTTTGTTAATTTTATTTTTAATTTATTTTCATTTGTTATATTAACAATAGGGGATCGTAATTTTTATTCAAATTTGGGTGTTATAACATCAGCAAATTCAAATGATATAAAAAAGCATATCGACGTTTAGCTAAAGAATTACATCGGATAAAAATACAAATGATCCAGCTGCATCGACTAAATTTCAAGATTTGGGTACAGTTTATGAAGTGTTATTTAACGTAGAGATGATGATCGATGTGATAATGATGGACCAAAAAGATGGAATGATGGATAATTCTGCCCCATTTGCTAGTTTCTTTTGTGATTTTGGTTTTCATTTTGGAAATGAACAACAACAGCATGATACACCGAGAGAAGCGAGTTTACAATTGATTTTTCGGAAATTCATAGTCCTACCTCCATGAAATCTCAAACGGCACAAAAGACCCAAGTAACAATTTAGTTCTTACAAAGATTTAAGAGCGCTCTTAGAGCTACATTATAGAGCTAAGTGTTCTAACTTTTGCTCTAGAAACGCAACTAGAATTGTTTGAAAGTTTAGTTAGAGCAAAAGTGGCGGTCTTAGAGCAAATGTTTTATTTTATAAATCCAATAAGATATTAAATTTTTTGATTTTATAAAGTAAAATGCTCTACATAGTACTTAAACAAAAGTAACATAAACATTTAATGTAGAGCGCGTAGCTTTTTAAAAAATTCAAATTCCTTAGGCTCAATTGCTTTAAAACGGAATTACTTTATATACAAATAATGAAAAAAATTGTTTAACAAAAACTTTCTAAAACTGAACTAGAGGTCTCAGTTGCTAATAGCTCTTACATGTTACTTGGAGCGGCTACAGATACGATAATCCCGAAATATGAGTAAACATAAAATGTCCAATAGCAATAGCAAAGAGATATTACTAGCCAAAGGGATATATAGGGTGCGGATAAACTCTACTTAGTAAATGGTAGCATTGATTACCCTAAGGAACAAGTCTGCATATAATTCTTTTACTAAGTGATTGTATCGCACGATAGATAGGCATGCGTCTAGCTATATTATATGGTAATCCAGTTTCTGTTTTGTGCTAGCAAATTTTTAAAAATTGGGTTTTTTATACTTATTTGATGTTTATCTTCTCAATGGTATCTTATTTGATGTTTGTCTCCTCAATGGTATCAAATATTGGCCTAATATTTTGTAATGTGATAGAATTTTAGATAGTTAGCCATTGTTAAAACAACAAATAAATTTGCGTCCATTAATTTATGAACCGTACTTGAATTTCCTGCGCTCTTTACATACAGTGATATACTATAGAGTTTCTCGAAAATGTATAAATACATTTTCAAACACTTTTCCACCCACTTGTGTGCAGCAGACTTATTTCCTTTTCTATTAAATGTGAAGTACATTTGACACTTCCAGGAAGACTGTATCATATTCTTTCCATTTGTTTTCGCTTATTTATGTTAAATAGAAAGAAATCTTGGCGACGCTGATACAAAGGCTGACTTCACCACAGCTCTAAAACAAACTGTTCTGGATATATAGTGAGCGTATTTCCATCAAATACTTCAATTAATGGCGCGGAGTTTAAATTATAAAAAACAGATGCTCCGGCTGCCCCAACCATTTTGCCGTTAGCGCTTAAAAGCTAATAAGTTTCTATTTAAATAAATCATCATCTTTTGTTAAAGTTGCATGAACTAATTTTGTTCATTAATTTAAAGAAAGTTGTATGTATCCCAATAGATATAAATACGAGTTAGACGAATAGAAAAAGTAAAAAAAATGTTTTACCGGAAGTGGGAATTCCGAACTATTACAAATCCTACACTAAGCATATTTATCAAGTTTAATTAAAAACAATTGAAAGAAACTGATGTTATTGAAATTTCAGATAAGCAGATGTCAGGGAAACCCCCTACCACTTATCCCAATATTTTTCAAAAACTAATCAGTTTATTTTCATTCAAATCTTCATCTTATGTCAAAGTCTCATCAAAATTGATTTATAAATGAAATTCGTATGCTCCCAACAAACTTTAGAGACAAAGTGAGAAAGTCAGTGTGGGGACTCGAAGTGCTCCAAAAGTTGATCATTATCTTCTCACATTTATTTTAAAGTGTCATCAAAATTAATTCACAAACGAATGTTGTATGCTCCTAAGTCCCAATAAACATAAAAAAAAGTAAAAAAAATCACCTGCTGGATGGTGGACCCACCAACCCTTTGTCCGTTGTAAACTATAATAGGGAAAAAAAACTTTAAAAAATAAAAAAAAAATTTTTACCGGATGTGACAAACCGGAAGTTGGGATGCAAAAATATTGGAAATAGCACTCAAATTTTATATACCAAGTATCAATCAGATTTAAATCCAGGATTAGAAATTATTGAAGATTCAAACTTACAGGTGTTGGGGAGACCCCTCGCCATTTTATCCAATTTTGAAAAGAATTCAAATTTTCCATTTTTAAGTGAGCCTGGATCATATACTAAAGTTTTAATAAGATCCCAAGCGTTTTTGTCACTAAGCCACCCATAATCTAAAAAATGCAAAACTAAAATGTTTTTGACCCGATCGAGTCAGTTACGCCTTAAAAACCTAGAAGTGGGTAGGTGGAGCTTAAATAATTTTTAAATTTGATACAGCGAGGTATCATAGCTACTCAATACTCAATTAATACAAAATATAACAGTCGAAGTAAAGATTTTTGAACGAATTTCAATAAAAAAATTTTGCAATTACTTCGATCTGAAAGACCTAAGTACTACAATCTCGAGTCAAAAGTGATAGTCCTACCTCCACTGAAGTCTGTGTCAAAAACTACTGTTAAATGTGTCAAGAGAATGATTTTCATTTTCTTGAGAAACATAAAATGTGAAATATTTTCGATTGTAAACATTTGACAAATAAATAAATTATTTGTATAAAACATTGGACATGGAATATGGTTTTATTCAGCTTCACTTACTCCCAATTTATAGACATAGTTGAAAAATATCAAGTTGTTGCAGATTAAATGTTGTTTTTTACCAAAAATTGTAATGACTAGAGCAATGTTTTTTGAAATATTTTCTATATGAATATAAGTTTTAGCACTTATAAATAATAGGAACATTTGGAAAATATCTGGTAGTTGCATATTAAAGGTTGTTTTTTTATAGAGTTATAATTAATAAATAGAAGTATTTACGCTAAACGGAAAAGTATTGTGAGCGGTTTTTTGATTGATCACCTCCTTCGTTCACTGATGACGAATAGGTACAATTGAAAAATGTTAGCTTGTTGATAACTAAATATCGTTTTTCCAAAACAAATTAATATCTTTTAAAAAGAAGCTTATGTTTTAATAAGTTTTCTGGACTATTTGGAGTTGGCTAATATTAGGTTGGTTCAATTTAAATGTAATTTTTCTCAAACTTGTAAATATTGAAAAGAAACATTTAGACTAAATGGAGAGGTTTTCTAAAAAGTTTTGAGGACAGTTTAGTAATAGTTTTATGTTGCCCAAAACTAAAAAATTTCCTCATAAAAGCCTTTTGCCTAAAACTATATAAAAATCTTTATTACAGACCGAACTCTTGATATCTCAAAGCCTTGAGATTTCAACCCCTTCATATATTGTATCATATATTGTAAATGGTATCGTATTGTTTTAATTTCACCTTTTGGTAAAAATTATTCCGTACATCTAACTTGATTTTACAAACTTAAAAGCAATACCACATAACCCCATTAAACCTTTCATAATTCGGAAGAGTACATAATCAATTTATTACAAACCAACAGTCATAAATAAGCACACAATAATAATAGCAACAACAATGATGGCATTAAAATTATAGCAAAATAAATGTATAAATCGCGGCAAAACATAAAACATAAAATTCAGAATATATTTATCTAAAAATTCACATTTACGACATTTATTATCCTTCTGGCATGTTTTCTGGTAAGTTTTTTTGTTGTGTCCGTTCATTACAAACTACAAAAATATTATACGAAAATTTTTCTTTTATTTTTCTGCCGTTCGTATGAAAATCGAAATACATTAAACCCACATAACAGCCATTTGTTATACAGTCATACATATTTGAAATGTACTAGCAACAACAATGGTCGGAACTATCATGATTGTGACATATACAGACATTTATATGTCTGTCGATTTATATTTAGGATTTTGATAAGGTTTTAGATGTTTAAGTTTTTCCTTTCAACACTTTGATGGATGGTTATGGCATGTGATTTGAAAGTGCTTACTTTACATAGGTTGTAAATTTTAATAAACTAAAATATATATTAATAATAACAAAACATTTTCAACTACATATATTTATTCAAGACAGTTCAAACATAACACTCCAACTAAATTCTATTTGTTTCAATAAAATAATCGACATAAGCCAACTAGTACTATATCAATCAATAAGTATCCAAGACCGAAACATTTAATCCTGCATTAATGGGGATCTAAATAAAACTTTTAATTCATTTTGATAAAACTGTCAATCGATCAAAGTTTAAACCTGTATTAGCTGTTATCTATTTAACTGAAACAAATTGAAACTAAAAGCAGTACGCTTTACTAAATACATAATGCCAATGAAATGCCATAATACCGATAGAGAGGTTAATTCTTGATCTGATTAATCGAAATTTATTAGGAAACGTAGTATTTGTTAAATGCATTGAAATTGCTTAGACTGAATTCTTATTGAATGCTAAATGGTCTCCAATTTCTAAATCCTGCTAAATTGAAAAATTATTTTTACGGATAAAGATTTTTTAACAAGATTTTGATAACATCATGCATGCATGTTCGACTGCACTGCGACTGCACTTCGACTCACTGCGACTGCATGTTCAAAAACTCTAAAAAATATATCTTTAAAAATAAGAAAATTTTAAACATCATCCTGCTCATTCGCAAATCGCTACTTAAGCGATAGACGACAATGTGTTAAAACTAATTAAACAATTAGTACTGAACCACCCTTGGATTGTGGAGTACCAAGAAGAGTCGAGCCTTGGTCTTAGATTGTTCACAAAATTTATCAATGAAATATTTTTGATTACAATAGAAAGACAAATACATTTTTATGCCGATGATGCTGTGATCTTTTACAAATCTAATGATTTAAGAAAACTTTTACACAGTTTACAAAAATAACTTACAACGAAGTTTAGTGTCAATCATTTATTTTTAAAACATGAGAAAACAGAATACATTTGAGAAAAAAAAAGTCCAAGCGGCATGATATCCGCTAGAAATAGGTAAATTTCTTGACCGCACAAATTTGTGTACGATTAGAATCGAATGTATCAGATTAGTTTAATTAAAAAATTAAATAGAGCCAGAATTATCAAAAAAAATTCTAAGTAATTTTGGTACAGTTTTTATTGATTTGGTTCAAATCAGTCATAACAAATTGTATCCACCGAAGAGTAAATCAACCTCCTATGTAGATTCACTTAATTACAATATAACCACACATAATTTATAATCAAAAACTACCAAACAATTTTTAATCAAATATCTATCAATTTTTTATTAATACAATTTAGGAATTCTTTGTGCAAATAAGATAAAATCAAGTGTAATTGATATATACGTATGACATCTAAGCCATTTTCAAATTTTCAACGAAAATATTTTCTTTAAATTAATAAGAACATACTGACTCAATCCGTATTTTTTCGTTTTTATTTAATTTATTCTGCCAGTCCGAAAAACGAGAGAATTAATAAAAAATTCTCATTGGAATTCTGTGAATTAAGACTATTGTATAATGTGTATGAGGTCAGTATAATCTTTATAAAATTGAAACCTCTTGTGTTAAAAGACTGAAAATGTCTGAGGTTATAGTTTAAAAATATGTCGAGTTTAGATAGGACGAGTTTAAACCAAATAAACTCATAAACGATGAGAGTATGGCGTTTTGAATTAGTTTTTGTTTCAACGACCCTAGAGTCTCAACCCCTGGACTTGAACCTTTAATTTAGGAAAGATTTATGTTGTGTCTACGTATGCAAAAGTTTTCAAATGTGAACTTGGTCATTTTCATCAATATCAAGGATAACAAAATTTATTTAATTTGTAAAACAAACTTTTAAGGCTCTAGTCTGTTAACCGATTTCCACCCGGTCTTGGCGAATTCACGAACTTACCTAAAATATAATTCAACCGCAAATTATATTAAAATATTTTTTATGTTAGTCGAAAAATGCGACCCTGAATCTACTTGGTTTTTCACTTTTACAAAGAACGTATCCGTAAAAATCAAATAAAACTCATCTACATAATTTCATCAGCTCCATCAGTTATTAATATTTTACAGATCAGGATAATCAACTCATTACAGCATAATAAATCATATAAAGTAATATAAATTACAAATAAAATTTCCATAACATCTCCATCACAACATATCCAAACCAAATAAAATATTGCAAGAAACAATACAATAAAATATGAAATGAAGGAGGAAGCCCTTCAAATAAATCATAAAACATTAAATCATGAAAATTTATCACAATTCATAAATTATTTTATTATATATTATTTCAAATATTTGGATTTTTGTTGTGGTTTTAATTCATACATTTTTCCCTACGAGGGTTTTAGTTTTTCTTTTTATATTTTCTTTTACATAAAAACTAATATCAATCGGTCTGTCTGCCAGTTTTTGTGTTTCTGTTTTGTCTCGTGGTTTTGATGATTTTAATTTAATATTAAGAATAAAGAAAAACAAAAAGGCAAATGAACAGAACTTTTATTATTTACGAATGTTACGACAGTTACTGCCAATTTTGTATGCAAGAAAATATGTTAAACGTTTGCTACAGATGACGAATATGTGTGGTGTCACAAACTAATGACCGTGGATAGGAATTACGATGTAATGAGATTGTTTTTATAAAATTGAAAAAAAAGAGAACCAAGATAATTAACTAGAGATATACTGCCAGGTTTCCATTAAAGTGACATTTTAAAACATAACGAAGCGAAACGTTCTACATTCTGACAATTATGGAAAATTCTTTGTATTAAGAATAAAAAAAAGATACAAACAATTATTTGATTGATAAAAGGAAAAATAGATAAGTGAACAATGGAAGAGTAGGTAAGTGGTACCGCTAGGTTATTTTTTTTCTTTTTTTGCTCATTCCAGATTACCTGGGCACTGTTTAAAACCTGGTGCACTACCGCGTCTCCATGAAATTTTAGTCGGCAACTTACCTACTAATTCATGACTCACCTACCTCTTTCTCTCCTTTTATCAAACAAACAATTTTTTCTCTGGTTTCTTACTTCTTAATCGATTCAAGTTCAAAAGACTAGTTTAAATTGTTTTTAAGAAACATTTAATTAACCCTTATAGGAATAGTAAATTTGAACATGGAGTTATGCTAAAATAATTGTTACATATCGTGGGGCAGACCCAGAACCCATGAGATGTCTCATGCCAGGCAGAAGAATCCAAGAACTTAACTGTTCTGAACTTAACCATATTCTATCATGTATTCCTCTCAAAATGATTTATCTAATATCTTTGACATAACAAATACTGTTTATCTTTCCCTTTTCATCCGTTAATTCATAGAACACATCACCTATCCTACGCAGAGCATTTACTTTAATAAACTTGTGGGCTAGTTTTGCATCAAACCAAGCTTTGCACAAAAATTTTTACAAACACCGTTTGACCGGGCACATGAATTAGAGGTCTATGAAGGCTGTAATGACCAACATTAAGCTGATACGATTGATGGAGATGCTTAAGAACTGATTTTTGTACGGTAAAAAGCCGATTAGTAGCGCTCATAAGTATTGTTTGCTTGTCACTTATCAATTAAAGCTTTCTCAGTAAATTATAGTAAGAGGCATGGATTATCATATGTTATCCAAAAGTAAGGAAGTATGGTGAAAACCCAGTAGTTGTCAAAAAAATATTGTCAAGTGTGTCAAAAGAATGATTATCATTTATTTTTTTACCAAATTTTTGCGAAAAGAAAGTTAATTATTTGTATGATATGAAATGTAATTGAACATGAAATTGGATAGTGAAATTTTTGATTTTATTATAATTTTTTAAATATTTTTGGAATATTGAAAAAAACTTTGAATATTTGATTTTTGTAAAAATTTTATGAATATTTTTGGAATTTTGAAAGAAATTTTGATTTTTTGTGCAAGTCTCCCAGAAAGATCACGTTGATCTGTTAGTCAACACAAACTAGAATGGTCTGTAGTTATGGTGACGCTGTACCTTTTAATATACGGTCAAAACATTTTCACACTCATAACGGCAGCTATGCACTTTAACTCGTCTACGCTATATTTTTGCTTTGCTAAAGTTAATTTGTGTGAAAAATAGGGGATAGGATGCTCTTCGTCCTGTATAGATTTTTGGAAAAGTACGCTTCCAATCCCGCATGAGCTAGGGTATGTGAAGGCTGTTTTATCCCTAGAAGGCATGCCAAGTGTAATTTGCCTAAAGTTATCTTTTAAGTCAATGGAAGACGTATATTTATTTTGGTCCAATCGACATAATAATCCATCGATTAGAGAAAACGGTTAAGCATCCCTCCGGTGACCGCGTTCAAGTTTCTAGCATCAAGACACAGTCTCACACTCTTATAACCTTTTCGAACAACTGCAATGGGTGAATACCAGGCGCTTTGACTTTCTTCTATCACACCAAGTTCTAACATTCTATCAAGTTCTCTATAAATTTCTGCTTCAAAAGATGGAGACACCTGGTAGTGCCGTTGTTTAACTGGAGTGGCTTCACCGATAATGACATGAGCAATTAGATCAGATTTTCCTAATCCATTTTTGATTTTACAAGGTAATTGTACAATGATACAAGTAAGTACATTTACAAGATAGCTAGTATATGAGTATTCAATATTACGATTTTACGATAATACGCACACTTTAGGCGGTCACCTGCCTTATGTAGCAGAACGATTAGAGCTGTTGTTCATTCAACAAGTATTTTTTTTTCAAGTACGATGCAAATCAGTTCGTATATATGTCAGAAATACAATACTTCGTAGTCTCCAGTATCTTAATTTCCAGTATTGATGCTATAATAGGAGTCGTGTAGCGTTTTTTTTGTTGGTGGACAGGGACATCTCGCTTGGTTTTGCTTGGTCTACTTCTGAAAAGCACAATGTGACATGTCTATATACATTACTATATTTGTCAAAACATTACTATATTTGTTAAAATGCAGTTTTGTATCTCGATTCAGCTTTTATTGTCGAACACAAGAAATTAAATCACAACGGTCAGAAACTAACCCTTTAATTACTTTGCTCTAGTTTGATTTCACTGTTGTTAGGTTGCATAGAGAAACTGGTTTGTCTGATAAAACCAAGGTATACACGAAACCCAGAATCAGTTCTGTAAATATGATTTCGATTTATTCTCATAGAGTGCTCTTGAATCATTTATAATGCTGATTAAATCCATTAAAATCAATGTTTACTCGAAAAACATAATCCTTTGAAACAAAAATGATATTAATCTTTTAAGCCCATTTAGTTTAATTTCATTGACTCATACCCCAAGTTTGTACTATATATAAAAATGCTTACAGACATTGAGATTACAAAACATTTCGTGGTAGTTTAACAAATATTGTCCCCAAAAATAAAATCCAAACAAACAAAACATCTTTTGAACAAGGAAAACTGATAAGAATCTTTATTTTTTAGAATTTTTTTTTGTTCATAAACTTTAGCACACAATTTCTGTTATCATTTATTTATCGTAGCGTTTTCGTTTCAGTTTTTTTTTATTTTTTATTACAGATTCTACCTTATAACAGTTATTTTTTGCCGCATTGAAAAACAACAAGAATATAAAAAAAACAGGGAAGATCAACGTTTAATGTGTATCTAACAAATGGTTGATAATTTTTGTGTCCAAACAAAATTATGGATCAAAAGGATAATCATAAAACACAACAACAGGAAACTAATTCAAGATGTTGGTTTTGTGGTTAGGGATTTGAAATTTGTTAGATAAGGATTGTATTGTTGTTGTTCTTGAATAACAACTGTCTTATAAAAACAAATCGTAATCCCTTTTATAAATTTCTAATGAATAGGTTCAATTCAACTCATAACTATTTCAATACTGTTAGTTTTGGTTTCAATGGATTTTTAGAAAAACTGTTTATGTTTGTTTTCTATATATTATGTTATCATTCAATGATTATTCGGTCGGAGATATGTTTGCTTATGAAAATTCAATTATCTAGATTAGTTATGAGAAATATTGAATTCTGTATTTCAAGTTTAATAAATGTTAACATAAGAGTACAAGAACAACGGCGTTATAAAGAACAACGAAGTTAGGTTAAATTTATGCACAACAAGATATTGTTTTTTCTAACAGCTTATTCACATGAATAGCGACTTTTTATAGAATTTCGTCGTTGGCAATTTTGTAGTCATCATATAAAGTCATTATAGCAAGTCATAAATCAATTAATCAATCAATATTTCTCAAATATGAAGAGAAACGAAAGTAGTATTCATACCCAAGCCAATCATAATTTCTTCTAAAATCAATCAAATAAAAATATGTTGAACATTCGGCATCTCTTAGGGATCACTTCCAGCAGTCTATGCTAAAATAATAATCATTTCGACATATTAAAGAGGACTTAGGAACGAGCAAAAGACATAAAAAAATAAGTTGGTAAATAATAGTAGATTATACACCAAGGGAGAGAAGTGCATGTTTTTCTCCCAAGGTGTGTTTGGAGCTCGAGGGTCAAATCTGAGGAACGAGAAAAAGACATAAAAAAATAAGTTGGTAAATAATAGTAGATTATACACCAAGGGAGAGTAGTGCATGTTTTTCTCCCAAGGTGTGTTTGGAGCTCGAGGGTCAAATCTGAGGAACGAGCAAAAGACATAAAAAAATAAGTTGGTAAATAATAGTAGATTATACACCAAGGGAGAGAAGTGCATGTTTTTCTCCCAAGGTGTGTTTGGAGCTCGAGGGTCAAATCTGAGGGAATCATATCTCTGAAGGAGATGACATGCACTCTTTCGAGAAGTATAATCTATTTTTTGCACGACCACAGTAATAATTATGATATTAAAATCCAAAACTAATCATTTAAAGAGAACAAAATTTATGATTTTTAATGTTCATCATAGCAGGCGGTTTCTATACAAATTTGTTTGAATTTATCGTAAAAAATTTCTGTTTCCATGAAATCATCATCATATTCACTATCACTATCATTGTTGACATGGTTTGTTATTTTGTATTCTCTAGGAAGTAAAACATGCAATCCGCTTCCGCAAATGAAGGAGCGGAATTAAATTTTATATAGAACTAGCGCAAATCAATATCATGATAGACATAGGTATAATCTGGAATGAACATTGTTTCTGCTAGTGAGTCACAAACATTAAGAAAACGGAGGACTGTGTGCCTGGAAGAGTTTGAATTCCGACGAACTTCAGACATGTGTGTCCGAGAAGTAATTTCCCCCAGTTAAGTATAAATACTCAGATATTCACGCAAAGGAGACTTTGTAAACTGATTCAGGTAAGCAAAACAAAGACCTGACGACCCCAAAGGCCGAAGGAACTGAGATTATCACAACCACATCAATAAAACTACAATATCACATTTAAAAAAAAAATTAAGTAAATGTTTCACTCACCCCATAATTGTTCTGGATCCAATTCTTTATTCCTTCCAAAACTCAATTAACAGATTATCTTCACCAACTTAAACATACGATTGATATATGAGAGCAAGTGATAATATAATATTGAGTCAGCTCAGAACAAAATTTGCGGTAATATGTCAGGAGATTATGAATTTGTTGGTAATATATACAATGGTGTAAAAAAATATGTTGGATAATGAATTACATACCACAGTTTCATGCGCTTGCGTTAAAGGAATTACAATTAATTTTCTCATATAGACATTGTTTATTTAAATTTTATAATAAATAGATATGATAAAAAAGAAAATGGTAGGTCAACGATCTTGGCATACATCCTTATGATATTTGCGAAATAGCATTTTTAGTTTTTTGGAAACAACTAAAAACAAATAAACTAATTTTGGTAGAAAAAGACTGGGCTCGAAGCTACGCAAAGACACATCGATTGTGACCGTTGAAATTAGACCAATCACAAATGAGAAAGCGTTGCAAATTTTGATCCACATAAAAAAAAATTACAAATCAACGAAAACTGAGCCATGCGCCTTGAATCGATCTGAAAATGATTTTGTTATAATTTTTGCAATATTTTAAAAATAATAGAAAAAGTTTCAATGTTTGAGTTTGTTATAATTTTTGCAATATTTTTAGAATTTGGAAAAAAATTTCAATCTTTAATTTTGTAATTGTTTTTGAAATATTTTTAGAATTTTGAAAAAAAGTTTAAAGTTTTTTTTGTTATAATTTTTGAAAGATTTTTGAAATTTTGAAAGAAATATGAATTTTTACTTTTGTAATACACATTTTCTCGAAAATCTAAATGGAGAGGTTATTGAGTAGTTTGTTGAGTGTATTTGTTCTTTTCACTAAGTTATTGTAATTTATGATCTATTATAATTTTCCGGCAACGTATTGATGTTTCATGTTAGTTTTGTTATAAATATCTAACCAGAAATGTTTGATTTACATCGCTGCCCAAAACTAAGCTAAAAACAATGTCCTCATAAAAGGTTTTTGCCGAAAACTATATCAAAAGGCTATAAATTCTTTGAAAAGGCTAGATGTACGTAACGCATGTGAATCGACACCTATTGAAGAATTTAGAACTCGCTTATCTTGTGTAGAAAAATTAGTGACTGAATTTACGGAAATTGAGGCACCATCCCGAATAATAATTCACTTTCCAATATGAAGAAAATTATTACAAGGTGGTTAGGGGCCTAAACACAGGGATTCGTTCAAATCCAACGACCCGTGCTAACTTTAGTAACCTAGACACTTTAATGAACGCTTCTCACTCCGAAAGTGGGCACGCTGAGATAAAATTAGCAAAAATAAATATTCCTATATTTTTTGGTAAATACACTGAATGGCAATCCGTTTACGATTTTTGCTGCTCGACCATCCATAACTCACCTTCGCCAAGTCTAGGACAAAAATTCTAATACCTAAAATGGGCTCTGACGCAGTGAACCATCAGTTTTATTGAGACATAACAACGTAACCGAGGCAACTTATCTATGTGCTTTAACTCAACTAAAAGAGCGGGACCACAGAAAATAACCAATTTGTAATTCCTTTATTAGAACTTTTATTAAACAGCCTACAGTTCACACCGCAAGTTTTTAACAACATAAAACCAATCATAGATACATCACATGAAGTCATACGCGGTTTAAAAGTACTTGGAGATAGCGCCGAAGTTCGAGATCCATGACTGATTTTTATATTGCTGGACAAATTGAATCTAAAGTCACGGGCCCAATGGGCAGAATCAACCGCACATCAAGACATCCTCAACATTAAGGATTTTTTAAAACTTTGGTTAGAAGTTTCGGTACGCAAGAATCTATCATAGTTGTAACTGTTAACCGAACTAGTCGAAAGCAACCACTTATAACTCATATGGCTGTTTCTGAGCATCAGTTTAAATGTGCTATGTGTACTGGAGACCATTCTATCTTTCAATGTCAGGAACTCAACGCCATGGATGTCATTAAACATAAACACTGGGTAACAACTAATAAGAGGTATTTTTACTATTTAAGTATGAATCACTTAGTGTTCAAATGCAATTCACGTCATCGATGTATGGTTGCCTTATTACATATGGTTGAAAAAAGCAAATACACCACAAAAAAACGTCCTAATACATTAAATCAAACCGCATCATCCCATTAAATCGACACAGACGGTCAAACTATCAGCTGCAGAGCTCTCTCAGATTCGGGTCCTTAGCTGAACTCATTACTGAAGTATGTTCACAATGGTTTAATCTACAACGAAAAAATACTCGCCTCAAGGTGTGCGCATATCCCAAACGAAAGTGGGGTTAACCAAGTGTGTTATTAGTCTCGTAGTAAAACCAGAAAAAAGACAAGATTTAATCATTAAAGCGTTAGTGTTATAAAAAAGATTGCCACCACAGAATCTTGACCATATTGACACAAATACTTGCCAAGGGATCAAGTAAGCTGCTCCTAATTTCAATAAACCTTATACTAATTGATGGGCTAATAGGAGCTGAATATTTTTTCAAACTTCTAGAAGAGGGTCAAATTAAAGGTAATGATAATAAACCTATTCTACAGAAAATCATTCTTGGTTGGGTTCTTGGGTGGAACAATAGACACAAATACGAAACCTGATGCTGCTGCAGCAATGATTTCTAGCAAGGAATTTACTCTCGTAGATATCGAGCGAACCAGGAAACAATTTCGGAGATAGAATCCATCATAACCATCAGCATTTCACTATCTCCAAAAGAGCAACTATGCGAAGATGCATTTTTAAGTTCACTGGAGAAAAACGAAAACGGCAGTTTCATTATAATTCTATACTTTTCAAACTTTCACCAAATAGCACTGGTTGTTTTATGAGCATAGCAACTCAACGATAACGCAACGTTGTTTTGCTCGTCAACCTGGATTTTACACGTTATACCACGGCTTTATGCTCGAATTGAAATTTTAATCACACGGAAAAAATCCCTCTAGACCACGTCAACGATTCAAGATTTTATTTATTACATCATCACGTCCTACGACACTCAAGCACAACAATAAGGTTAAGAGTCGTATTCGACAAGAATTCATCTTGGATTGCTTGGATTGTTAAATGATTGTCTATACAATCAATTATTTATGCAATCCTGTTACGATTCAGAGAACATCCGTTCGTATTTTCTGCTGATGTATAGTAGAAATGTATCACCAGGTGCGCATACGGATGAAACAAACTATCAAAACAAGTATGACGAAAAATTCCATCTGTTCAAATACGCCACTATATTATTCACAGTAACCTACGGTCCATCGTCTGCTCCCTTTTTAGCAACACGCGTGTGAAAGAAAATTTTAAAGCATTACCATACAATTTCTTTTCTCGTAGTTGGAAAGGATGTTTATGTAGACGACTTAATGACAGGAGCAAACAGTGCAAACGAGGTCTTACAACTAAAAGAAACCATCACACATATTGCAGAAACATGGTTTTAAAGCACGCAGATAGTCTTCAAATTTATTTGGATTACTCGTTACAGGGAAGAGTAATAACAGGATGGCAAGTACTAAGGAGATCCATAATAACGAAAAAAATTCAGATGATCTTGTAAAGGTATTGAGGATAAGTTGGATTCTATTTAACGACGAATTCACGTTTCTGTACCATCTTAACAACACATCGGTTTCAACAAAACGAACAATCTTATCTGATGCAGGACGATTCTTTGACCAATTAGTCGCTTGTTCTGTTAGTCATTACTGTTTATGACTGAGAAAGAGATGTGTGAGGCGTTGTACAAAGTTTGTAAAGACGATCAACGTCTTTATTTCACGCAGGAGTCTGAAAACATACAAACATTCTTAACTTCTGTCAGTTATGTGGCTGTCTGCCGATGATGTCGAGTCGCCCACTTCATCTCCTTTCCTACTCAGCCAACCTGCCACAATATTATCCGAACATGATATCAAACACCTAAAGTAATATCATTTGTCACGATGGAAAATGATACAATATAGGTGTCAACACTTTTGGAAACGGTGGAAGCTTGAATACTTCACTTTTCAGCAACAAAGGTCAAAATGGACTTAACAAAAGGAGATGGTAAATCTAATCGACATCGTGATTATCAAAGAAGACAATATTCAACAAATAAATCTTTGGAGATAGTATAATCAAACTTTATCCAGGATCGGATGATATTATTGGAGTAGCTACGCTTAAAACAAATCCGATGAGCTGAAACAACTGAGGAAATAAAAGGACCAAATATGGCGGAATGCTTGTAAATACTCAACATAACAGATGATCAGTCCTGCCATCTATTAAAATTAAGTCGGATTACAAATTTAATCGTCCATTAAAATGTAATGTAACGACGGACTGTTTTGAATTTTACTCTAAAAATAAGACAATTCATATATAAAGAAATTCACTAATGATTTCCTAATTTGTATCGGTTTCGGCATTTAAATGAAAACAAACATAAAAGCATTTACGTGTACTACAAGTCAGTCAATAATATTTTAACATTTTATCAGATAATTGCTTTGTTACGTCACCACACAATATCAATTAATAACACAAATTTCTGTCTACATAAACGATCAACTTTTTTTGTAAAGCTAAGCCATAGTATTACATGTAGATATAATACGGTTGCTCAAATTAATGTAGTTGTAGAGAAGTTGTTTGGTGATATGATGTGTGGAAGTGGTTGACTTGCATTATATTGAAAGATATGGGGAATTTATAAATTTTTGTACGATGAACGAGATAATAAAAGGAAACAAGAGATAAAAAATTTTACTTAAAAACATCGATCAATTGTTTGATCTGCGGATTATTAATTAGATCCTAATCAAAGTAACATGATGAGTAGTGTAAGTTCCACCAATGTAAATTGATGCATAATTTAATAAATTCAAATTTTGAAACAAAATGTAAATAAATTTAAATTGATACAATCGAGTAAGATATGTTTTGTTATACAAATCTACAAATAAGTCGAATTTAGATATGATTGATGATATTCTATTGATAGTATGCGCGACAAAATCTGTAATTGCCTGATAGTGTGCAATTGAGTTAAAATTACTGATATTATTTATGAAGCACAAAGAATGACAAATTAAATGGTTTGGAAGGTGTACAAATAGTTCTGTTCAAAATGTTAGCTGTGATAAATATAGTTTTGGGACTGTATTAAGAATTTTTTTTGGGAAAAAAGAAATTAAATGGACGTTGGTTGATGGTATGACATCTGAATAAGTTCGTGAGGTATTACATCCAACTGTTGGTTTCAATATGAGAGAAATTACAAGGCGAATTTAACAATTAAAGATATTGGTGGACTATCAATTTACAATGGATCAACATACATAATATGTAAGCTCTAGTTTTTGATTTTGATTTTATATAATTTTTGTGGATGTTTCTTTTTTATAAATTATTTATTTTTTTTTGTTGTATTCAAAATTTTTATTGTTATAAATCTTTGGTTATTAATAAGAGATTTCCCAGGCAAAAGACTCCCGGTCTAATTGTACAGAAAACTTCAATCGTTTCAGTAATTGAAATGATTGAAATGTTGAATTCATTTTTCTGTTTGTCCACGGTAAATGGTATCTCATACTAACTCTTATGCCAAAACTAGGGACCAAAAGTATAAAAAAATTGCAAATTAACAAAAATTGATCTATACATCCCAAGCAGTGTCTGTAATGACCCGTTATCATACATATTGTATCCATTACAAAAATCTATACCAAATTTCACAATTTCTTAACGAAATAATGAAGGGTGAATAAACTTATACGTTTAGTGCTGTTTATTTAATATTTCGAAATAGAAATATTAATTAAATAGCAACATTACGATTGTTCAACAATTCTGCAAAATCGCATAATTGTTGTACAATGCAAATGTAAATGAACGATGGGTTTTTCACCTTTGATTGTTTTGTAGGGGAATTGATTAATACTTTAATTTAATTTGATTGGCTTAACGATTTTTAAAACATATAAATAAATAACGGTTCATTACGCTCCCTTCCAAAAAATATAACAAATGTAGATTCTATAGATTATTTTTGTAGATTGATTTTGATTTGATTTTTAAAAAAAAGAGTTAAAATTGAGTTGTGTAAAAGACTTTACAGAGTAAGGTTTTAAAAATTGAAAATAAAACCAGGATTTAGAAATCAATCCGTAACCGTCAAACTTTATTAAATTTAACCAATAAATAAAATTAATTAAAATTGAAGGTGTCAAATGTTATTGTGTTTCATTAAATAAAAGGTGCCGTGATATTGAAATTAAAAGTTGTCGTGCTTAACTGAATTATATTTGTTTGTGGACTCCTACAGTAGTTAGGTACCACAGTGTCTGCCAGAGAACAAAAATAAGGCAAAAAAAGGGCCCATTAATGGTTGATAGCACTGGGCTCTTGTTATTTGGCTAGTACTAGAACCATTCATTGCCGATTTATGGTTTGCAGAAAAAAGTCAGTATATAGTTACCTTTGAATGGCCAAGCACTGGCCCATGCATGGTAAACAATACTTGGCTATTGTTATTATGACATTACTGGAACCATAAATTGGACGATTTTCAGTTTATAGAAAAAAACCGGTACACTTTACATTAAATGGCCAAGCAATGGCCCGTTAACAGTTAAGATTAACTGGTTATTGTTATTGGACCAATACTGCAACCATTCATTAACCGATCTATGTCATTTGGTTAAAATTCCCCACAGTATTATCCATTTAAGAAATACATTGTTTGAACATTTTTACCTATAGTTTAGTTATCGCTTTTCGGCTGAAGGAGTATGATAATATTGAAAAGGTGGTATAAGTTTTAAGCTATTTTTACTACACATTTTTGTTTTATTTTTATTATTCCGTATTTAATTCTTTTAAATTCCCATCCAAGGTTGTACAACTGGTCCAGTAATGGTCCATTACTGCCAGCCAATAATGCAGCACTGGGCGAGTACTTGCAACCACGACGGGGCCATTAACATAATTTTACTGGATGATAACTTCGGACAATAAATGGTTGCCATTCTTGGGCCAAATACTGGCAACCATGACTGGGCCGTGAAAAAAATTTACATTATTATCATATGTAAATTTAAATAAATTAAATACAAACTAATTTAAAATAAAATAAAAATGACGGAAAAAATTCAAAACTCCCCATACAACTGGTTCAGTTGCAAGAATGGCTGAGTAATGGCAAACACCGCCCTGACTCCGCCATTAAAAAAAATATAAAATAATATTTTTTATACATAAATTTAAATAAATTATTTACAAAATAATTAAAATAAAATAGAAATGAAAATAAAATAAAACATATACCAACCTTTTCTTTATTACCATAGTCTTTCAACCGACAAGGCGATAACTAAATTATATGTGAAATTTTTCAAACTATGTATTTCTAAAAGGGATAATACTCTAGTGAAATTTAAAAAAAATGACAGATCGGCAAATTCATGGCTACAGTACTGGCCCAATATCAATAGCCAAGTAATATTTACCATTCATGGGCCAGTGCTTAGCCATTCAAAGGTAACAATATACTGGCTATTTTCTGTAAACCATAGATCGGCCGATGATTGGTTCTAGTATTGGCCCAGTAACAATAGCCAAGTACTGTTAACCATTAATGGACCAGTGCTTGGCCGTATGTCAATGTCTGGCAAAACCTACTTGGGTTAACATAAATTATTTTTTTCTCGGGCCCAATCGTGGTTACTTGTCCTCGGTCATTGCTGCAATACTAGTCATCATTATTGGTCTGTTACTGTGCCAGCTGTACCACATTGTATGAGTTATTGCTGTTTTTCACTAGTCCATAAAGGGTAGCCATTTATTGTCCGAAGTTTATATATTTTAAAATTGTCTAAATGGCCCAGTTATGGTTGTCAGTACTCGGCCATTGTTGCATTACTGGTCGTCAGTAATAATACATTACTGGACCAGCTGTACAACCTTGTATGGGATACGTACACCATTTATGCAGTATATTTATAATTGCAGGCTGATGCTACGGTTGTTTTCAGTCTTGTTTTTAAAATCATACCATTTGTGGGTTAGTATTGAGGGCAACAATATTGCTGATCTTATTGTTTTTTTATAAATATAGTTTAGTTTATAAATACAAACTGCTGAGATGCAACATATTCTTGTTGTTCTTCACTGACAACTTTTGCGTTAATAAATTTCTTATCAAAAAAAGTCGAGATAAAATTGTAGCTCATCGTAAAAAAATCGATCCTTTTCACAGACATCATCTTGAATTTTATGATCTCCCTAATATTTATTTAACATCGTCATCTCTTCAAAACTCTAAACCTATTCGAGCATAACTAATCATCAAACCCAATTATAAATTGATTTTGAAAATTTTATTCAATTTTTTGTTTTGAAAAGAAGCTTAAGGCAATTACAATGCAACAACAAAAGGATAACAAAAATTGAATATATCAATTTTAGATTTTATTTTTATTAAAATGAAAAATAAATAATAATAAAAATATATTTTATAAATGTATTATATGAGTTTAAGGGATGAAAGTAATTTATATCACAACTTCAAGTTGAAAACCCTCCTGATGCTTGTATAAATAAAATTCTATTCAATCCAATCTACTTATAACAATAAAATAGAAAATCGAAAATTGTAATTGTTTCTTTGTTTATTTAATTTTTTTGGGTTCAATTTAATATTTTTAATCTTGAATCATGTTACATAAACAATAATTCAATTTTTATTATTTTAGTTTATCGGAAATGAACACAGGAATTGCAGATGTCGTTATATTGATATTAAATGCAATGAGTATTTACGATGCGGTTGTTGTATTTAGCTTTGATTGAATTATTGTGTTTTGCAAAAAGTAACTGTTCATTGTGTTTAGATTGATGGTGATCACACTTTTAATATGATTTACAGGGTTCTGAACCACTAAACTCCCCACACAAGTAAGAAGTAATGCAGAAATTTTTTTGTAGATTTTGGTAACATTCCCCTGCTGGTTTTGAGTCAAAGCGCGTAAACGTAGATTTTAGAGCCTAAAGCTCAGCTTGACTATCAGAGCTAATATATATTGTTGCTATTGTGCCTAAGAAATGTTCTTTTCATCCTAGGAACATAAGCTAGTGATATTGTGCCTACGGTTCGAAAACCATTTGCTTCCCAGAAGCTGGCATTATGTGGCCGTGATCTATATAACTTTCAATACAGCATCTGTCCACCATGTTGGCATAAAAGTATCTACCTTAATTGATTGTTTTTTACATACGATCGATAAAACATTAGGCTTGCGCTTCAGCTGGTAACCCACCAAGCAAAGGATACCAAGAATCACCTAGTGTAGACTGTAGCCGTTATTTTCCGTTTTTTTATATTTTTCTTCCATTGTTTGTATTTCATTTGATTTCCACCTGACTCGGTTTTAAAAACTACTTTCTTTTCTCTCCCTCCTTAGTAATGTAGGCAAGGATAAAGCTTGCTTTGAACAAACTTAAAAAAACTGGAAAGATCGCCTAGCCCGTGCCGAATTTAGGGGTCCCGAAACATTTTATTGTTCATCTCGTTTTATTATGGGATGAATATCTTGTTGGTCAAATTAGCTTAATCCATTTATGAGCTGTGCAGATATATCTGAACGCAACTTAATTTAAGATGTAATCGGATTCATTAAATCTAACCGGATTAGATGGTTTGGTCATGTAGAAAGGGCTCCATTAGATAGAATTATAAAAAAGCGTCCCAACAACAACCAGCTCATGTTCGTCGAAGAAGAAGACCTAGACCGCTGGCGTGATGACATCATCCAAGACCTTCGTGATATAGGACTCGAAACTGGGGTCAACTGGTCATGGAACGAGATGATTGGAGGCTGATTGCACAGATGCCAAAATTCCTCCATGGGATGTAAACGCCAGAGAGAGAAACTCAATTTAAGTGTTTCAATTTTTTAATGTATCGTACAAATGTCTGACTTAGGGTGTTCTGATCCTATACGTTAGACATGGTCCAAAGCTGTTGATGATTCTCGTGATGCGTTAAAAGAAAAATCGCTCTCGTATTTTATGTTATTGCTATTCATTCATACAGTATTAATCTAAAAATGGATCAACACTGATTCCCCACAACAGAGTTCTGTGTTCTGCAGTACGGCAATGATTACTGCTGTAGAGCGACAGGTCTTCAGAGCACATAAGTAATCTCACTAAATACCTCAAAATTTTTTCAAAATTGCAAATTTAAGCGGTTACTACATAGCGAAGTGAATGTTTTGCTAAAACGTTTTGACCTAGAGAGAATCTTTGTTGTAAAAATAGGCGTCATGGATCGTATAAGAGCTTCAAGCGATTATACTGTTATAAAAGCATCTGGTACAGGAATGGTTCCTGAGATTGCACTAGCAAGGCAGTATGTGGTTGCATTTGCCCCACTGACAAAAGATTTAAATAAAATGTTTTTAAAGGAAACATTATAATAACAATTGTCCTTTTAGTTAAACAAAGAACTAATAAAAAGTTCATTGAACTAGGACTTTGCTTCGAATGGGTAAAAATGCGCACAAGACTGGGATCTCAAACAGGAACAAAACGTTCTTTTATGAAAAAACTGAGAAGGATTATGGAACACAAGAAGTTTCTAGTTTACCTGGTACCATATTTCACCAAACTTACAAATTTGTAATTTCATGCAAATTTTCACAAATTTTGTAAAAATTTGTATGAAATTACAAATTTGTAAGTTTGGTGAAATAGGGTACTGGTTTAGTTCGACAAAAACTAATGGACTTAAACAAAAACTCTCTTGGGATGATAAGATGGTGCGTTACTGAATATGGTATTACAAACTATCACTTTAACAATATAGACCTGACTTATTTCGATAATGCCACATACGTACTCTGCAATTATAAGGATCTTTTATGGTACATATTCGTCAAGTTTTGGCGTGGTACACAAACAGTTGCGCTACAACAAAAAGTAGCTCTAAATAAACAAATTAATTTCCTTGCAAGTCTGAACTAGAACTCACTTGTTTACTCATCTGCTTGCAGTGTCCATCGGCGCTTTAAAAATCTGATTTGTTTTTATATTTTGCAATTCGTTTTTGAACATGATAGAGCATCCTGCGTCCAAAAAATAAACGCTGTAATCAGCACTGGGCCTTCACTACTCCAACAGGACCAGAAATAGAAAGTTAATGTGTTTTGGCTATTAGCTTTGTGGTCAATTCTTCTAAAAAAGAGTTTCCAGGTCTCTCTCCCCCTCCTTTCTACGCAGGAATTAAATGTAACTCTTTTATTTGACTAACAGTACTATAGCCGCAAGTTAAGCAGAGACGTCCCGTCGTCCTTCACAATGATTACTTGCTTCAAATATGCCGGAGATGTTAAGATAGGTAAAATGAAACCTAGACCATATTCGCTGCTAGAAGTGAGTGCAGCCATACAGTTAATGCGAGAAAGTGCATCTGAAACAGCGTTCAGGCTTCCCTTGCGATATTCGATATTGAAGTCATACCTTTGAAGTTTGATCATCTCGTCAAACGGGCAGATTGGTCTTGTTTTTGCATCAACCTCTTCAAAGATACGTTATAGTGATGACCATAAAATAATGACTAGCCCCGACAAACAATATCACTATTTGTTACCGTTAAAAGACGGAAATGTTACGGGTGACTATTATCGGACACAAGTGGTATTTTAACTGATTTGTTACCGTATTTTGGTCAGACAATGGGCGGTATCGGTTACCGAGCGAGGACCGTGTTACATTTCAGTCTTCGAACGGTTACTAATTCAGTTACTTTTCAGTTGGTTTTAGTAATTTGATGGGCACAATTACGGTTATATTTAAGACATTATAGATCGCATTTATGTCGGTTACATTTTGGTTATGTTTGGTAATTTGACGGACACAATTGCGGTTATATTTCAGATATTATACGATGTTTTTGTCGGTTACATTTCGGTAATTTTTATTCATTTGACGGACACCATTACGGGTATATTTCAGTTATTAGGGAATGTTTGTTTTGGTTACATTTCCGTTGTTTTAGTCGTTTGACGAACATAATTACAGTTACTTTTCAGTCATGGGCAGTCGTGGTATTGATAGATATAAAACAATAAAAATGTTTAATATTTATTTTATATTTTAATTTTGAGAGTTTTAAAACACTACTTGTCATATTAAAAAAATGGAGAGGCTAAAACCTCAAGCTCTGAGATATCTAGACATCGGTCTGGGTGAAGAATATTGATAGAGTTTTCGGCAAAAAATTTTTATGACATGGTTTTTAGTTTTGGGCAGCGATGTATATCAAACATAACTTTTTGTACATTTTTTTACAAGTACATATTTTTTTATCTCTGTTTAGAAATTTATTATAAAACTAACACGAAACATCAACACTTTGTCGGAAAATTATAACAGCTCATAAATTAACATAAATTAGTGAAAACATTATACAATCAGCAAACTACTCAAAAACCTCTCCATTTAGCGTTTCGAGAAAATATTCCAAAATCACAAATTCATATTTCTTCATTTCAAAATTCCAAAAATATTGTGAAAATTAAATAAAATCAAAGATTAAAACTTTTTTCAAAAACTCTAAAAATATTGCATAAATTATAACAAAATCAAAAATTGTAACTTTCTCCAAAATTATAAAAATTATAATACAATCAAAAATTTAAAATTTTTCAAAACTCTAAACCTATTCTAAAATTATTCCAAAATCAAAAATTGAAACTTTTTTCAAAATTCTAAAATTATGTATAAAATTCAAAAATTCTATTTTTTCTCAAAATTCTAAAAATATTCCAAAAATTACAATTAAATCAAAAATTTAAACTTTTTCTAAGTTCTAATAATATTCCGAAAATTCTTAAAAATTCAAACTTTTTCCAAAATTCTAAAAATATTGCAAAAATTATAACGATATCAAAAATTGAAACTATTGAGAGGATATAAGACAAAATAATTGTTTGTACACAGTGATTCAAGTTCAACTCAAGACTAATTTTATTATAAACATAATTACAACAATTTAGCTTCTATTAATTATACAGTTCAACATAAATGATAACAAGTTTAACAGTTCAATATAAGTAATTCAGAATGTAAAATATAAAGTTGTAATTAGTACATTCAACACTCCCACTCAACTTTTATTTTATATAATTCAAAGCAAATTTTTGATTTTAAATATTAACATCTAATAATCCATTCATATAAAATAAATCAATAAATTTTTGCTTAGACAAAGCTTTAGTTAATGGATCGGCTAACTGCTTACTCGTTTTAATATATTCAACAAAAATTTTATTTTCCTTCTGCATGAGGCAAGTATAATAATATTGAGTTTCCACATGTTTTAATCTTTTAGCTGACTCTGGATTCTTGATTAATTGTACTGCTGCTTGATTGTCACAATAAATTCTAGTCGGAAACATTTGTTTACAATTTATATCAATTAGCGATTTCCGCAACCAAATAGCTTCTTTAGTGGCTGAACATAAAGCTATGAATTCAGCTTCAGTAGATGAAGTGGCAACTGTAGATTGTTTTCTGGAAACCCATGAAATTGGTGCATTATTAAAATAACAAATCCAACCTGTTGTACTTCTTCTTGTATCTAAATCGCTAGCAAAATCAGAATCACAATATACTTGTAAAATATTATTGTTAATTTTTGAACTATAAACTATTCCATAACTAGTAGTTTTTCTTAAATATCTAAAAACACGTATAATTCCAATATAATGCTGTTTACTTGGTTTTTCTAAAAACTGGCTTAAGACACTTACAATATAACATATATCAGGCCTTGTTGATACCATTAAATACATTAGAGAACCTACAGCTTCTCTATATGGAAAATCTTGTATAATCTCTTCATCATTCGAAGTTTTAATAAATTTTATAGCAGGATCTGCTGGTATAGAAAGAGGTGTGTAACTATCATTATCTTTGATATTAAATTTCGTCAAAACTTTATCGATGTACGAAGTTTGAAATATTTTCAAACATTTTTGTTTTCTATCTCTTATTATTTGCAATCCTACAAATTGATCTCCAGTTGAGCATGTAATTTTAAAACATTCACTCATTTTATTTATTAAATCTCTAATTAAATTCAAATTGTTTCCACAAACAATACCATCATCCACATACAAAACTAATATAATAATAGATTCATTTGCATGTAAGAAATATAGACACGGATCTGCAAGAGATTGACTAAAACCATATTCAATTAAAAAATCATGCATCTTTTTATTCCATTGTCTAGATGCTTGTTTTTGTCCATACAAACTCTTTTTCAATAAACAAACTTGATTATCGACTTCAAATCCAAACGGTTGTTCCATATAAATGCTCTTCTAAATCACCATTCAGAAAAGCAGTTTTTACATCAAACTGTATCATTTCAAAATCATTTACTGCTATTATTGATAATATTAAACGAACTGTTGTATATTTTACTACAGGAGCAAAAGTTTCGTTGTAGTCGATTCCTTCTTTCTGAGAGTAGCCTCGAACAACCAAACGAACTTTGTATTTATCAATAGAACCATCAGACTTATACTTTCTTTTAAAAATCCATTTATTTGAAATAACTTTAACATTTTTCGGTCGTGGAACAAGAATCCAAGTTTTGTTTTCTAATAATGAATTCATTTCCTCATTAACAGCATCCATCCAATAAGAAGAATCATTTTCCTTCAATGCTTCATCTAAAGTTTGTGGTTCACAGATGCATGAAAAAGCTTCTACAATTGACGAATGAGTAATTTTTGATCTCAATGGATAAGGATCCCGTGATGTTGGAATACTTGGAGAGTTACAATTACTATTATCCAAATCTTCAATTTTATCTTCTATTCTTACTGTACTCTGTTCTTTTTCCAATTGATTTTCATTTTTCTTATTGTTTACTATACTATATTTTGCATTATTGAAATGACATATCTCATTAAAAATTACATCTCTTCTCACAAAACATGTTCTTGAAACCGGATCATAAACTCGATATGCTTTCTTGGAATCGCAATAACCCGTCATATACATTTTTCTGGAATTTTTCTCCCACTTACTTCGTTGTTCCTTAGGTATATGTACATAACATTCAGATCCAAAAATCTTCAAATGTGATACTGAAGGTTTTTCATTAAACCATACTTCAAATGGAGTTAATCCATTTAAAGTATCCGTAGAAATTCTATTTCTCACATAAACTGCTGTTGATGTAGCTTCACCCCATAAATTAAGCGGAAGTTCACTTGCATGTAACATTGATTTTGCAGTTTCTATTACAGTACGTTTTTGACGTTCTATAAAACCATTCTGTTCAGGAGCTCTTGGAGTACTCGTTTCATGTTTAATTCCATGCGATGATAAAAATTCATTCACATTTTCATTACAAAATTCTAGACCACAATCTGAACGAAGTTTTCTTATAACTTTTCCATCAGCACAAACATCAGCATAAAATTGTTTAGTTGCATTCAAAACACCTGTTTTGTCCCTTAAAAAATAAACAAAACAATATCGTGAGCAATCATCTTTAAATAAAATAAAATAATTTGCTCCTCCAAAAGATGGTTGACTCATTTTTCCACATAAATCAACATGAAATATTTCACCTGGCAATTTTGACCTTCTTGATTTTTCTTTTGGAAAAGAAAAACGATGCTGTTTACCTTCAACACAGCTTTGACAAAATGGATTGTCTTCAGGAACATCAGTTACTTTCATACCACTAACAGTACAATCTTTAATCATTTTTCGTAACATTTTAAAATTCACATGTCCCAATCGTTCATGCCATAACATTAAATTTTCATCTATGACAACATTAGCTTCAATAGAATTAATAGGTTTAAAATTTAATTTATATAAATTATTATTGTATTGATAACCATCAACCAGTAATTTATTATCTTTATGAAAATAAACTTTACCGTTTTCATGAAAAATTATACGAATACCTTTTTCAGTAGTTTTTCTTACTGACAGCAAATTTTTCGTTATACGTGGACAATATAAAACATCTTTCATGGTATATGTATCACAAATATCATGAGCATTTACAATGACATCAATATCTCCCACTCCTTTAACAGGAAGTATACTGCCATCTCCTACACGTACACTATATTCATCATTTGTAAAATTCTTTAAATTTTTAAAGCAATCTTTTCGAAAAGAAATATGTTCCGTTGCACCGGAATCAGCAAACCAAACATCATTATCATTCATTTCGATATTACACGACGAATTTTCAATACTAAAAATCTTACTATTCATTAAAAAAGAAGCATCATTATTATTATTATTTTGAACAACCAATGACGACTTTTGTTTTTCTTTTGCATTTTTCAAAAAACAATTTCTCGACATATGTCCAGGCTTTTTACAAAAATGACAAATAAATTTCTTTTTCTCAAAAACATTACGGTTGTTTACAGCACTTGAACTTGAAACTTGTTTTGATTTTACAACATATGTTTCACTTTTATTTATTTTTACATGCTCACCTTGTCGTATTGTAAAAATACTTTCTTCATTAATTAAATGATCCGTTAGTTTTGTAACTGTCTGTGAAGCACGCGGAACTGCATACCAAGCTGCACGAACACCATCGTATTTTGGATCCAATCCTGATAATATTTTTGCAACAACCATCGGGTCCTTTTGTTCCATATTTAAATTTTTCAAGCGTTGCGCAAATGATACAACCTTTGAAATATAATCCGCCATAGTTTCATTTGCCTCCATTTTTGCATTTATAAAATGATTCAATAGCACTTGAATCGATTGGTCACTTTTTTCTGCATGTATCGTTTGTAATTTTGACCACATCTCAGCTGCAGTTAAACAGTCGGATAAATGACGTAACTGATTAAGTTCGAGACCTCTCATTAGAAAACCTTGTGCTTCAGCATCCTTGTCTTCCCAAGTCTCAATTTCAGCAGCAGTTGCTTTTGCAACATCAGGTTTTGGAGTTGAACCATCCATAAATTTTCTCAATTTATTTTCTCTCATGTAAATTTCCATCTGTCTTTTTCATAATTGGAAATTATTTCCATTAAAGCGATGAATCACCATTGACAGATCCATTACATTAACTTTGAGTTTAATATTACTCAAAATTTTACTGTCACTAGAAACAAACTTTTTATCTATATCTTCTGGGCTCATAACCTATTGAGAGGATATAAGACAAAATAATTGTTTGTACACAGTGATTCAAGTTCAACTCAAGACTAATTTTATTATAAACATAATTACAACAATTTAGCTTCTATTAATTATACAGTTCAACATAAATGATAACAAGTTTAACAGTTCAATATAAGTAATTCAGAATGTAAAATATAAAGTTGTAATTAGTACATTCAACAGAAACTTTTTCCAAAATTATAATAAAATCAAATATTTGAAATTTTTCAAAATTCTAAAAATATTCCAAAAATTCTTACAAAATCAAAAATTGAAACTTTTCCGAAATTCCAAAAATATTTCAAAAACTATAACAAATTCAAAAATTTCTATGTTCAATTATATTTACGTAAACAAACAGCTAAATTTTTTTTCCCAAAAAATTATCTAAAAAAATAAATGAAATCATTTTTTGACACACTTGACAATATTTTTTAGACAAACTGATGATGCCATAATTCTCAATAACAATAATAAAATTTCATGTTAAACAAATAATTAATTTTGTTTTTTGCCAAAAAATTGGGTAAAAAAATAAATAAAAATCTTTCTTTTGACACACTTAACAACATTTTTTGACAAATTTATAATGCCATAATTCTCAATAATAATATAATAATAATAAAATTTCAGTTCAAACAAAAAATTAATTTTATTTTTTTCCAAAAAATTGGGTAAAAAAATAAATAAAAATCTTTCTTTTGACATACTTGACAACACTTTTTTGACAAACTTATAATGCCATAACTCTCAATAGTAATAATAAAATTTCATGTCAAACAAATAATTAATTTTATTTTTTTCCAAATTGGCTAAAAAAATACATAAAAATCTTTCTTTTGACACACTCGACAACGTTTTTTTGACAAACTTATATTGCATTAATCTAGTTTTTGATCTCACATACCAATCCCGACCATCAAGATTTGTCCACATTCTTTGTTCCTACTCATTATCACTTAAAATAAACGTTTTTAAAGCAAAAAAAGCATATTTCTTTGTTTTGACACACTTGACGATTTTTTTGACACACTTCCGGTACAGTTATACAGTAGGTCCTAAAACGTCGAGAAATGCCAAAAAAGTGGGGGTAAGAATTTCAGTTTTGGCTCATGGATGCAATACTTAAGTCTTTCAGACCGATGTAATATCTTATATTTTTCTTAATACTCCTAATTAAATAATAATAATATTATATCTGAAAAAATAAAATAATAAATTGCTTTAATTTAAATTAAATAAAATTATTTAATTTATCTCAAAATACTTTTGAAATGAATCTATAAATTATAGTCCCTGGGGCTTCACCTACATAATTTTGTGATTACCACATATTTTATACTTCGTGATGCGCTGGAAATTTGTTTTAGAATACGAGGGTAAGCTTGTCCGACCAAAATGTGTTTGCTATTGTCGAGTCCGACAACTGATATTTTGGATGTTTGGGTTGTCGGACTAGACAATAGCAGACAAATTTTTGTCGGACAAGGTTACCCTTGTGTTCTAAATCAAATTTCCAACTCCCATAGTTAAAAAAATCAAAAATTTACAAGATCCCGGGCAATCGGCATTTTTCGGAGCTTGCCGAAAGCAAAAGCGGCCGATTTGAAAAAAATCGCAGAACAAATGTTTTCGGGCTCGTCAAGGACAGGCGCATCACGAAGTATAAAATATGTGGTAATCACAAAACTATGTAGGTGAAGGCCCAGGGACTATTATTATTTAAAAACAAACTGAAAAAATTTTGAGAACACAGAGATCTACTTACGAATAATAACTATAAGTTATAACCACTTTGTTTTGACAGATTTTTGAACTATTTGTTTATGTGTGCGCTTTTTTTTATTATTAAGTTTATTAAATATGAAATATTCATTATTTAGACTCTTTGAATATCCGAAGATACCATGTCAACTAGGAAAGAACGAGGGATGGGAAAAGGGAAAAGGAAGGAATGAGGATAGAAAAATAGCTAGGTAAGTTGTTTTAAATGACGATTGACATTTTCTTTAAATGTCTGAGGGGCGAATTCGTCAGGAAAAACTGAGAGGGGCAATGAGTTCCACTTTTTGGTTACTCTATTGAAATAATTGTGGTGAGGGGAGACTGTTCTACAACGGGCCACCTACACAGCAAATGAGTGGGACATTTCTATCCGATTATCAGACAACCGTACCGCACAGTGTCTAGACATTTTGTTGTTGACTGACAAGCACCTCTCCAAACATTAAAACTTTATTCGGATGGGCAGATAAAAGACTTATAAATAAGCGAAAGTTTCTCAGAGTTAAAAAACTTCTTACATCGGCTTAAGAATCCTAATTTTTGCATTGCAGTTTTTTCTAGACTAAAATCTAAACACATGTTTATTCCATTTCATGTTACTTTCAATGACAACTCCGAGAAGCACTTAATCGATTTAAATCGCTAACAGAACATAAGTAGCTAAATTTCAAATGTTGATCGTCTTTTCTTATCTATTTATGAAATTATAACAAATGATCGGGCTTATTTCGACAATTTTCACCGCAACGAAGAATTTTTGAACAACTAAAAATGTTGTTGTGTTTTTAATTTTTAATGTCGGGAAATACTCGGACGTATTTACCGATAATTTTTGCTGTCTCAGAAATTAAACAAAATTTAATAAGTTTTGGTGCTTTTTACTATTTTTATTTTGTTTTGTGTCATAATTCGTCTTCGTCATGTTTACAGATAAAACTTTTATTTTCGGCGGTTACATTGGGACCGTAGAGGTACTGCTGGCTACAAAATGTTTGTCGAAAACAACACTGTAGTTCCTTTGCACCCCGTTCAATATCATCATCGTCTAGCTTTACTAATACACGACTGATATTATCCTTGTTAGTATCACTATGTAATATGATTTACTTGGAAAAATCAGGGAATTGGCTAGTAAGAAAGCTGATGTTAACGCTTTCTTGATAGCCAAGAAAGGCACAGCAGCTTCTTTTCTCCCCTGAAATTTGTCCATGCAATTTTTTTAGCAAGTCGGTGATAAGCGTTGTGTCAGACGCAAACTCATAAATCATCGTCATCGTTTATACCGCATTGCAGATTCCATACGGCATTCGAACGATAAAAAGAAAACAACCTGGTATAGTGAATGCAGTTTTATCTCGTGTCTATAATACCATGGGTATCTGAAGAAATGCATGCTTTAGATCAAGACTGGAAATGAAGTATAATTTTGGAGCCAACTTCCAAAATTCATTCCATTTGTGACAGAGGGTACGCTAAAGGTTTTGTGAACTGATTCACTTTACGTAAATCTAGACACAATCGTACCTTGCCTGGTTTGCGAACCAACACTACAGGAGAGCTTCACGAATTAGTTGAAGTCTCAATTGTTTTTAAAGACAACATTCCATCAAACTCTACTTCCATTAACTTCTCAAAGCCGAGGATATGAGATAGTGTCGCTATTTTATTAGTTACGTGTTACCGGTGTTGATAACGTGTTCAAATAAATCAGTCTTACCCATTTCCCCACTTCGAGAAGGATGAAAAGAGTCGAAACCTTCTTTGTTCGACTGAGAACCTTTGTTGTTCAATTGATGTTACAGTGTATAAAAAATAATACAAAAATAATCAACAGTTCATATCTGAAGGTGGGTATAGATTTAAAAGTTTAAAGAAGTCGATTTAGTTTAAATAAGACATGTACAAGATCAGTGTAAGGGATGGGACTACCATCAATTCAATGTTTCTCTTAATTCCCATGCAGTTTACGCTCGTTACAATAGTTTGTATGGCATTTACCATATGCGGTATTAATTTTGATTACGGGACAATTGGTCAGCAGTTCCAAAGATTCTAAGATCTTGCAAGTAAATGAGCCACTTATTCCACTTATCGAAGCGACACTATCCCGCACACCTAACCGCTTTGTATTTAAAATGTTGACCTCTTCGTAAGGTCTTGAATTATTTTTGACTGAAATTAAAGCTGTTAATAATGATATTTTTGATGTTCGGCGGATTTTTTATTTATTCTTAGATGCTTGGTTGCAACCAGATTTTCCTGAAGGCGTTGAAATGGAGATTTAAAGGATGAGGAAATTATGGAAGGAGCAGCCAGAACTAATTCGCGTCTTAATGGGTTGGTATTATTAATTTTCTAGTGCCTATGGTATCCTACCCCGTAGAATCCTTTGCTTCAGGTGACGTGCGGAATCTTCTTCTTTAGCTACGAACATATCGTTATTGCCGGGTCGCAAGTGGATGGGATCTATGCTAGGGAGTTTTCATTTATTTTTATTTTAAAAAATGAGTCAATATGTTTCCCAAGTTTTGAAGGAAACATTATAATGGGCGATTGCGTCTAGTTATTATATGGGTTTAAGTATAACAGTTACTTAAATAAAAAGTTTAACGATAACTTTGTTAGGTCCAATGTGAACTCTTTTTTGGCAGCATATACTTAGGTGTATAGTATGGAGCATTGTTGTACGAACCTAATTTGGGTATATAACTATGGAGATCTTAATATTATATCACCAAAAGAATCTCTTTTTAATATTTCATTTATTAATGTCACATCGTTTTTTTTTTCAAATACATGCGGACACTAATGGTAATTTTAGCTATTCGAATATACTTTTCAAAATTCCTTTTCTATTTTGATCATATGGTGGATTCTGTTACAGTCGAGATGCAGCACTATCACTTAGTTCCTAAAAAGAAATTAAATTATCGTAAACAATGGTGAACGTTACAAAATCTTCTAAAAATGAATTCAATTTTTAAATTATGTAATTGAAAAAAAAATTCTGTGTTTACTTACGTTAGGTGTCTCAAGTGTTGATTCTGGTTGATCTTGATGTTCTGAAACTAGATTTACAAAAAAGTTATATTGTTTTGACTTTTTAAAAGCTAATCATAATATTATATTTTATTTTAATTTGATGCAAATCAGTGCAACAATTCGAATATGATCAACAAAATAACTTGCCATATAATTTTTTTCTAAAATAAATCATCATATTATCAATGCTTCATCGATTTGCTTTTAATTAGATTAGACAATTTTAATTAGACAATTAGCTTTTAAAAAGATGAATAAAAAAAACTTACTTATAAGCAAATCGATGAAGCATTGATAATATGATGATTTATTTTAGAAAAAAATTATATGGCAAGTTATTTTGTTGATCATATTCGAATTGTTGCACTGATTTGCATCAAATTAAAATAAAATATAATATTATGATTAGCTTTTAAAAAGATGAATAAAAAAAACTTACCGGATTTGTTAACACTATCACTGTCTATATTGTTTTGGCATTAGTAAAAACAAATTTTGATCGTCCTCGACGTATTTCCTCATATAGTCATATACTCATAGATATACTCATATGACCATTGACAGAACATACTAGCATATTTAAACAATTTTGTATAAGTGAATTGTTCACAAGGGTGCAAAAATAGGGATATGTAGAAAGTTATTGAATCGTAATACATTCCCCGGGTTCAATCCTAAGTCTTATGAACATCAGTGATGTACTTTTATTCAGAGTTAAAAATGCTCCTTATATAACTAAGTTACTTTGTTATTTCAGAGCGAATAGCTGAAAAAAAATGTTACATATAACACGCCCAAATTCAGGAGTGAAAATAAAAAAGTCAGACAAGTGCGAATAAAATTCGCTCGTCAAGGGTTCCGTAAATGTAGAAGAACACATATCAAAAATTATTGACAAAAAAAAGTTGTGTTGTCGTTATATTTCCAGACCATAGACGAATAACAAAATAAATGTTAAATTGTAAATGTCAATAGTAAATTACAATCAAATCTACATTGATCAAAAACGGCAAAAAAAAATGTTAATTCAGGTTAAATCTTATCCATAGATATTTTTGGTAGCTTAAGAAAGATTCAATTACACCAGCTTGTAAATAGATTAAATTTGATTATTTTTTTCGGTCAATCAAGTGTTGAAATTAGGGGGGTGGAGAGGCTACATACTAAAAATATTTTTTTTTCAACAACACAAAAACTATGCATTGCAGAATTCTAAAAAAATTCTAATGTTTCTTTAATTATGTACTCCTTCATATGACACCCCACTCATTTGGATCATAATGAGTTTTTACTCTCCCCACACCCATCCCCTAAACCAACAGAAATATAATTATTTGAGTCTTCGCTATGATTTTCATTCAAAATTTATCAATCTTCCAGAAAAAAATTGCAATGAATTCTAAATTAGGTGCTTGGGTCAAAAATGTTTTTTTTACCCTCTCTACTCCGGTCCCCTAAACACACAGAAATATAATTATTGGTGACTTCGCTATAGTTTTCATACAAAATTTACTGAATTTCCTAACTCTTTAAATGGGGGGGAGGGTCTGAGTTTTTCTCTTTTTTGACAATAACTCTCAAAAACTGTGCACCGCAAAATTCTTTAAAAAAAATGTAACGAATTCTATATTAGGTGCTCTTTCAAATGACACCCCACTCGCTTGGGTCCAACAAAGTTTTTTTTACTCTCTCTACCCCGGTCCCCTAAGCACACAGAACTACAACTATTTGATACGTCGCTATAGTTTTCATACAAAAGTTACCAAATTTCCTAACTCTGTGAATTTTTTCAAATTTTTCTGTCAATCAAAGTAGAAACGTACGTGGGGGGGACGGTCTGAATTTTGCACTTTTTGGACAATAACTCAAAAACTGGGCACCACAAAATTCTAAAAAAAATTGCAACGAATTCTAAATTAGGTATTCTTTCACATGACACCCCACTCGCTTGGGTCAAAATAGGTTTTTTTTATCCTCTTTAACCCGGTCCCCTAAACTCACAGAAATATATATTTATTTGAGACTTCGATTTAGTTTTCATACAAAATTTACCGAACTTCCTAACTCTGTGAATTTTTACAAACTTTTCTGTCAATCATTGTCGAAATGTAGGGGGGGGGGGCACGGTCTAAAAGTCGCCCTTTTTAAACAATAACTCAAAAACAGTGCATCGCAAAATTCTAAAAAAATTGATTTTTACACACTTTTATTTAACTTTACTCTTGAGAGCTTTGATGGGTGGAATTTTGTGATTCATTTTTCAGTAACTTCCCATTATGTTATTAATCCCAAATTGAAAAGACAAGTTTGTTGAAGCAGTCAGTACGTATTTTTAAAACTTTTAAAGCAAAAAACTTTATAAATCTGAAGAAAAAAAATTCAAATTTTTTTTCATTCTGAAAGACCTTAAAGAATTGCACTGAAATCCTCATCCTCTGGTTGACTCATTTTGAGCGAAGGAATTTTGGTAATACTGTGTATATCATTATAATAATAGACATCATACATGTTTGTGTCATTTCATATGGACAAAGAGCCTTACATTATAAATAATGAACACAAAAAAAAATAAAAGTATGACATTTCGCTCAAAGCTTATAGACCTTTTTTCTTAAAGTTCAAATCGTTATTTTAGTGTATTTGACAGATTACATACAGCAATGATAATTAAAAATCAGTTATTATGTATGAAAATATGAAAATCCATAAGATCTGAATGCCCATTTACCGCGCTGAAATTTTGCTCATACTGAGTATCTCATTATAATAAAGGACATATTACACATTTTTGTCATTTTTATATGAAAAAATGGCCTTAAATTGTAAATAATTGTTATTTCTTCTAAATCCAGATTGTTTTGTGTTCTCGTTAAGTTTTTTTACTATAGTTGCATAATTATTATTTTTTCAATACATTTTAATACATAATTATTTCTAATTATCATTGCTGTATGTAATCTGTCAATTACATACAGTAATATAACGATTCGAATTTTAAGGAAAAAGCTCTATAATTCAGACCTTTTTTCCGAAAAAAACTTGACATTTGGGCGAACATATATATTTAATAATTTATGTGCAACTTAAAATTAATACAACGAGCAAAGAAACGCACTAAAATTTTACACTGGATTTTTAAATAACATACTTACAATTGTTATTGCAGTTAACCTTATTAAAATTACTTTAAATTTCAAAGAATATTAAATTTTCGGTAAATGATTTAATTGCTAGTTTTACTTATGGTGTATTTTCTGTGAAATAATGTGGTTAACTTATTTGTAGGTAAAATTATATAACTAAAAACTCTAAAATAAAAAAATAAATAAAAAAATTTAAAAAACACACTTTTTGAAAAACGAACTAAAGAGCAGAAAATAAATTTTGCATTAACACCAGCGTTATGTCTTTTATAATTATATTTCCTTTGAAATTGTTAGAAGAAAAAATATTTAAATGGTATTTAACACATCTTAGCATAGATGCAAATATTAAATTTTTGACTAATTTAAAATGCTAATTTTCGATTGACAAACAGTCTTCCGTTCCCATTTGTTACATAAAATAAAAGTGGGTGGCGCATTCAGAAACGAAAGGGAATAAACGTTGGTAGTCTCTCTTGTTAGAGATTAACATAGAATATATTTGTTCCTTTTCTATATTAACGTATGCGTCACCCACTTTTATTTTATGTAACAAATGGGAACGGAAAACTGCTTGTCAATCGAAAATTAGCATTTTAAATTAGTCAAAAATTTAATATTTGCATCTATGCTAAGATGTGTTAAATACCATTTAAATATTTTTTCTTCTAACAATTTCAAAGGAAATGTAATTATAAAAGACATAACGCTGGTGAAAATGCAAAATTTATTTTCTGCTTTTTAGTTCGTTTTTCAAAAAGTGTGTTTTTTTTTTAAATTAGGTGCTCTTTCAAATGACACCCCACTTGACCACATTTTAAATAGTGTTTTTACCCATTCTCAACGTTAACTTCACAACGCTATTATATTTTTCACGATGTAAAACCAATCCAAAATTTAAGCTTCGCATTATCAAAAGTTCATGTCTTCTTTACGAAGATAAACTACTTTCCACAACATTAAATTGATAGGATCAATAAAGAAGGGAAACATAATGTAATTGTTTAGCTTACTTTTTTTGTTGCATTAAATGTCTGTAATCTTCCATGAATAAAACAAATCACGATTGTCGATTTTCAACGATTTTTTGGTTGGTTTTTTTCTTATTTCTTCGTCGTTTGTTATGGTTTCTTGCAGATTTAATTTAAATAAATTTCATAAAGGAACTAAAAAAAAATGAAAATCTTTTATTTGCCTTTTACAAAAAAAAAATTATAAAAATTATTTACAGTTATCTCAACATAAACACTTAAACTTTTGGGTATTTATAATAAATTGATATATAATTTTGAAAAAGAAGGTGGTGATGGATTTTTATCCACTAACGTTTGGAACATATCATCACAAGTTTTCGTTTCAATGTAATCTAACCAGAACCACAAAATATAATCCAATAAAAACTTGGATTATCATCCCCATATACCAAAGATATTATCTCAACGATCATTTAATGTTTTGCTCTTTTATCTATATGACTTATTGAGTTATTGAATTTATATTTTGTATGATATCCTTTTTATGAGTTCACCTATAATAAATACAACAACTACAAACTATAAAAAATGGGGGTTGTAATTTTTATCATCCACAGAGAAATAAATGTGTAATAAAAGAGCCATAAAACTGAACGTAGACCATAAAATATATAAGAAGAAAATTTTTTAATAATAACAATAATTCAAACGAAATGGTATTCCATTGAAATGTCTTCCTTACGATACGACCAACTCCTAAATCAATCTTAAACGATAAATTCAAAATAATTTAAGACTATAAAAACAAGAAAACATAAAAAATAATTTATTGTTTTGAGGGTGGGTTCATAAATTCGCATGACTTGGTTTGAACTTAGTTTATTAGTTAATTTTGATTTAGTATTAGAAAAGGGTAACATATTGGAATAAATTAGGATTGGTTGTGGAAAATTGTAGAAAAGTGATAAGAGACAAAACGTGTACATTTTATCAGATTGTGTCAATCAATCGTTTAAAATTATCAAAAATATTATTAATGCTAGACAATGTTTAATAAATACAAAGTCGGTTAAGTGCGAATAAAATTCTCTCGCCGAAGGTTCCGTGAACGAAGAAGAACAAAATATTAAAAATAATTGCCAAAAAGTTCAAGATTCGACATTGTTTTTCAGCTGCTTCTAAATGTATTACGTAGAACTTGTGGAAAAATGTATTTTGTGTGAAAAACTTGGTGCTATACCGATTAAGCCTTTAGAGCCGGTTAGAACTCTTAATTCGATAAACGTCATCCCAAATCTTGCTTGATTCGTAAACTGATTAGTAACTGAAAACACCAGGTTTTATTAAGAATTAAACAGCTGTATTCACAACAACTCACTGAAAAAAACATGTTCTATTTCCATTCGAAATGCAGTTGTCTTAACCTCACAGTGCGGTCAGATATGGCGAATAGAACTACGAAATTGTTTCAATAATTGTATTGTTATGGAACGATGTATAGAAAATATAGTTCAATTAATTTCAAATACTTCAATTTTAAAATGAAAAATGCATGATATGGAAATAGTTATTAACTCTATTCAACTACTGTTATATTGTATATGTCACTTTATATTTTAAATAAACCTCATTATGTTGTCAGGAAAATGTTATCGTGTAGTGGTCCAAATCACGGGGAAATTGTTTGCAAATATTTTTTATTTGTTTGAATAATAAACTGCCAACTTCGAGACGAGGTTGTAAGTTTTTCAATTTTTTTTTAGTGCAGGAAAACAATATAGCAAACAATATTCCTATCTAAAATATTCTTCCAATAACTTCAGGAACCCCAACGGTTGATTGTAGAAATTTCCAGTATAACGCAGCTTTTAAAATAATACACTAACTTCATTCACAATTAAAAGCTATAACTTTACTACTATTGACACGGTTTTATGTTCACAATACAGCAGTTCATTTGAAATTAATTCACTTAACATAATCGCATTCCATTTAAACTGTTAACACTATCGGCGTGTAATTTAAATTAAATTTTACACTACTGCTGTCCTCCAAATCCATTTTCTAATTATTAGTCCATATATCCAAAGTCGTCAAAGTGGACCACAAGCATTTTGTATTCATAACAAATATTTTAAACAATGTCATATATTTTTACAGATAATAATTTTTAATTATGTTTGCAAAAACATATATGTTATGTTATGTTTCAAATCAGTTTGTTGACTTTGGAATAATTGTTATGAAAAACGATTATTGCATATAGGTCTAAACGTTTATAATTAAAGTGGTAAATGTTTTGACCAATAATAAAATAATATGATTATATCACGCTCTTTCCTTTTATTTCCCCAATTAATAAAATAAATAAATTAATATGTTTATGTACTATCACGTTCCTCCACTATATAACAAATTGATTTAATTTTAAGAATAACTTTGTAAAATTAATTGACTTCGAATTAGACCATCAACGGGTTGAGTAAAAAGGGACTTTCCTTTGTTCATAAAAATAATACTAAATTAAATAAAAGTTTATTTAGAATATAAGGTGATTTTGTGTGTATTATTTTGGAGGAGTGGTATGAAGTACACCAGGCCGGTTTGGAGTCCACAACACTGCAGTCTAATTTAAACTAATTCTTGTTTGGCAAAAAAAATTTTTGGTAGAAGACTGAGCTGATTTAAGGATGACATTGCAGGAATAGATATACTGATTCACATGCGAACTGCATCAATTCATTCATTCACTCTGCCTGAGTGAACCTAATTTCAATCGGGTATTTTAATTATTTATTTTGGAGTAATCGGGTCATCTTTAAAAATTTATTTTTTAAGATTTTAAACAATGTAAGGCAAAATTTTAGTGTTTTCGATAGACGGTTCTCAAACTATACACTTTTAAATTTTTCTAAAAATTCACTTATTTTTTTGTTCACCTATTCTTCTTGTTTGCCAAGTATTAAGTCGATCTAAATTGGTCGGGGTCAACGTCGGTCACCCATATTACGAATTTCATCTAAAATTAAAATTTTTTGACCTGAGATGTACATCTTCAAAAAATTGATATCTGTAAAAAAAACAGCGTCCTCTTCAGATTGTGAAAAACATTAACCTATCATCAGTGCCATCTTTTAAAAAAATGTATTTCTTAATAGTTTTAACAGTGTAAGCAAATACTTAAATCTGTTTTTTTACAGTGCCAGTCAAATTACCTTTCTAGCGTATCTAATTGATATCGTTGATATCGCATGAGTTGTTCTCTTGGAATTTGATTTCAACGGCATCCTCAGTTTAAATTCCAAGTTATAATGTTTATTTATGTTTTACAAGGCTTGTAGATAAGGTATTTGGACACACTAAACTTATTTTACTGTCTATTTGGCGGCTGTAAAGGTGAACATTGTTGAACATTGGAAATGCATCTTCCAAGAATATATGTAAACTTAAAAAAATAAAAATCACTTTTACAAAATTTTTATAAAAATACAACACACAAAATTTTTTGATAAAACTACAATTCTTTTCATTCAAATCCTAAAATAATTTGTTAACCAAATATATTTTTGGTTGTTTCAAATAATGTTTTTTGTAATCTACAATATTTTTGGTGAGCTTACAAAAAAATTTGTGGGTATTTATTTATAAAAATTTGTAAAATTTACTTAATTTTTTTTTAATGTAGTTATATTTTCTACATCAAAAGAAAGCTATTTTCTACATCAAAAGAGAAAGAAAAAATAAAAAAAATTCAAATTGAAAAACACACCCTCTGTCGAGCTGCTAGTCTCCCTTGGGATGCCATCCTAGGTGGCGAATAGGAGAATGCTTGTCAGATATGGCTGGTACTGGAGAAATCAAATATTCGGGGGGACCGAAACTAGTTCCCTAATAAAATCTAGGATCGTCTGCCCACAGTAGAAGCGGCTGATAACCTTCACCTGGCTGTAGGTCTAAAATGCTAAGAAAATTAAACTTCGAAAATAAAACAACGTGGAAAGCACTTTAAGATCGAACTTAAATGTGCAGGGAATCGGAACCCTAGTATCGGCGGATGTAGGGAGTAAGCGGGTTGCAGCCGTCGTTATCAAGCGACTACAATGATACAGAGGTGGTGAATTTGGTGCACTTGATCTTAATGAAACCACAAAACGGCGCAGAAGTAATAACTTGGAAGAGTTTAGTATCCAGAATTCCAAAAAACAAAAGAATATAAGACCAACTGCTCGAACAAAAGAGAAGAGTTTTTAAAACTCATACGTGTCAAGCTGGTCCGGCTGCGAGGCCACAGAGCTCTGAAGACATGCCCACAGTACACACGGCTAAAACAGAATGGAGAACAGCTACTAGAAAGTTCAAAACGTGCCGGCAAAGCAAGCCAGAAAGAAACGGAGAAGAAAGGGAACGGCCGAGAAAGAGCCCGTTTTGAGTAATTATTAGTGCGAAAACTAGAAACTTATGCTGATATTCTTCAATCAATGAAAGGAAATCCAGAACTCAAGGAACTTGGTGATTATTTCAACAAAATTAGGCGGACGGCTAAGGGTGTGTTGTTACAGGAAATTGAGCGTAGCAACAAATCACTATATGATCAGCTACGAGAAAATGCAAAAAAGCACTGCATGGTACAGCGCATGTTAGAACGCTAAGTCAGAAAACTATAGTAGAATGTCGAGATATTGATGTAGTAGTTTTAATATTTAAATTGGTTTGATAATTACTTCGGCCTGAAAGACCTAAGTATTACATTCATGAGTCAAAAGAGAAATTCTTACCCCCACTTTTTGGCATTTCTTGACGTTTTACGACGTACTGATTCTAAAACGCAAAAAAAAATTTGGGTGTCTGTCTGCCAGTCGGTCACAACCAACGAAATCTAGAAAACCGCTGAAGGAATTTAAAAATTTTGGTTTTTTAAAAAGAGGTGTACTCAATCGTAAGAGCCAAAAGGACGATATCTTCGATAACTGTACAGGAAGTGTGTCAAAAAAATCGTCAAGTGTGTCAAAACAAGAAATTATACATATTTTTTGCTTAAAAACCGTTCGTTTTAAGTAATAATGAGTAGTAATAATGAATGTGGAAAAATCTTAATGGTCGGGATTGGTATGTGAGATCAAAAACTAGATTATTGCTTTAAAAGTTAGTCAAAAAATGTTGTCAAGTGTGTCAAAAGAAAGATTTTTATTTATTTTTTTACCCAATTTTCTTGGAAAAAATAAAATTATTATTAATTTTTAATTAATAATAATTAATTAAAAATTTACACTTCAACGGATGCTGCAAGAGATAAAAAATAATGCTTACATATATTAACATCAAGGTCAGCAATAGATCCAAAGCCGCACAAATAGCTAAACAAACAGCTGAAACTACATGGTTAACAAAACAAATTCAAGAACTCTGCACAAATTATAAATTACATAACATTAGAAGTATTCAACCTACAATTACTAATATCTAAACAATATCATCAAATAGAATATGAAATAATAATGGAATCGGTAAAGAATGATATGGAAAGCACGATATAAATATAAAATTGAACTTAAAGAAGATAAAAGAATCAAAACTAATAGAAATGGGAACTCATCATAATAACATAACAAATCAATATAGACCGCCACAATATAACAATAGAATAGAAAAGTACACTGATATACAATGTAACAATCAAGAAACTCAGCTATTGGAAAAAGGATTGAAATACGGCATACAACTAAACAACACAAGAAAAGAAATAAATGAAAATCTGTAAGGAATAGAAAATTCAATATTGAAAACTAACATTCACCACCAAAATGAAATCAGATCAATAATAGGTAATGAAATATCAACAGAAAGTAACAACTTAAACATTTCAAAAACCAACAACAAAAAATAAATAAAAATAATACGCAGTATACAAAACAAGATCAAACAAAACAATGCCACAATAACCAAAGCAGATAAAGACTACAGACTACAACAACAAGATAGATGAATACATCATTGAATACATCATCAAAGATCCAACGAATGAATTCAATGCACAGATAAAAACAATCATCAACAAATCTATCAACATATTAAGTGATAAGAACATAAGGTATAACAAAATGATAAAACCAACAGCACCAAATATAAGAGTATTACCAAAAATACACAAACCTGATACACCGATAAGACCATTAATTAATTTCACCACAGCACCAACATACTGAATAGTGAAGTACATAAACAAACTATTGAAGTATCACATAAAATTAGATAACAATTATTCAGCAAAAAATAACACAGAATTAATCAATAGAATAATAATATCTCACAACGCAAAATTAGCATCATTTGATATAAATAACATGTATTCTAACATACCAATAAAAGAAGCAATAAATATAACAAAAAATATGTTAATAACAAATGGGTGAAACCCAACAGATACACAAGAAATAATAAATATAATAACCGAAATAACAAAACAAAAGTATTTCACACATAACAATGAGTATTATCAACAAACAGAAGAATTACCTATGGGGAGCCCACTATCTGGAACTTTAGCCGAAATATATCTAAATGATTTTGAAACAAAATATATACATAACAACATAAATCCACACAAAGAAAAAATCATTTATTGGTATCGCTACGTTGATGATATAATTTTATTATTTCAAGGAACGAATAGACAGCTTAATCTGTTACACCAATACATAAACAGCATAGAACCTTCCATTAAATTCACGTAAGAAAATGAAGAAAATAACACAATAAAATTTTTTTGGTTTTATCAATCAAAAATGTAGATTCAAAACACACATTCAAAATATTCCGAAAACCAACCCAAACGGACCCAACAATAAATATTAAATCACATCATCCATACCAACATAACTAGCTGCATGCAACCACATGATCAATAGATTGAATATACCAATGAATGCAGAAAATTATCAAGACGAATTAAATAACATAAAATACATAGCCGGATATAAAAATGAAATAATTGACACATTAAATAGAAAACATAAAAACAAGAAAAATTTGCAAACCCTAACAACACTGAAGAATGAAGAAAACTAAGCAGGTAAAAAATACATAGGCGTAACATATAATAAAACAATATTCAAAATAATACCAAAAACTTAAAAAAAATATGGATATATTGCAGCTTACAAAAACAAAAGTAAAATAGATTACAGATAGAAAAATAAAATAATTACCTAAAAACTAAAAAACCCAAACCTTAGACACGTGTTTATAAGATTACCTGTGATGATTGCAGTAAGTTTTATATAGGCCAAACGGGGTGGTCCTTCACAAAAAGATTTATTGAACACACCAGTAAAATTAATAAAAGTGATCCAAAATCCAGGTATGCCTAACATTTAGAAATAGAAAAACACAAATTCACCAATATCAACACAAATTTAGCATATTACATAAAAAAGAAAAGGACACATCTAGATAGATTGAAAGAAATAGAAATATATAAACATAAAAACAATAACAACATTTTAAATGATAAATTCAACACCAAAACTAACAAAATATAAGACATGATAATAAAAAATAGCAGCTGAAATAGTATATACAAGACCATAGCTTAAGCAAAAATTGTAATAATAATCTAAGAACTGAGGATGACGTAAGTCGAAATCGATATTCAATAAAATAAAAAATAAAACTCAAAATTGTTACTATAAGGAAGTTTATATTATTATTAATAAAATAAAAAAAAAATAAAAATAAATATTTAAAAAAGTATATTTTTAAATATTGCATTTTAAAATTATTATTTGTATGACATGAAATTTCATTATTATTATAGAGAATTATGGCAATTTAAGTTTGTCAAAACAATAAGGTCAATTATGTCAAAAGAATGATTTTCATTTATTTTTTAGAAAAAAATAAAATAAGTTATTTGTATGATATGAAATGTAATGAACATGAAATTGTGATTATTGAGAATTTTATTAGATGAGGGATTAGCGTATTGAACTTTCGAAAACCTGTATAGTTAAACGGATTTGAATGCGGTTTTTTGCATTCGATTCAGAAAGTTAAATTTAAAATGTTGTTTGGTGTTTTGCAAACCCAGATCGGCTTTATTGCATTTCTGCAGCTAAAAATGCATTTTTGTAAGTGCATTTTTTAGAATAATAAAAAAAATTATAATTCGGTAAATGATAGCCGAAACGAGTCCAAATTCATTACTCAGGGGTTTTTGGGGTCGCTGATCACGATTATGATGTCTAAAAAGTCATACCATGGACCTGGACGTCAGGGTGCCCACTGCCCATACTATACAGCTTCTCCTTGACTTTTGTCAAAATTTTATATACAAAAGATCCAATATTTGTTATTGGGGTATTTTCGGGATCGTCATTATGATATTTAAAAATGTACCTAACGTACCTGGGGATCATACCGACCCAATTATGAAGATAATCTCCTGGAGTTTTCTTTAAATTTCTTATCAAAAGCATTAAAAATCTTTACTCGCGGTTTTTCGAGGTCGCTGATCACGAATATGATGTTTAAAAATTCACCTAAAGTACCATGTAGATCATCTACTGGAGTTTTCTTTAAATTTGTTATACAAAACATCCAAAATTGATACTTAAGGTTTTCAAAGGTTTTTGCTAAATGTGATGTCAATAAGATCATGCAACTCTGTTATATTATTTCACGTTTTTTTGTTTTTTAAATGTGAATTTATTATATATGTAATAATATTAAGAAATTAACAAAATTGCTGGTTTATTGTTTTGATAAATGGGATAAAACAATAATTTTTTTAAAGAAGTACAGCATTTTTATATTAAAAACTATTATATTTATTTAAAAAAATGTTATTATATAGAAAAATTAATTTCCAGCTACAAATTATTTAGTATGGTATATACATATTATTCAAAATTTCATTCTTTTTATTACACACTTTTATTTAACTTGACTTTTGAGAGCTTTGATGGGTGGAATTTTGTGATTCATTTTTCAGTAACTTCCCATTATGTGATTGATCCCAAATTGAAAAGACAAGTTTGTTAAAGCAGTCAGTACGTATTTTTAAAACTTTTAAAGCAAAAAACTTTATAAATCTGAAGAAAAAAAATTCAAATTTTTCTTCACACTGAAAGACCTTAAAGAATTGCACTGAAATCCTCATCCTCTGGTTCACTCATTTTGAGCGAAGGAATTTCGGTAATACTGTGTATATCATTATAATCATAGACATCATACATGTTTGTGTCATTTCATATGAATAAAAGGCGTTACATTATAAATAATGAACACAAAAAAAATAAAAGTATGACATTTCGTTCAAAGCTTATAGACCTTTTTGCTTAAAGCTCAAATCGTTATTTTGGTGTATTTGACAGATTACATACAGCAATGATAATTCAAAATCAGTTATTATGTATGAAAATATGAAAATTCATAAGATCTGAATGACCCATTTACCGCCCTGAAATTTTGCTCATACTGAGTATGTCATTATAATAGAGGACATATTACACATTTTAGTCATTTTTATATGAAAAAAATGGCCTTAAATTGTAAATAATGAGTGATTTATATTTCGAAAATTTTAAATAATTGTTATTTCTTCTAAATCCAGATTGTTTTGTGTTCTCGTTAAGTTTTTTTTACTATAGTTGCATAATTATTATTTTTTCAATACATTTTAATACATAATTAATGATTTCTGATAATGATAATTTCATTGCTGTATGTAATCTGTCAATTACATACAGTAATATAACGATTCGAATTTTAAGGAAAAAGCTCTATAATTCAGACCTTTTTTCCGAAAAAAACTTGACATTTGGTGCGAACATATATATTTAATAATTTATGTACAACTTAAAATTAATACAATGAGCAAAGAAACGTACTAAAATTTTACACTGTATGTTTAAATAACATAATTACAATTGTTATAGTGCAATTAACCTTATTAAAATTACTTTATATTTCAAAGAATATTAAATTTTCGGTAAGTGATTTAATTGCTAGTTTTACTTATGGTGTATTTTCTGTGAAATAATGTGGTTAACTTATTTGTAGGTAAAATTATATAACTAAAAACTCTAAAATAAAAAAATAAATAAAAATAATTTAAAAAACACACTTTTTGAAAAACGAACTAAAAAGTTAAATTTTGCATTAACACCAGAGTTATGTCTTTTATAATTATATTTTCTTTGAAATTGTAAGAAGAAAAAATATTTAAATGGTATTTAACACATCTTAGCATAGAGGCAAATATTAAATTTTTGAATAATTTAAAATGCTAATTTTCGATTGACAAACAGTTTTCCGTTCCCATTTGTTACATAAAATAAAAGTGGGTGGCGCATTCAGAAAGGAAAGGGAATAAACGTTGGTAGTCTCTCTTGTTAGAGATTAATATGGCATACATTTGTTCCTTTTCTATATAAATGTATGCGTCAATTTAGTTTTAAATATTTTAGTTGACAAGGGGTTATACAAAAATTCAAGTTTTTTTAATAAATAATAATAAATATTAATATTTATTATTAATAAATAATAATAAATATTAATACTAATAATAATAATTTTGTAAATATTATTATTAAGTATTATTATTATTATTATAAATATTATTATTATTTTATAAATATTATTGATGATGATATTAAAAATAAAGTCATTATAAGTCCCCGGTATGTCAGGGAATTTTTTTAATACCATAATCATGATAATCATGATGACCCCAAAAACACCCGAGTAATGATTTTGATAAAAAAATTAAGGAAACTCCAGTAGATGATCTACATAATCGGGTCGATATGATCCCCAGGTAGGTCGGGTGAAGTTTTAAACATCATATTCGTGATCAGCGACCCCAAAACCCTCGAGTGATTTTTATGATTTTGGATGGATACCATCATAAAAAATTTAAAGAAAACTTCAGTAGATGATCTACATTATCGGGTCGTTGATATCTCCAGGTGCGTTAGTTGAATTTTTAAACATCATATTCGTGATCACCTTGAAAACCCGCAAGTAAAGATTTTTAATGCTTTTGATAAAAAAATTTAAAGAAAAATCCAAGAAATGATCTTCATAATTGGGTCGCCATGATCTCCAGGTACGTCAGGTACATTTTAAATATCATAATGATGATCAGCGATCCCAAAAACCCCCCAAAAAACCCCCAATAACAACTATTGGATCTTTTGTAAAGAAAATTTTGACAAAAGTCAAGGAGAAGCTGTATAGTAAGAGCGCCCTGGCCTCCAGGTCCACGGTATGACTTTTTAGACATCATATTCGTGATCAACGACCCCAAAACGACCCCAACGACCCCGATCAACGGCCCTATTCCCGAACACATAAATGTCATCACAATATTGTAAACTCACACAATATTATGAATTTCGTATTATGTAACACCAATTTGGTGAAAATTCAACACAATATTGTGAATCTGACAAGAACAATATCCCGAGCAGAAATTTCTTAGGGCTCAAATACGGCCCTGATCAGGTTAGCCCTATTTTGATAGGGCCCTGATCATGAGTGTAACGCTTTTGCCCAATCAGGCCCTGATTGGGATAAACGGATCAGGCACTGACCAAGTTTTCCATATAAAATTAAATAGGGCAAACCCTAGTAAGGCATTTTGTATCAGGCCCTGATCAGATTGCCCAACTAGGGGTCAGATACGAAAAACCAAATCAGGGCCGGATGTATCCAAATAAGGTTTGCCCTAAAAGGGTATTCTAATTCAGGTCCGGAACAGGCCCACATCAGATTGCCCTAATAAGGCTTGCCCTATCTGACCCTGATCAGGCCCTGACTGTATTCAGGCTTTCCCTAACTAATTTCTGCTCGGGATAGTTACTGTCAAAATCATAATTTTGCTTTATGTTTTGTGTGTTGACCTTTTTATACGAATTTCATCGATTGGCGTAAAAATTAATTTATAACGCAAAATTAAGTCTTTCTTTAATAATATTAAATAATCCTGTTTTTATATAAATATCATTAAAACATATTTATTTATTAAATATATTTTTATTTTATTTTGCATTTTTTAAGATGTAAAAAAGTTAGTTGCCAAAAGTACGAATCCAGTACTAAAAATCTGTTATAATTTTGTAAAAATTCGTTATAATTTGTTTGACACAAATATGAGTTACAGAATACCATTTTTAAACAAAATTGTTAAGCATTTTGGTGAAATTGACAATATCGTCGATTGACAAATATGTGTTCGAGAATAGGGCCCCTGAGTAATAAATTTGGGCTCGTTTCGGCTATTATTTACCGAATTATAATTTTTTTTTTATTATTCTAAAAAATTCACTTACAAAAATGCATTTTTAAGCTGCAGAAATGCAATAAAGCCGCTCTGGGTTTGCAAAACACCAAACAAATTTTGTAATTGACTTTCTGAATCGAATTCAAAAAACCGCATTCAAATCCGTTTAACTATACAGGTTCTCGAAAGTAAGTACATACTTTTGTACGCTAATCCCTCGTCTATATTAGTTTAGTTATTTTATAACTTGACAATATTTTTTTGACAAACTTATGTCAAAAATGACTTCATTTATTTTTAGCCAATTTTTTGGAAAAAAAAAATTCAGTTAGTTTATTTACGTCATACAAACGACGTAGTAAATGTAATTGGACATGGAAATTTTTGAATTTGTTATAGTTGATGCTAGTTGAAAGGTTGCAATAATTGTTAAACTCCTCGTATAGTTTTCACGGTTTATTATAATTAATTATTAACAAGCATCGCACTAATTATTTTCACTATGCTAACTAACATTATTTTTAGAATATTAAGAATATTAATTTTTGCGTACTCGATTTTGCTTATTTTTATCAAACTTGTTGATGCACGGAAAGCCGGATGTAAAGTGATATTAATTTATTTTCTTTTTACTTGCAGCCAACCAAAAAAATGGCAAAGAAAATGCATTGAACTCAAAATCGATTTTTGAGAATTTTGGTTCGATATTCGAATTAATTAATTAGTCACTTAATTAATTGTTTAGCGCTGTAATGTGTATTGTATCGATACATGTTTAGATTGTAGATGGCATGAGAAAAAGATCGTTTGATTGTTTACGTTTGTAGGGATTAATTATTTAAATTTAAATATATTAACCACTACATAGTTTTGGAAATATTTTTGGTATTATGAAAAAAGTTTGTATTATTGATTTTGCAATACTTTTGCAATATTTTTAGAATTTTGGAAAAAGTTTTAATTTTTGATTCTGTTCTAATTTTTGCAATATATTTAGAGCTTTGGAAAAAGTTTAAATTTTTGAAATTGTAAGAATTTTTGAATAAGTTTAAATATTTGATTTTATCCTAATTTTTGGTATATTTTTGGAATTTCGCATGGAGAGCTTTTTGAGAAGTTGGCTGATTGTATCATCTTTTCACTAAATTATGTTAATTTATAATCTATTATAATTTTCCGGCAACGTATTGATGTTTCGTGTAAGTTTTGTAATAAATTTTTTAACCAGAGATAAAAAAATACATGTGCTCTAACAAAGAGTTTTATGTTTGATATACATCGCTACCCAAAACTAAAAACAATGTCCTCATAAAAGTTTTGTGCCGAAAACTAGCGAAATCCTTAACTCAGACCGAAGCCTTGATATCTTAGAGAGCCTTGAGATTTCAGCCTTTTCATATTTTAGATTTGTGTTAATGCTTGTGCACAACATCACTTTCGGTAACGGAACTCTCGCACGTAGTTGGTAGTGGAATGTTTCTAATGTGTATACATATAGTGATCATAGAGTTATAGTTATTGACACTCAAGCACCATCACGATTCAGACTCTATACGCAAAAATACATGTTCGTAAATCTAAAAGTAGCAAAGGAAGAAGCGTAACTTTGCACAAAACATGTTATAAACCATCTCACTAGTGCCTGTGATGCATCAATGCCACGTAAATGTAAAAGTAATGCAACACTTCCTAGTATTCTGGTGGAACGATGACATCTTTACCCTGTGGGAAAAAATGTCTAAAACTGCGCAGAAAATGCCAAAAAACAGAAACAGAGACATTACCAGGCAGTTGAAATCAAAAAGAGTTAAATAAGAGTAAAAGTCAAAAGTTTAAAAAACTAGCAAAAGTAAAAGTCAATATTTTCAAAACTTAAGAGATTTGGAGCAAAACAATATGTGGGCTAGCGCCTAACAAATAGTTCTAACAAAAACAAAAGTAATTACTGCTACTGCACCTGTGTGTCCTATAATAATGGCGAAGATTATGTCTGGTCCATTCCCTCAACATGGTTTATTCCAAAGCGAGCACTGCAGATAGATGAAGGACGTATCCCACCGGTCACACTTGAAGAGAAACTGGAGTAAGGGTGTAGAATAAGAACAAGCAGTGCCCTTGGTGGTACTTCAAATATTGTCATAAAAATGGCTTTTAACAAAAATCTTAACTTTTCGCGCAAGTATACTCTAAGAGTCTGAAGAGTCTAAAATTCAGACAATTGAATGCAAGGAAAATACACAAGTTTTTGAAAAACAATTAACTTCAACAAATAGTTTTATTTTTTCAACTATAAGTTTTGACTGTTACAACTAATGTCTCAACAGGAATTGTAAATAATTATAATTGTAATTAGCTTGAAACAAAAACAAGATTTTACTTTTTTCTCTTTTATAATTAGTTCTACGAGAATGTCCTTAAAATCTCGAACTATTTTAAATTTAATTTAGGCAATATCAAACAAATAAATAAATTTGAAATAAAGACTAAGTTATTATACTTATTATACTTATCATTAAATTAACATTACAGAATTATAATAAAAATAAAAGTTTAAGTTATAAGTATCTGGTGCGTGATCAAGGAGTTTGCCCAAAAATATGCGAATTACAATGACTTGTAATTGTACCAAAAGGAAACAAGCCTTCTGAAGATCTTTAGTCGTACCGCTCGCTTTGAATTCTGGATGGTAAAGTGGTAAAGTACTACAAAGGGTAATATGTTCTCGAATTGAGCAATATATAGAAGTTAGAATACCTAGGCTAATTGATCATCAATTTGGCTTCGGAAAGCCAGGACAAACTGTTGATGCTATTCCAGTAGTGTGCGAAAAATTTCGTAATACATTGGTGAGGAAAAACTGGACAGATGAGAAAAAACCAACATTTACATACAGACTGCCAGCTAAAAATACTTTGAACAGCTTCAGGAGATCTTGAAATGTAAAGATAGCATAAAAATTCCGATTTCGAGAAAACAATAACTTACCACATCGGGCAGTTAAAAATTTTCTAAAAACAGAGGTATTTTTTATTTCACCTGTACGATCTGTAATTCAATTATGAAGTCGATCAGAAATTGTCCGGTCAAAAATTAGCTTGTTGGATCGTCAAGAACACGAATTTTCTTCTAGTAAAAAAATTTTTATTCTTCATTTAATTTTTTTATTGTGTGAAGTGTTTGGAACCTGACGATGACTGATTTTCGGATAGCTTGGTTAACAAAAAGGAAATAATTGTTAAATTCAAAAAGAAGAAGAAACTGACAGTTCTCAAACTATCTAACATAGCAAATTATCTTACCATTATTTTTTGAGATCTAATCTAGACTATTTGGACGGTAAGTGGAACGTATAAGAGATATCAACATGCCCAATATGCCCGGCAAACAATTTCAACAACTTTTATCATATTGTTAAAAAAAGTGTAAGAAAGTGTGTATGATATAACCTATTCAAAATATAAAATTACATTTTGTAAACGTTGACTTATTTAGTTATTTTATCATCCCCTAACAAAAATTTAATGTACAGTTTTATGCGGTTGAGTGGTATCGATTCAACGAATTTTATTAGCAAATTCTAAATAACTTCTTTTATGAGTTTTCTTTTAACTGTATTTTAAGGACACACTTAAATGCGTATCATGATTAATTTTAAATGAATGGACCATTAAGATGGTAATCATATTGTTTTATTGCACTCACAAAGTAGTTAATGAAATTTAAATGTAAGTTTGTTGGAAATAATGTGATAAAACCAAATGTGCTGAGTTTGTGATAAATATTTTTGTTAAAATTTATGCAAATTGTATAACTTTAGCATAAAATGAACTTATATAATATACGTATATATTTGAAGGTTATGGTTTGTTGTATTTTACTATTGAAATATTATATTTCCACTTTATAACCATATCAGATACTAACGAAAATGTTAACAACAACAAATATAATGATTGTTCTATTCAACATCACTTTATAAATTATTCTAATAATAATGTTCATGTTAGAAAATACGATTACTAACAACATAAATCGAAAAAATGTTGATAAATCAGGAAAAAGAACAAAAATAAGCAAATAATATAAATTTGACAGTTTTTATTATATATTTTCATTCCCCCCATAAATACGCCTTTTTGAAATACGGGGTGTTAATGTGCAAATAGAAAAATATGTTTACTTTTTTCTCTCTTGTATCGTTAAATTTGACATTTAGCACTTTGATAAATGAGCTTTTAGGCTCTCGTCTCGTTTTTTTTTCTTTTAAATATTATATTTTATTTCGATGGCTCATAGATGTAATGTTATACTCGTATATTATGTGATTTTTTTTTTTTTGGAAAGGTGTGAGATGTGTAGATGAATTCGATGCGTGTCTAAATAAATTTATGATATGAATTGTGAAATATGTACATAAATCCACACATAAAATATAACAATAAAATAAAGAATAAAAAACGATTATGTTTATGGTGGAGGGAGAAGTGTCATATATTATTTTTATGAGATTTGAAGTAGATTTGTTGGTTGTTGTTTTTACGAGGGTTGAAAATTATGATTAGTGGAAACATTTTTGACTGATAACAGTTAATTTATTATATCTGAAAAATTTGTTAATAAATAAGAGTTTTTGAGATTAATTATGATAAAAAATGATTACTATGAACACATTGAGGTAAGTTAGCTTTGACAAACTGCTGTTCAATTATAATATCTTGACCGTTTTACACGTTTTTGTTTAACTATACGAAGTAGTGGATCGTTAATTGTAGCAATGTGATTTAGTCTTACATTTTGATTAAAGTTAGAAAACTATTTCGGTTTAAAAGTCCTAAGTGAATGTTCACGGTGTACATGTACTAACAATCATGAATCATTTTACGAAATCTTTCTTTCCCTTTTTTATTTAAAAACTTCTTTAAGATATCACAGATAATAAAATCGCGCTTAAGATATCACATTGGCCAGTGATATTTTACCGATATTGCCAGTGGTATGTGAAATCTCACATTTCCTCGTATGTCAATAGCAGGGACTAAAGTACGCCCAGGTTGGCACCAGGGTTATCAACTGTTACACAACTTAAACCCGAATACATTTTATTCAAAACTGAAAACTTCATTAAATTTTCATAAATTCGATAAACAACCTCAAAGTAAATATGAAATAGGAGGGCTTAAAAAATCCCACTCCGAAGTATAAAAACTTTGGTTTGTGCGAACGGCTTAGTATAGTTGGTCCACATAATAATGAAAAATTTGTAAGAGTGGTGAACCAGCACCGATTTTAAAAATTTCTTTTACGTAGATTCCTTAGACTTTCAGGAACATTTATTAGCACTAACCTCTGCATTACCTCAAAAAATGAGAAACTTCGGGAATTCTCCCCTCTACCAAAGCATCTCAAAGAGTACGAGCGATAAATTTTTTCTTGAAAATATAAAATTTCACCTCGGATATCATCTCTCGGGGGTTCGGGATTGCTGATTGCAAAAGTAAGTGAAGGTGGTTCAACCCCTCAAAACCACATAAAGAATTGGCAGTTATATAAAAAATAAATAGTTCGCATCGGAAATCTTCTCTCGGAAGTTTTCGGGGTCACTGGTCATCCGAATATAATTCATAAATATAATTGACATCAATCGAAATCAGTGTCGCGTTTGAGAATTGCTGATGCAGAATTGGTGGGTTCTTCTGAATAGTACCTGTCATCTTGTTTAATTGTCATTTCAGTCGAAAAAACCAGTAAAGTAATGTCAGAAGATCAAGGTTGTTTGCAATTGGTTCCGTAGCTGTAACCATTTGAAGTTGGTTCCATATATCAAAATTTACAATTGCATCCATAAGCTGCTCCACAACCAGTTTAACATCCACATATACATACGTATTAATCTCGAGGTGCTGTCGTGATCTGAATTTGCTAATAATCTTATCTTATAGTGGCGCAGTTTTTCCTTACCAGTCAAATTCGTACATGATTTATTATTTTTATAGCTGTGAAATTCTAACAAGCATTGTATTTCAACATCTAATAATTGATCAATACTCTAAAATTCTCTCTGAACAAATCCGCAACATTACGTAAATTTATTGGCTCTGGAGCATGTCTATTCAAAATATTAAATATTCACGTTTTATACACCAATATCCACAAATAAAAACGTTTCAAGAACACAAATTATTAATGTCTGTTACCACGTATTCTTCCTTTTATAATAATAATCAAACCATAAAATACTTCAAAATCTATAAACAACATTGTTCTCCATGCAGCGCGTTGTTTTCATTGTGTTTTTTTAACAAAGGAGTAAAGGTTTAGATACATATGAGCCATGAAGTCAATGAAAATGACAAACCGTGGAAAATATAAAAATATAGAAGTATTATAGCAAGTATGTAATCTAGATCTCCTTTCATACGCAAGAACTAAGCTACCGACGGTAGAAGAAGGTAAAAAACTTATATTCTTTCCTCCCAGAAAATCGCATTATACTTGGAAATTAAATTCTTCAGTTTACAAATCAATCAAATTTCGAAAACGGAAAAAGTGAAATATTTAAATATTAAATTTAAATAAATAGTGAATTTGTACTATAACCAGCAATGGTTCTAGCAACTGCATTACAGAATGCTAATTAGTCCCAGAAAAGAATTAATGATAAAAATCAAATTGAGTTATATTAAAATTCTTTTAAAAACTAATTAGCAAATGAAAAGTATAAACTGAAGGATATATTTGTCTACAAAAAATAAAAAAACAAAAATAATTGCACTTCCGTGATCAGTGACCCCGAAGACCCTCGAGAGACGATTTCCAATACAAAATTTCCCTCACTTGCTTTTGGACCTTGAACTTGTCATCATCGACCCCGAAAATCACCGAGATCTCCGAAAATCACCGATTTCTTATGCAAAATATTAATATTTTGAATCATTGGCACTTCTAGGTGTGGTTGTGAAGGGTTGGAATTTTTGGATCTCGTATTCGTAATCAGCGACCTTGAGAGACGATTTGTTAAGTGGAATTTTAAATTTGTTATAAAATGCATTCACTGTTACTATATGGCATGCTTTAGTATGAGGAAAATTACCCTAATTTTCTCATTTTTGTAGTTAATGTAGGAGATAGTGCTAATGAATGTTCCTGAAAGCCTAAGGAATCGAGAAATTTTTTGTTTTAAATTGGTGCTATATTCCACTACTTTTCTAAATCATACAGTATTTTTCGTCTTATTTACTGGATTGATTGTTTGGTGAAGACTGATATAGCTAATTTGTTTTTAATTTTCCCTTTTCCTTTTAGTGGAACCCATTGCTAATAACCCAAATCTAGTCTAGAGGGAATTTAAAAAACCTCATTTCAAACCCAAAATTGTCGAAAAACTTTTAAGCAGGTTCAACATCAACAGATCTTTTGATCTGGGAGAACATTTGTTGGAACCAACATTTTCTACAAATCCTATAAATCTGGTATTTTTTCTTCGTGCTGGAAGTTTCTCAATATATTCTTTGTCCAAAAAAAAGAACAAAATTTTAAATTGGAAAACCAATAGTTTTATTTCCTTTAGTGTATTAAAGTATTAACATATCAAAAATTTTCAAAGACAACCATTTAATATATGATGGTCAATACGGGATTCCAAACAATAAATCGACAATCAATCCTTTGCACTATATATATATAGCCACACGTTGGATCAGGATACTTGGTATAGGTGGAGAAACAAACTTTATTGCATAAGACATCCTAAAAGAATTTAATTAAATTTGGCATGCAAACTTGATCAACAAGCTCGTTGCATAAGGATTTCATCCTGCAGTCGTGAGGCGGGTTCAAATCTTTCACGCCGACCGATAAATTTCGTTTTTTTTCTGATACTAAATTAATTAACGTTGCTGCACTCCAAGACTCAAATTTGTCCCTATTCTATTTTTAATCCAAATCAACGAACTGTTGAAAATCACTATTAATTCGATAAATAATACAGCTGATGCTAGTACACTGAACAAGTCATTCGTCCCATATCTCAAAGGGTAAAGTACAAGAATAATTAAATCGGAAAAGAGGTTGCTACAAATATAAACGAAGACCTTGAAGGAGTTGCCGATTTAGGTTACAAAAGATTTAGCTATTTTAATTCCACCAAAACACAACTCTTGATTATTTCCATAGATCAAAGACCGAGTTCTCCAACAATATTTTAACTAGTATATGTGACAAATAAATAGACGAATGTGCAAGCATTCTTTTATTAGGCATCACATTTTCAAATGACCTACTCTGGCACTATAATATAAAGGCGGTGTCAAACAACGCGTCAAGAAAATTTGACCTCCCCAGTGAATGAAAAAAATTTCATTCCGTGTCAATAACGTCGCAATTAACTGCCCTATATTCGTCCCTGTATGGATTATTGTTGTCTATTTTGTGGAACTGCATCTGTTGCCATCCTCTTTGAATGGCTGTTTTGAATTCTTTTTAAAAGCGTGGTATATGAATTGAAGGTGTTTGCTATTTAACGTGAAATCTAAAATCCTACATCATCGTCACAACTGCTCTTGATCTTTTTGTTTTTTATCGCAAGCAGTATTCGAATGCAATCTGATCCATCATGCTTCAAGCATACACTTTTCTCTGTTTGAATTTTCAAACATTTTATGTCAATAGCCAGGATCCACTCCTTCCATAAAACAGGTACAGTTGCAAAATATCAAGTAGTTGTAGATCAACTGTCGTTTTTCACAAATATGCATGAAGTTGCTTCAAAGAATAATTTACATTATCTGGAAAAGTTTTCTAAAAAGTTTTCTCGATTCTCGAAGAACAAACAACAATTGGGGTAGAAAAGAAACACACGCCAGGAAAAAAACACAAATAAATTAGAAACGATTTTTGTTTTTATATATGTTTCCATATAGCTGTTTACGGTATCTAAAGAAAGTTTCAATATTTTCAGCTTCTAAATAATATATATTGGAAAAGATATTGTCAATTGTTGTAGTTTCAACTGTTGTTGGTTCATGAAAATGCCTAGATTGTAAATTTATTTGAAGAAATAGTTGAATATCCATGAGTTTTGAAGATATTTATTGTAATAAACATTAAAGTCACATAGAGGTATGCTGGAAAAGGCATCCAGGTCTGCATTCTTTTCCATCGATAATCTATCGCGAAAAAATAGCCTTGTATAACGTTTGTAATCCTCTTCGAAATTGTGTGTTAAATCCATTAATGAGTTGCACTAAAGAATAAATCTTTCAGTGAGGAGAAATAATTTCTGTTCAAAAAGTCCGTTGGTCAGTACAGTCCAATTTTCATATAGCAATGCTTTGCGCAAATCAAATGATTGCTATACTCCAACTGTTAGAAGTCACTTAAGCTTAAGCGAAATGGACTTCGTCAGACTTATATATATGAATAAAACACTTGCTTCTCTTTTAGACAAATATACAAATCTGAGTTTTATTATCGATAATTTCTTCTATTTATACAAAATCGATATTACTAAAAATTACACATTTAGCAAAAATATTCTTAAAATTAATTGTTTCATAATGTTAAAAATGTGTCACATAATTTTTATATTTTCTTTGTAATTTTAATTGACCGACATATTCAGTTTTTTAGTTTAAATTTATTACATCATAAAAATAAATGAAAATTATATTATTTACTTATGCTCAGTAATCATATTCCATTTAATAGTTTTTATGAAATATGAGTTTCGAAAACTTTCTTTTGGTTTAAAATAAATTATGTTTATTTTCACATATGTTTTTTGTTATCGTGTGAAAATGATTTTGCGGTTTGTTTACTTTAGAATATAATGGAAATTTGTTGTTTATTTTATGTGCGGTCATTGTAAGATTTTGTAGGAGTTAAGGGATGATGTGTAGATACATTACACCCTTATTCCTTAAAAAAAAATTTTTTGCTTTTAATAGAAAAAAAAAAGTAAAAAATTTTGTTGATTTACTTTAATATTTTTAATTTAATATATCTTAAATCGACTCTAATTTTCATTGTTTATAATAAATGTCGATTATTATTATTTTCAATCCTCAATGGGTTTATATTTCTTTAATCTATTTTTGTGTATTTTCTTAATTATATTGCCCTTTCTTATCTCTACATTTGTTTCCTTAATATCTATGACCTCATAGGGTCCTGAATAGGGTGCATCGAGTTTCTTTCGATCACCAGCTTTTAACCAGACTAATTCTCCAATTTTCAACTCTATGGGATTTGCGTTTAGATCGTAAGATTCTTTACGTTTGATCTTTGCTAGGTGTAGGAGTTCATTTGCTTTAGCGTGTGCTTGTTGTAAGCGATATCTTAATTCTTGAACATAGTCGTCAAGATTGTATACTGGTGCACTAGTTGTAAATTTTTCGTCAGTTGGTAATGTAGCTAATCTACCGAAAATTAGCTCAAAAGGAGAATGGTTTGTATCCGTATGAGGAGTTATATTGTAACAAAATACAAAGTAGGGGATCCATTCTTCCCAGTTATAGTCGTTTGTGAATGCAAGTAAGTATTCGTTCAAAACTCTATGATTCCTTTCAATGGAACCAAGGGTTTCGTGGTGATAAGGTGTTGAAGTTACGTGCGAGATTGAAAAGAATGAACATACGTGTTTCATAATCTCATTCACAAATTCAGTGCCCATGTCTGTTTTTAAAATTTTGAAATTACCATATTTCAGAATGAACTTCTCTACTAAGGCTTTCGCTATTGTTCTCGCTTCTTTATTCTCTAAGGGGATAGCTTCTACAAATTTAGTTAATTCACACTGAATGGTTAGTATGTACCTGTTCGTGTTTGTTAGCCTTAATGGACCTACTGTGTCCATTGAAATGATCTCAAAACTAGTCTTTGGAGTCTCAGTTAAAGTTAATTTTTCTTTTACATGTCTAATTTGCTTATTCTTAGTACATAATTCGCATCTACTTATATAATTTTTAACCAGTTTATTTAAATTTTTGAAAATATAACGTTGCTTTATTTTAGCTATTGTTCTTCTAATACCAGCATGACCACCATAATGTTTGGTGTCATGGAATTCTTTTATTATTTCGAGCATTTTATCTTTGTTTTCAATTCTTAACGGCGCGTCATATATTATAATTTTTAACTTCGTTTGCTTATTTATCTTATTTAAATCCGACTGCAGTTCGGTAAATTTTCTTTTAAATTCATTCATATCGATATGAGTAAATACTACATCATTACTCTTGAGCGCTAATTTTTCTATATTCTCTGCATGCATGCTAAATATCAGCTTCTCCAACATAAAATCTAAATTCATACGTGGATTATCACTGTATTGTACTAAAACTTCTTTATCATTAATTGATATATAATTATTTTTATCTTTGTGCGCTAATTTATATTTTGATTTACATCCCAGTTTCTCCTTCATAGAACCTAAGTTCTTAAGTGGATTATCGCTGTATGTCTTAAATTCATCATTATTATTATCATTCTGCAAACTTTCATATATAATAAATTTTAAATTCTTTAGATTCCTCACTTCAGATATCGAGGTGCAGTTCCATGCATAAAGTTGGCCACCCTTATCCATCTCTGCGTTGTTATTTATCTCGACGTCTTTTGTTTCCTCTTTCTTCTTCATTGCTCTCGTGACGATATTTACCGTTGTAGGTATCATGGCTTTTAATGTTTCAGAATCAATTTTTATCCTCGATAATGCATCAGCATTAGTGTTGCTTTTTCCTTGTTTATATATAATTTCGAAATCATAGTCTGACAGATCTAACCTTATTCTAGTTAATTTCGATGAAGGATTCTTGTGTGTAAACAGACTGATCAAAGGTCTGTGATCCGTGACTACTTTAAATTTTCTAGCGTAAACATATGGTCTGAAAAAATTGATTGCCCAATGTATAGCAAGCAATTCTTTCTCAATGACCGGTTTATTAATCTCATGTTTGTTCAGTGATCTACTTGCGTATGAAATAGGTAGATCCTTTCCAATCTCACCCTGTGAGAGTACTGCTCCTAGAGCGTAATTCGAAGCGTCGGTTGTTATTACGAATGTTTCATTAAAATCTGGATATTTTAATATAGGTGGGTTGATCAATTTTTCTTTGAGCATTTTGAATGCTTTATTGCATTCATCTGTCCAATCGAATGTTGCATTTTTCTTCGTTAGGTTATTCAGTGGTTTGGCTATTTCCGCGAAGTTAGGAATGAATCTTCTGTAGTAATTACAGAATGCTGTAAATCTCTTTGTTTCATCTGCACTAATCGGTGTTGGATAATTTTTAATGACTTCATACTTCTTTGGGTCCGTTTTTATTCCCTTGTTAGTTATAAGATGTCCCAAATATGTTACTTCAGTTTTAAGGAAATTACATTTCTTTGCGTTTAATTTTAGATTATATTCCCTTAATCTTTCGAATGTTTTGATTAAGTTCATGTTGTGATGTTTCAAACTACATCCAAATATAATAATGTCATCAACATATAAGAACGCCTCAGCCTCTAGACCTGCTAGTGCAATCGTTAGCATACGTTGAAAACTGTTCGTTGAAATTTTTAAACCAAATGGTAATCGTTTAAATTGGAATTGACCTTTATTTGTCGAAAATGATGTTAAGTGTCGTGATTCTTTCTCAAGTTCTATTTGATGGAATGAACTCGTTAAATCTAGCGTCGAAAAATATTTAGCTCTGCCCAGATTGTCAAGGATGTCATCCAATCTTGTTAGCGGGAACTTATCATCCATGATCTTCTTATTTAGTTGTCTAAAGTCGACCACTAACCTGTAGCTTGCTTGATCGTTTGCACTCTTCTTCGGCACTATTAGTAAAGGTGAATTGTAGTTGCTACGTGATACCTCTATCACGTCTTCTCTAATAAGCTTGTTTACTTGCTTATCAATTTCTTCTAAATGCGCTTGCGGTAGCCTATAATTCTTAATATATACTGGACTATTGTCCACCACTGGAATTTTTTGTTTATAGAAGTTGTTTGTTGATAACTTTTCATCCGAAACGTAAAAAATGTCAGCGTATTGCTTACAAATTTCTAAAATTGATTGTTTTGCTTCGTTATCCAATTCTTCTAAATTTAACTCATCTGAAATCTTTTCAAATCTTTGCTCTAATGTCATACTGCTCTTGATTTTATCCATTCGTAATACATGATAGTTTGTAATTGGTACTATCTTTGCGGCTATATCTTTTATTATGACGTCATGTTCTTTTGTGTTTAAAATTTTGACGTTTGCAGTGCCTTTCGCTGGTACTATGACATTCGCTATAAATACTCCTTCTTGTATTTCCTGATTGAGTATAACGCTGTCCTCTTTTAAATCTATATTTACTGCTTTAATAACTTCACACCTTGCTGGTACGATAAATCCGCTCTCATCTGGTAGTCGTGTATTCATTGGTAATACGACTTCTGCTTCATTAATATATATTGAGATTGTATATGTTTCATAATCAATTTTGCAACAATTTCTATGCAGAAAATCTCTGCCTAATATGCCATCCGTCACTATTGGAAATTCTTCGTTAATTAAGTGGAATTCCTGCTCCACATTATTATTATTAATATTCAAAATCGCATTCACTGTTCCTAGTGAATAAGTTTCATTGCTAGTAACGCCCGTAATCTTACATCTTTCATCATTAATATTTATATGCTCTGTTACTTTATTTACTTTGAGCAGAGAAATATCTGCTCCGGTATCAATTAAAAAATTTTTATATCCTTGCGTTATATTCGTGCGAATTTTTATGTAATTAGAATTTGTACTAAGATTTAGCTTAAATATTTTCATTGGGATTTTACAATCATGGAGTCGTCCGTTAACTGGACTTCGGAGACTCCTTCCCAGTTTTCCGCCTGAGTTATATTAACTCTATTACTATTTCTTCTAACATTATTATTATTATTATTATTATTATTAAATTGGTTATAGTTTCCATTCTGTTGGAAATTCTTTTTATTAAAATTATTAAAATTTCTATGATTATTTTGAGCAATATTTCTATTTCTATACCCATTTTTATTAAAATTATTATTATTAAAATATTTATTTTGATTATTATAATTATTAAAATTTCTATTATTTTGGTTATTGTAACCATTAAAATTTTTGTTGTTTTGATAGTTCGCATTTCCTGACCTAAAATTTCTACCCATCTGATTTCTAAAATCATCCCTAAAACGTCGCGAATTGAAATGTAGCATGTGCGCGGTTTTAGTTTGCTCTTCTACTTCTGAAGCGTATTGGATCGTTTCCTGTAATGAGCCTAACCTTGCAGCATATACCGTATTCTTTAGCGGTTCATTTAACCCGATTTTATAAGCATTGAGACCCGCTTGCTCATTTAATTTGGTTATAATATCGGTGTGTGCTTCACCCTGCTCTGATACCTGCAGTGAATTCAGTTCCGTAATTAATTGCTCTATTTTATTTCCAAAACTTTCGGCTGACTGATTACCTTGCCTTGATTGAGCTATCTGAGTTTGTAAATTCAGAGATGTGGATCGTTTCTTGAAAATTTTATTGAATAGATCTTTTAGTTCTTGGATTGTCTTAGGTGTTTTGGCAGCTATAAGTTTGGTCTTGGCGTTTGCTGTCAACCTAGTATCTAAGATGAATTTTATCAATTTTTCTTTTTCCTGATTATTATTTAGTGTGTCACTAAAGTGTTGTATCAGGTTCAGAAATATTGGCAATTCATTAGATTTGCCATCGAAAATTGGCACAATTTTCAATGTTTTTTCTATATCGAAAGACATGTTGTCCAAGTTATCACTCTGTAGAGAAATTTCTAAAAGATTTTCAGAATAGTCTTTTAGTTTTTCTTTGAGTTCTTCGTAAACTTCCGTGAATCTACTCTTCAATTTATTGGTTATCTCATCATCTGTATCTAAATTTAGCTTTGTGAATAGGGTTCTAAATTCTGTCCTTAAATTTTTTAATTGAGTAGAACAGTTTAATATGTGTTCATGCGAAAATTCCCTGTTTGGATTCTTTTTTAGATTCGTGAGTGTTCTTTGCAACTCTTTTATTATTTCGTTACCCCTTTTTACTAATTCCATATATCAAAGTGAACTATCAAAACAAATTATAAAGGTGAACTATCAAAACCACATTATCAAAATATTTTATATCAGAAGAAAATTTAAAACAACGTAAAATTTATTTTTAAAATATATATATTTTTTTTTTTTTTATTAATAGAAATTTTTTTTTTTTTGTTTATTTAAACTGTATTCCTTATGATCTCTGTTCTAACATTTTTCTTAATACTAGTTTTTATCTTATAGAGTAAAAATAGTATGGCTAATACAACGATTATTACGATTACTATAATTTCGTATTTATTTATTTCGCTAACGCCCGATTGAATGTTGGTTGCGGAACCAGCTCCATTAGATATAAAGACCTCCTCAGTACGGTCTGGTTTTCTCGCGGAATTTCCCATTTAATAATTGCTATTAGCTATATTATTTTTAATTATTAGTTTTGTTTTTATTAAAAAAAAATTCTTTTTGTTTTTAGAAATTAAATTGTAACATAAAATATAAAATTGTAATTTAGTTTAATTAAAATTATTATTAATTAATTTTGTTTTTTATTGAAAAGAAATTTTTAGGAATTAATATTTAATTGTAACATAAAATCGTATTTAAAATTATTCTTAATTAATTTTATTAAAAAGTTTTTGAAATTAATATTTATTATATGATATAAAATTTTAGTTTAGTTTAATTTTGCTGATTTCTTCGTGTCCTTCTTTTTCTTTATTATTTTATTCTTCTCTATTTTTAGTTCAGCGGCTTTCTTTAGGAATATGATTTTTTGTTCTTCACTCGAAATTACTAACAATCGATGTAAACTGGCAATTTCTTGGTTTAATTTCGCCAGCTGACCTCCTCTTTTTGGCTTGTTAGAAATAAAGTTTGTTTTTTGTTCTATTATTATGTCCGGCTTTCTCGACTTGTACTCCTCAATAGTAATTGGTTTCTTTTTGATGAGTGTAAACAGTTTCCTCTCGTTCGGTTTGGCACAGGTCGCCATATAACGTTTGTAATCCTCTTCGAAATTGTGTGTTAAATCCATTAATGAGTTGCACTAAAGAATAAATCTTTCAGTGAGGAGAAATAATTTCTGTTCAAAAAGTCCGTTGGTCAGTACAGTCCAATTTTCATATAGCAATGCTTTGCGCAAATCAAATGATTGCTATACTCCAACTGTTAGAAGTCACTTAAGCTTAAGCGAAATGGACTTCGTCAGACTTATATATATGAATAAAACACTTGCTTCTCTTTTAGACAAATATACAAATCTGAGTTTTATTATCGATAATTTCTTCTATTTATACAAAATCGATATTACTAAAAATTACACATTTAGCAAAAATATTCTTAAAATTAATTGTTTCATAATGTTAAAAATGTGTCACATAATTTTTATATTTTCTTTGTAATTTTAATTGACCGACATATTCAGTTTTTTAGTTTAAATTTATTACATCATAAAAATAAATGAAAATTATATTATTTACTTATGCTCAGTAATCATATTCCATTTAATAGTTTTTATGAAATATGAGTTTCGAAAACTTTCTTTTGGTTTAAAATAAATTATGTTTATTTTCACATATGTTTTTTGTTATCGTGTGAAAATGATTTTGCGGTTTGTTTACTTTAGAATATAATGGAAATTTGTTGTTTATTTTATGTGCGGTCATTGTAAGATTTTGTAGGAGTTAAGGGATGATGTGTAGATACATTACATTGTAAATTCAGGCTCCATCGTGCTAGATGACCTGCCAAGTCTGTTTGTTTCATCAACCATGTAAGCAAAGCATTGTCTATTATGACTTTAAATGTGTGTTCCTTGATGTAAACTCTGAATTTTTTAATACCAACAATCACCGCCAGACACTCCTTCTCACTCACCGAGTAATTGCGCTGAGCCGTTGACATAAACGTTACAGGATGTTCGGCGTCATCATCGTCGTGCTGCGTCAACACAGATCTGACTCCATCATTGCTTGCCTCACATTGTAGTCAAAGAAAATGTTTGGCTTCTGCCAGCCTCTTTTGGTTTTCTTCTATCTGAGACTAACCAATCTCAAATGCTCAGTCAATAACGACATCTGTTGGATTAAATGTTGATATAAGTTAAATTGAATAAAGAAGTCGATTCCCAAGTACAAATCTTGAGTGAGTGAAATAATTACCAGTCTATATTTTTGTTGGCTATTAAAATAACCAAAGATTTTCTGACTGGTTCCATCGACAGACTTAACCTTGCTGTAGACCGCGTCAACAAATTATGATTTGCCAAAATTTCTTGAGTAAACGCACCACGTATCGCACTAAGAGAAGCACCACTATATCTAGAAAAACCATCCATTTAGTATTAAAGATTACAACCTCAATATAGGGTCTAGGATCATTTTTGACTGCAACTACTGATAACAAAACAAAATAGAAGATCTAAATGAGTACCAAGCTTTCCAAAAGTTCCGCATTCTGATGGAAGATAATGTAGAAATTCGAACCGACACCGAAGTCTCATCATAAGGGTTCAGTTTTTACTTGTATAAAAAACAGAACCAAAAAAAGTGTTCTTTTCCAGTTTATCAAAATCATTGCCATCATTGCAAATAAAGTAAAAGAAATCACACTCGACGAGTTGATATCGAAATGAAAGAAAATTCAAAATTCTTAAAAAAACATATTTTAAGACAATGCAACAAATTTTTTTTTTATTAATTAGTTAGACATATTTAGCACACTAAATATGAAATTTTCATTATTCAAACTCTTTGAATATCCGAAGATAGCATGTCAACTATAAAGGAAGGAGATGAGGAAAATGGAAGGAATGAGGATATGGGGATAACTATACTTATTGTTTTAAATGACGATTGTAGTAAGCTACCTCCCTGACTACACCTCTGTCCAATAATAATTATCCGCATGTTAATATATAAGTGTATATAAATAAAAATGTAAATAAAATGTGTGTATTTGTACCGAAATGAGTTAAATAAAGTTAGTTGTACACAGCATTTGTTAGAGAGACTATAATTTATTCTTATTTTTGTTCGATCTACCACACGATGGACATTTGCTTTAAATGCCTGAGGGGAAAATTCATCGTAAATTACAGAGGAGGGCACTGAGTTCCACAATTTGGCCACTCTATTAAAATAGTCGTTCTGAAAGGACACGGTTCTACAACGTGGTATTTGTGGATGGATGGGGTAACTCGGAAGCTCTTGTTCGTCGATTATACTGCGCACACGATGGAAGGATATTTTGAATTTCCTTAGAGGAGAATTCGCTAATGTTATATTTATAGTAGATTGACAATTCAGCCACGTTTCTTCTGTGCTGGAGTGAATCAAGCTGGTTCGTTAGTTCGGTATTACCAAACAACCGTATTGCTTTTTCCTGTACAGAGTCTAGACATTTTATTATTGACTGACCAGAACCTCCCCAAACATGACAGCAGTATTCCATACATTGACGAATAAAGGACTTGAAGATTTGCAAAAATTTGATCGGGATTGCAATACTTTTTACATCGACTCAAGAATCCTAATTTTTGCATTGCAGATTTAGCGAGGTTGAACACATGTTTATTCCATTTCAGGTTATTTTGAATATCCACTCCAAGAAGTCTAACTGATTCAACCTTATACAATTCCTTGTGGTTTATCTTAATAGGGAAATTTTTATGTCGCTCTATTCCAGGGACTGAAACCCTGAAAAAATTGGGTTCAGGTTCAGGTTCGGGTTAATCAAAATAGAAAGTTCAGATTCAGGTTCGGTTAAGGGTTCGGGTTCGGGTTCAAAATTTAGAAGAAAAAGTAAAATATATTTTATTTATTTGTCAAAAAACTTTATTTTTTAAAAAAATTCTCATTTAATTTAATAATCAAAATATTGCTCAAATTTTCATGTTTTAAATTTGCTCACAAATTTCAAAGCTGAAAATGCCATCTCTACCCTAATTTGCGTAGCAGGAATGCGAGGATGGCCTGGGCCACGTGATACAATAATGGTGATTTCATTTTATGTTGCTCCCAAAATCCTAAAATAGTTTTTTCTTTTGCCAGCCTTGGATAATTTTCATATATTTTCATATCATTTGTAGCTATACTTTCAATGGAAGAGTTGATATTTATAACTGCCGAATTAGTTTGAGAGTTTTCATTCTTCTTTAAAACTTGTTCAAGGATTGAACAAGGAAACTTGTTCATCTTCTTCTGAAGAACTAGAAATTTCTATATTCATAAAGTTATCATCCACTCTCCATTTGTTTATTTTTAAGAATTTTTGTTCATAAAATTTCAAAGAATATTTTCCTGCGCATAAAAAAAATTCTGACAAATTCATAACATAAAAATATGGAGAGGCTGAAATCTCACAGCTCTGAGATATCAAGACTTCGGTCTGGGTTAAGGATTTTGATATAGTTTTCGGCAAAAAGCTTTTATGGGGACATGGTTTTTAGTTTTGGGTAGCGATGTACATCAAACATAACTCTTTGTTAAAGTACAAGTATTTTTTATCTCTGTTTAAAAATTTATTACAAAACTAACACGAAACATCAATACGTTGCCGGAAAATTATAATCAAAATTCCAAAAATATTGTTAAATTAAATAAAATCAAACTTTTTCAAAATGCCAAAAATATTCCAAATATTAGAATAAAATCAAATATTTAAATTTTTTCTAAATTCCAATAATATTTCAAAAATTCTTAAAAATTCAAACTTTTTCCAAAATTCTAAAAATATTGCAAAAATTATTACAAAATCAAAAATTGAAACTTTTTTCAAAATTCCAAAAATTATAATAATATCAAAATTAAAAATTTTTCAAAATTCTAAAAATATTTCAAAAATTCTTACAAAATCAAAACTTAAAACTTTTGCCGAAATTCTAAAAATATTGCAAAAATTATTACAAAATCAAAAATACAAACTTTTTCAAAATTCCAAAAATATTTCAAAAGCTATAACAAATTAAAAAATTTCCATGTCCAATCTCATTTTAAATTACATTTACGTCATAAAAACAGCTACATTTTTTTTCCCAAAAAATTGGCTAGAAAAATAAATGAAATCATTTTTGACTCACTTGACATTATTTTTTGACAAACTTATAATGCCATAATTCTCAATAATAATAATAATATATCATGTCATACGAACTATTAATTTTATTTTTTTCTAAAAAAATTGGGTAAAAAATAAATAAAAACCTTTCTTTTGACACACTTGACAACATTTTTTGACAAACTTATAATGCCATAATTCTCAATAATAATAATAAAATTTCATTTCAAACAAACACTTTTATTTTTTATTGCAAAAAATTAGGTAAAATACTAAATAAAAATCTTTTGACACACTTGACAACATTTTTTTGACAAACTTATAATGCCATAATTCTCAATAATAATAATAAAACTTCATTTCAAACAAAGAAAATTAATTTTATTTTTTTCCATAAAATTAGGTAAAAAATAAACAAAAATCTTTCTTTTGACACACTTGACAACATTTTTTTGACAAACTTATAATGCAATAATCTAGTTTTTGATCTCACATACCAATCCCGACCATCAAGATTTCTCCAAATTTAATGTTCCTACTCGTAATCACTTAAAATGAACGTTTTTTAAGCCAAAAATATGAAAATTTGCTATTTTTGACACACATAATGATTTTTTTGACACACTTCCGGTACAGTTATCGAACACAGCGTCCTTTCGGACCTGTCCCTTGAGTATACCTATTTTTAGAAAAAAAATTTTTGAAATCCCTCCAGCGGTTTTCCCTGCAGCGTAGGTAATGACGGCCGGCAGACAGACATGCATTTTTTTTTTTTGCTTTTTTAGAATCAGGAGGTCCTAAAACGTCGAGAAATGTCAAAAAAAGTGGGGGTAAGAATTTCACTTTGAGCTCATGAATGTAATACTTAGGACTTTCAGACCGAAGTAATAAATACCAAGAATTGACAAAAATAAATTTAAAATAGTTTTCTTTTTCTCGTGTTTGTTCACGTTTTCGCCCAACGAACGGCATTTTTTTATAGTAGTTTACTACAACACAAATAAATAGTTAAGTTTCTCGCATTCTTTAATTATTGACAGCAGTATAGCTCGATAACAGATTTAGATTAATTTGATACTTATTATTTTTTATTTATGAACCCGAACCGGAACGAGTTTTTGGATGGAACGGGTTCGGGTTCATGATTTATAAAAAGACCGAACCTGAACCCATTTGGGTTTAGGTTCGGGTTCAGTTTCAGTCCCTGCTCTATTCATGTACGACGGCATATAGTTTGGTTTTGGTTGGATTAAATGAAACAAAATTACGATCACCCCATTTCATTATACGATCGAGGCTTTAGTTTAGGACATGCATCGGCAAACTAGATTCATCAGCAAACCTATGTATTGGGTGCACTGTGGAAATAATTAAATCATTAATGTATAGAAGAAACAAGGTTGATGAGAGTGCAGAGTCGGAAACCAATTAATCATATATTTATATGATTAATCGGTTTCCGATTACTGCCAATTATATCTTTGGAAATGAGATTTTTTACGAAATATAACTATGGTTAGCAATATCTCCATCCTCCCTCCGTTCATTTATTTTTTTCATAATTATCAAATTAAGCAATCTAACTGGCCAGATAAATCAAAAGCATATTTTTTTTATTTATATCCAAAAACTCAATTATAATAATTTACAGTCACCTTACCCGAACCTTAATAAAATCTCACCTTATGAAACATTAATATTTTTTTAACTTTATTTATTGCTCCACTATCAACCCCTAACTGAAAAAAGAAACCATTTAAAAAAAATGAAATTTATTTCTATTAAAGAAGAAATTGTTATAATTTTGTTTTCTTTTTTTCTGCAATTTATTGTTGTTATAAATTATAATTTCCCTTATTTTCATAAAATTTCTAAGACTGAACTTTTGGTATCATTCCCATAAATTGTAACTAATTCGTTTCTCGTTTCTCTTTAATATACATTTTTTTCTATCATTTTTAAGAATTTATTAGAATGATACATTTTCGTAGTTCGTTTTTTTTATTATCATAATTTTCATCCCTTAAAATGAACCATAAAAAAATTGGGAGACGGAAAAATCTTATTTTGATTGTAATAATTTTAATTTAAAAGTTCTTAATTTGAAATAAAAAAAATAATAAATTTTAAAAATTGTTTGTTTATATTTAAGGGATGGATATGGATGGATAGGGACTAGGTGCGTAGTGAAATGAAAAACTGAGATGTTATTTCAAATGTAAAGGATTTCAAAACAAATAAAATGAATTTGACATGGAAGATTTTAAGAAAATGTAACTTAAATATAGCTGTAGAAAATACTACAATATAGAGAAAAAACTGCAGATTCTATTTGTGATTTACTGTAAACTGTCCATAAATTCTGATCAAAATTAGAATTAGAGATTATTTGCAGGGTTTTGCTGCATGCAGAATATACATATATGTTATTTTTCAAGGTAGGTATCTAAATGTTGAATTTGTTTACCTTTAAGGTAGAAAAAAAACAAGTATCGTTCGTTTTAAAACTGAAACTAGGTAGCTAGATCATACGAGTTATCAGATCTTAAAGACCAACATTTTTTGCTAATGAAATGTGTTGTGTAATATGAATTACAATTTTTTCTTTTAAAGAAGATATAAAGCTAAACGATAAATCCAATTACCAATGATAAGATGGAGAGAATAAAAATAAATAGTAAGAGAAGAGAAAGCCATTTATTATAAAAAGTTAGCAAGAAAAAAACAAAAAAGTCCGAGCGGCAGGATGTCCGCTAGAAATAGGTAGATTTCGAGATGGGGCAGTTTTGTGTACAAGTAGAATCTGATGTATCAGATTAGTTTAAACAAAACAAACGAATTACAAACAGATATCGAACAAATTTAAAAAAGAAAATTATCTACATATAAGCAAAAGTACATCTATGCAATTTTGCAACAAACAAATATCTAATCTACCACAGAACACGTGTGTTACAATGTATGACACTAAATGAAAAACACACGGCAAACCTACTCTATATCATATGTCGTGTGTCTGACCATGAGTCTAATTTAGTTGATTTACGAGCTTCTCCAAGATGTTAATAAAACACACATTTTTAGAATCATTTTTTTGATAAGGCTTTACAAATGGGACCGTGAGAGTGCCAGTTGTTTCAAAAGCGTTTTGTGTTTTACAAATCGTTTTGTTGGAGCCGCTCACTCAGGAACTTCTAATTGCAGAGGTCTATTTTTTAAACAAATTAATAAAAAAGATTCCAAAAATTCTAAATTTATGAATTTTTTAAAAATATTAGTGTTCGAATACTATAACAGATTTATAACGTTATAACAGATTTAAAAATATATGTGTTATTATGGTTTTCCATATTATTCACTGTTTGTGTGCTTTTGTCACTTTTGAATTAAAATGCAATATTTAAAAATATACTTTTTACTGTTTATTTTTAAATTTATTTATAATAATAAAACTTCCTTATAGTAACAATTTGATTTTTCTTTTTTATTTTAAAGAATATCGATTTCGACTTACGTCATCCTCAGTTCTTAAATTATTATCAATAATAATTCAAGAACTGAGGATGACGTAAGTCGAAATCGATATTCTTTAAAATAAAAAATAAAAATCAAATTGTTACTATAAGGAAGTTTTATTATTATAAATAAATTTAAAAATAAACAGTAAAAAGTATATTTTTAAATATTGCATTTTAAGATTTAAAAAACCAACTTTTTTTAGTATAAAGCCTCTAGTTTCTTAACCATGTGTCGGATTTTGCTGATTTATGATCTTGTCCAATATATTCATTAAACATACATTTTTAAAAAATGCTCTTTGACCTGGCTCCACAAATGCGACCGGGAGAGTGCCGGTTGATTCAAACGCATTTTGTGTTTTGCAAGCCTTTTTGTTGAAGCCGCTCACACAGAAACCTCCCAAGTAGCAAAAATTGGTATTGCTTTGGGATGTCATTTCTTTATTGCAACTTAATTCATTCTTTTTTTGGTATGTTGAATGTTTGTTACTTTAATGCTTCTTAAATCTTTCTTAAAATGGTATGGTCACCTGGGTTTTAAATCGGTATGTAACATCTCTTTTTAAGCATTCTTAAAAGCTTCTTAAATTGGTATTCATATAGAAAGATTAAATTGGAATGTACGAGCCCGAGTAAAGAATTCTTAAAGGCTTCTTAATTTGGTATGTATATTTGAAGTTGTAAATCAGTATGATAATCCGGCTTTAATACTTCGAATTTTTTACTTAAATTGGTATGATATTTTATGCTTTCTTTGTATACGTGTCAACATTTGACAGTTTTTATTGTTTGTTTGTTACGTTTATATCTTATGATTACTATACGTGTTTTGTTAAAATGGAACAAAATAGTTTATTAAATTTATGGAGAAAAAAGAAACGAACCGGTTATTATAAGAGATCAAAGTATATGAAAATTCAAGAAATATTTAATCAGCAGTTAAAACGAAATTATGTAGAGCCTAGCTTGGTTACATCTGATACCATGAGCGATGTTGAGTCGATTCAAACAAGGGATACTCTGGCAGTCAATTCTAGTGTTTCTTCTGCAATATATTTCAAATCAGCCAAACTAACCAAATAACTAAACTATCCTAAATTTAAGTAAAATTTAAACAAATCTAATCGAATTATTATTAACTGTCAGGTGCAGAAAAAAGTAAACATTGTATGTACTTAAATCGGTATATCAATACTCGAAATAGTACAAATTTCTACTTAAATTGGTATGTCACATACCGTATTTTTGCAGTAATGTACACTAAAAAAACACATTGGCATATTCTTCATTATTAGTTCAGCAAAATAAACTTTGTAGCACTATCTAAAATTTAGTACGATTGACAAAACGTTTTACCGTTAGACAAATGTTTTGTATGTTGTCCTTAATTTTAGATGATGCTACAAAAATAATTTGATTGAACTAATATTATAGATTAAACCAACTTTTTTTTCCAGTGTACAATTGAAAACTAATGATCATACCCAAAATAGTATAAATTCGTTCTTGGTTTTTCACCCGAATTAAGAAGGGATTTCAACTATTTTGGTATTGTGTCATACTAAATTAAGAAGATATTTGTACTTAATTTGAGAAATCATCATATACTTGATAATGAACAAGATTCCGCCATATTTTTATACAAAATTTTTAAAATACAATTTGCAAAATTTTCGTTAAAAATATAAATAATAAATACTGCTCCAATTTTTTATTTTAACTTATATTTAGATAGCTAACAACGATGTGAGCATGAATATGTTCAAGTTCTGATCAACAAAAAATTTTAAATAAAGTTTTAGGCGCATTGAATTTTGACATATTTTCAACAATTTAAATAAATTAGAGAAATTATAAAGGCGCGTGAGTTTTGAAGGGGTTAGAAGACCCCATTTCATCATAAAACTCGTTCCGTTTGAAGATATTGGGTTAATGTTATCTTAAAACCGATTTTCAAACCCCCAATATATAATATATTTTTATTATCTTCTCAGCTTCTCTTCATAAAATTTTTAAACAGCACACTAGGGCATGGTTAGATTGATCGATTGTTCGATTAATTGATCATTTCGCAAATTGTTCGATTAATCGAACAAAAAAATTATTAATGGATTAATCTAAATTTACGAAAATGTTGAACATTTACAAATTTATTTAACGAATTTTGTACCGAATTGTGAAAAGGTTTATTGTCTAAAGATATATTCTTTTTTTCTTACGAATTACTTTTCTAGTTGCTATCAATTAACCACAAAGTACATTAATAACAAAATTTGATCCCAATGCAAAAACCTTTACTTTGCCTTAAGTAATATTTTTATTATTAATCCAAACAGTAAACTATGGTTTGAAGTACATTGAACTCCATTACTTTCCATTCTGTAGGAAACAGCTTGTTTCTTATCATTTTCAGTTAGTACAGTATATTTTTAAACACATAATTTTGTAAGGTCTGAAAATTACAATGACAGGCTAACGCCTAGAGCAACAATTTAACTCTTAGGCAAAAAAGACCTACTTTACGCCCTTAATACATAGATAGCTATTAAATTTTTGTTTATTCTTATGTCATTGTAAAAGTTGAACTTTTAAATATAATATACGTATTATTTATATATGTATTTGTTCAAAAAAAATTAATAAAAATATTAGGATTAATGAAAATTTTATTTAATCGATTAATTGATTAATCGGTGTTAAAATTTTCATATTAATCGTTAATCGATATTTAGTCCCAATCGATTAATCGACCATGCCCTACAGCACACAACATATTTTTTTTGTTTCATTTCATTATTGTCATTATCTTTAATTTAAATTAATTCAATAAAGAAAAAAAGAGATAGAAATATCTGTGTCACTCTTTGACTTTGATAGTATAACAAAAAAATGACATACCGATTTAAGAAAGAGTTAAGCTGGAGTTAAGAAGGAGTTAAGAAGGACTTTAGTAGGAGTTAAAAATCACATACCTATTTAAGAAGGAAATAAGATAGAAATACGCTTCTTAATTCGTTCTATCGGACCGCCCACATAGGCCTTTTTGTACTTAATTCATACTTAAATCCTTCTTTAAGAAGGCGCGTTGCCTCGATTAAGTCTTCTTAACTCCTTCTTTAAGTACTGATAATCACTATTTTTGCTACTTGGGCTCTAACTGCAGAGGTCTATTTTTTTGAAAAATTGATAAAAAAGGTTTCAAAGATTCTAAATTTATAAAGTTTTTAAAAATATTAGAATCGAAACGGCCGTTAAACAGACTTTTTTTCTAGAATAAAGCAGTTTCTTAACCATGTGTCGGATTTTGCTGATTTATGAACTTGTCCAAAATATATGAAACACACATATTTAGAAAAGGATTTCTGATCTGGCTCTTCAAATGCCGCTTGTTTTAAAAAAATTTGTTGCAATCTTTTTGTTGGAGCCGCTCACTAACGAACCTCTAACTGCTGAGGTCTATTTTTAGAATATATTGATAAAAAATATTCCAAAAATTCTAAATTTGTTAATTTTTTTAAAAAATTAGCATCCAAACGGCCATCATTACGGTTTTAAAAATTCAATTTTTTTTAGTAAAAAGCCTCTAGTTTTTCAACCACCAGTCGGATTTTCACGAACTTGTCCAAGATATTAAGAAAACACACATGCACAGAAAATTTTTTGATCTTGCTCAACAAATGCGTCCGTTAGAGTGCCGGTCGTTTTGATATATTTCATATCGTTTATATATATATATATATATATATATATATATATATATATATATATATATATATATATATATATATATATATATATATATATATATATATATATATATATATATATATATATATATATATATATATATATATATATATATATATATATATATATATATATATATATATATATTATATATATATATATATATATATATATATATATATATATATATATATATATATATATATATATATATATATATATATATATATATATATATATATATATATATATTATATATATATGGGACGATCCACGTCAAATGGGCCACCGCTGCGACCAAAATTTGGAGAGGTTTAAAAAAACGTGTGATGGCTCAAAATTTGGTCATAATTTTCTCTTTGCAATGAAACGTGGAGTTTTAAAATTTTTCAAAATGGCGCCTTCAAAATGGAGCGTTTATTCCGAAATTTTTTAGCATCGAATGGGGAAACTAATTACTAACAAGTACTATTACTTTTAAAAAACTGATTGTTAATTTTAAAATGATTAGTTTGGTCTGATTTGTTCACCGTTGTTTAAACTTTAGTTTGGTTAAAAATGTTTGGGTTCTTCGGTGCCAATGGTACCATTGGCACCGAAGAACCCAAACAATTTTAACCAAACTAAAGTTTAAAATGATTGCAGAAGCCCTGTCTTTAAAAATTAATATGATTAGTACAAAAATTTTCAACATGGTGGCTTCTAAATGGCGCCAATTTCACCAAATTTGCGTTTTTTCAGGCAAAACTGCTTATTTTACAATTCTACAGCATAAATATTATATTATAAGTTTTAAATAGTTGAAACATCGATTTATCAAATAATTTCGATAGTTACTCAAAATGTCCGTTTCAAAATCGCGTCATTTTTGACCAAATTTTGTAAAATTTGACTTCTTTCACCGGACTACCGCTGCGACCAAAATTTGGAAAGGTTTAAAAAAACGTGTGATGGCTCAAAATTTTTGTTATAATTTTCTCTTTGCAATGAAACGTGGCGTTTTAAAATTTTTCAAAATAGCACCTTCAAAATGGAGCGTTTATTCTGAAATTTTTTAGCATCGAACGGGGAAACTAATTACTAATATGTACTATTACTTTTAAAAATTAATTGTTAATTTTAAAATGATTGCCAAAGCACTGTCTTTAAAAATTAATATGATTAGTACAAAAATTTTCAACATGGCGGCTAGTAAATGGCGCCAATTACACCAAATTTCAATTCTAGAACTTCATTGTATGTGAACAAATGATATTTTCAACGAATAAAATGATGGTATGATTGTATTTAATAGAGGTTGACTCTTACTTTTGTTTATATCTTACAATTAGTTGAAAACCAAGAGGATGTGCGTTTGAAGAATTAATCTGTAGTTTTATGTTGTTGTTTCTGTAAGTGCATTAATATCGAAAGCTATAAAACGAGAGGATGGCTATGCAATCAACTTTTTTCTCCCTCGTTTATGTTAAGAAAATGCTATTTATAGTTGCATTTTTTTAAAATAACCGAATGATATTCGTGATTTAATATTTTATCAAATTGAGTCGTAATTGATATTTTGAATCGCAGTCAGTTTTGATAACTAACGAAAAATAAATTAAAATTGATTTTTGTCGGAAGTAAAGTTCCTTTTTTATGAAAAACAAAAGTTATTAAAGTTTTTGAAAAAAAAAACTATTAAAAGTCTCTGTCGAAAGTCTTTACAGTTTTTGAAAAAAAATTTTTTATTAAATTCTTTGTAGAAAATCATTAAAGTTTTTTTTTTTTTGATGAAAATTATTAAAGTTTTGGATGATTTAAATTAGTCTGTAACCAATATTTCTAGTGAAAATAATTAATGTAGCGAATAGTTGATAAAAAAATGTTATTCGAACAGTGCTGAAGTTCATTTATAAAAAAAAGAGAAAATATAAAAAAAAATTCTATTCACCAGAAAAAAAAATATATAGAAATCATTAATTTTCGTTTCATATATCTTATTGGAGATAACATTATTAAGTTGATGAGACATGTTAAATATTTATGACAAAATATATAACTAGTTTTGATTTATTTGCACGTGAATTAAATAGTAGAAATAAAACAAAAAAAATAATATATAAGGAATTAAAACAAAAAGTGAAAAAAAAAATGTTTAAATGAAATTGGAAGCCGTGAGAGTTAAGAGAGGAATTTATTTGTGTCTGATATGAATACTCTCATATGTACACATTTAATGAATGTGTAGCCTGATTCTTCATACAATAAATTTTTTCATTTTGTTGAGCCTAGAAGAATAGGAATAAATGCATATAGGCTAGTTGATGTGGAAATCAAGTTGTTTTAAGAATCGGAGATTGATGCAATTCCTGTTACATATGAATCTGGACACGGTATACATTGATTATCTTTTGTCTGCGACATACACGGACGAGTCCCATAATCATCACCCATCTCTTTGTTTTGGAGGAAAAATTCATTACCTCATCAAGCAACATATAATAAGTTAAGTTTATTTTTATTTCTAAATTTGAATCCTTTATGTTTTTTTTTTGAATTGTTCTAGAGTCTAGACCATCATGGTCGTGTAAATTAAATTACGTTTTGTAGAGAGATTTTCTGGGTAAAGACCATATTGGTTTTTTTTTATTTTTACCATTATAGATTATCCTGGCATAACGGCATCGAGATACCGCCGTTATAACAAAACATATTTGCAAATCTGTTCAAAGCATAATTTGGCGTTACCATATTGACTAGTTTTGTTTGTTGATTCTAATATAGTTTTATATCGTATTGTGAATTTCAAGCATTACGGACGTATAGCAATTATTTTAATCTTCCTTAATAACATATTTACGTGAAAAATGTAAAATGAATATAATATAAAAAAATTAACCGTGTACATAAGTATGTGATTATACTAAAGTGATTATACTAAAATAAAAATAATTTATTGGTTGGTAAAATTAATTAAAAATATGGCGACGTTGATGCTCACCGCAACTCAGTAAACAAAATTTTCTGGATATAAACTGATCTAATATCCTTCAAATACTTTAGTTATTGGCAAACCCGTGTTATAGATTTTGCGTAGTTCTAATTATAAAAACATTAAAGAAAGCAGTAGTATCCCAACAAATATATTTTCTGTTTTTCGAGAAAATGAAAAAAAAATGTTTATCTGAAGTCACAAGCCCGAAATTGGAAGGTAGAACTGTGACAAATGATACTCTATGCGTATATACCAAATTTAATCAAAATTTTCATCAACTGATGTTATTGAAGTTTCAATAAACAGGTGCTCGGGACATCCCGAGCCCCACCATACTTATCCCAATTTCGACCAAAAACTAATCAGTTCTTTGTAATACAAAACTCCAACTTTTGTTAAAATATCATCAAAATTGATGAAAAATGAACGAAGTCTGTATGCTCCTAACAAACTTTAAAAACAAAGTGTGAAAAGTCAGCAGTTGTATGGTGAGCCTTTGACCCCCATTTTGATCAATGTGTCCAAAAAGTTGATCATTATCTTCTTATATTAATTGAATCCTTTTTCATAAGTTTCATCATCATCAATTCATTATTGTGGTGTGCATAAAGACACTGAAAAAAACTCCAAAAATTGCAAAAAAAAAATGTTTGCCGGAAGTGAAAAACCGGAAATTGGGATGCAGAACTGTTATAAACTGTATTAAGTGCTTATGTACCAAGTTTCACTCAAATCGATTAACAGGTACAGATATTATGAAGTTTTCAAAAATTCAGATGCTAGGGGTTGCCACCCACCACTTTGTTCAATATCGCTCATAAACTAATTAGCTTCTTGCCATACATATTTGCACATTTTTTTAAAGTATCATCCAAATTCATTCACGAACGAATGTTATGCTCCCAACAAACATAAAAAACAGTGAAAAAAAACATCTGAGTGGTTCCAACCCTTTGTCCAATGTACCCCAAAAGCTAACAAATCTTTCTCATATTGCCTAAATCTTTTACCAACGTTTCATGAAAATCGATCTGTAATTGTGGGCTACAGTAGGGATAATCACCTGAAAAGAAGCTTTTAACCGGAAGTGACAAACACGAAGTTGGTATGCGGAAATATTGAAAACAGTACTAAAACCGTACATACCAAATCTCAATAAGATCAAAAGCCAGGATTAGAAGTTATTGAAGATTTAAACTTACAGGTGTTTGGGAGATTCCCGCCATTTTGTCCAATTTTAAAATGACTCCAGATGTTCAAAGTTTCATTAAGATCCTATGCATAAATGTCACGAACCCACCAACATTTCTGGACTAATAGGAACTGATAGTTGGCAAAATTCAGGTTAGGTCAGATTAAATGACGCTTTTAAAAAAAACTATACATTTTGAAATGAAGTATTTTCGCTACAGGGATAGGTTTTGGGAAAGTTTTTGGACAACATCAGGTAATTTTAGATGAAATGTCAGGTATTTAAAAAAGATGGTATTATTGAGAAAAAGCGTTTACGCCTAATGAAGAGGTTTTCTGCCAAGATTTCAATACTAATGGGCACAATTTTGCTACTGAATCAGACAACGGATTTATCTTTTGTTTTAGTTCTGTCATACATTTCTAAGCCGAATAAAAACTCAAAAATACTTGCTGAGTTTATTTTTTCTATACACCCAAAACTAAAAACTATTTCCTTTTAAAAGCGTTCTTCCAAAAACTATATAAAAATCCTTAACACAAACCAAAGTCTTAAAACTTCAGTCTTTAGGTTTTAACTTCTTCATATTGTAGAAATTAGCAAAATAAATTTGTTATTAAAAACAATTAGTTATAGGTAAAAATAAGCTTACTAAAAAAATGTATCTTACTAATTAGAGTTTTGTTTTCATACTCCACTTTATATAACAAAAATCTCAGCATTATTGAACCTATATATCAGAGATGGCCAAGCTTCACTACAGGTGGAGCCGCAGTACAATAATCTCTCGTTACGAGAGCCAACATAAAAAATAAAAAATTTCAAAAGTATCAGTTGTTTGGAAATATTTATTTTATTGAAAACCAAATATGTACTTATGGTTAAAAATCCATACAAATACATATTTAAATTTTGTTACATGACATGCTTGCTGGTAGATGGCATGTTTGTTTGTAACTTGGCCGTGAATTTTCTGAAATCTGGTTCATAGTTTGTTAGCGCTGTATGAAATAATTCCGTTAAATGCTCATTTGTAAGTTGGTTTGATTCGGTGGTTTGATTTATAAACTTCATTGTTGAAAAAAGTGATTCACAACAATATGTTGTACCGTATATGAATCTGGCAGCAGCTTTTTTCAAATTGGGGTACTTTGATTGAGACACTAGTTTCTAAAACTCATTTGAAGATTGTGGTGCATTTGGCTTTGTGATGCATTTTAAGAATGTGATCTTCCTGTAGCTCTAGTAATTCCATTTCTCTTGAGGCACTGTCATTCAAAATATAACAAGGAATCGATAGTGAAAGTCTTTCAATAATTCTGCCAACTTACTGTCGTATATTCACTCAGTTTGTTATCATTAATTTTAGAGAGTGTGTTCTTCAGACGAGGAAAGTGGTTGAACACTTTTGCTGTTAAATCTCGTTGAAAAAGTTGAATTTTTTTCATAAAACTCAGAATCGTTTGAATAATATCAGTAATAACTTTATCTTTTCCTTGTAATGCTAGGTTGAGGGATTGCAGATGCTCCATTATATCAGTCAAAAACATACAGTCATTAATCCATTCATCATCCTTTAATTCCAGATAGTGTTTTTTCTTTTCCTTTCAGGAAATTTCTGATATGTTCCATTAAATCAATGAAATCACCGTTTGTTTCTTGCCAATTTCCTTATGTTTTTAATTTCGTTATTATAGTAAATTATTCATTTATTTGGTTTAGGCCTTAGGGCAATATCTTACTGTCGTAGATGTAGAAGCGGTTGAGGTAGCATATGTCGGATTTGCACGTGTATTTCAATTCTATTTAATTATGAACTTATTCATTTTTTAATTGGAATATTAAAGGATACATTAAATTTAACGTCGGCAAATTTCCTAAAGATAAAATATCAAAAATATTGTTTTTAAAAAAATTGCAGAAAAATATAATCATAGAAAAACAAACGAATCCAAAAGGAAAGTCTTTTGATTTTGAGAAAGATTTTTGTGCATTAATTTGAGACAAATACAGGTGATTTTATTTTTAGTCCACTAGAATATGTTAAACGTATAACCTTAAATAATAAAATTAGTTAAATTTATTTATAACAGCTTATTATAAACTTGATTCGCGAAGTAAAGTAGTATCAAACTAAAACAAAGCCGCAAAAAACTCCAACAGTAGTAACTTCGACAGGACAGACCTAAATATAATAATATGAATGTATTAAATCATATTATATTAAACAGCATTATAAATTATATGTATTACTTCTAATTTTGTTACAATTTTTATGAATTATTAAATATTATTTAATTTTTTCATTTCTTTTCGAGAGCCGCATTTATTCATTCAAAGAGCCGCATGCGGCTCGCGAGCCGCGGTTTGGCCATGTGTGCTATATATCATACATATAACAGATAAATTATCCTTCGAGCCATTTCAGTATTTCCGTTTAATCAAAACTAAAGGTAAAATGTTTCATTGATGTGAATTGAATTGTGAATTTCGTTTTCTTTTTCATCTAAACTTTTAACTTTTTTTCCCTGAATATGATCCAAATAACATAATCAACCAGTAAACTTATTAATCTAATTTTGGCAATTTTAAGGGTAATTTCAATTCTTTCTATCTAAAAACCCATCGAAACAAAATAATATACATATATATTTTTTGATCAAAAGGAAATTATAAATTTATATCCTTAAGCAATATTTACATATGTTCTCGTATGTTCATTGATTCGATTCTAATTTAATTCTGAAAAAAAAAAATACTTTTCGTATTAATGAAATATTATTTTCTGTATTTCAATTTATTATTCCCGAAGATCAAAGAAGTATTACGTATACACATAATTATTTTTGTTTGCCTCTAGAATGTTACAAATTTTATTATTATTTTTGAGGTTGAGTGGTTTTTGTGAATTAGTTTGTTGCCTGAAGTTTGTTAATTGAATCAATTGTTTTTATGTTTGCGTGAGAAGTACTTGAAGTGGAAATTTTTTTTTATACAAGTGATCCTAAAAAATTTTTACATTTTTTTTAACATTTCGGAAAATAAGTTCATTTTTTTCAACAGAGGATTTAACTGCATTTTTCATAGTAAACGTCACACTTCAGCCGAATGATTATGCATTAAATATTTGGATAGCTTGCTTATGGGAAAGTTTAATATATTCTAGGCCGTAGTTTTTGGTTGGTACGACAAAGAAAAAAATATGGAGGGGCTGAAATCTCAAGCTCTGAGATATCAAGACTTCGGTCTGGGTTAAGGATTTTGATATAGTTTTCGGCAAAAAACTTTTATGAGGACATGGTTTTTAGTTTTGGGCAGCGATGTACATCAAACATAACTCTTTGTTAAAGTACAAGTATTTTTTATCTCTGTTTAAAAATTTCTTACAAAACTAACACGAAACATCAATACGTTGCCGGAAAATTATAATCAAAATTCCAAAAATATTGTTAAATTAAATAAAATCAAACTTTTTCAAAATGCCAAAAATATTCCAAATAATAGAATAAAATCAAATATTTAAATATTTTCTAAATTCCAATAATATTTCAAAAATTCTCAAAAATACAAACTTTTTCCAAAATTCCAAAAATATTGCAAAAATTATTACAAAATCATAAATTGAAACTTTTTTCAAAATTCCAAAAATTATAATAATATCAAAATTAAAAATTTTTCAAAATTCTAAAAATATTTCGAAAATTCTTACAAAATCAAAAATTAAAATTTGCCGAAATTCTAAAAATATTGCTAAAATTATTACAAAATCAAAAATACAAACTTTTTCAAAATTCCAAAAATTTTTCAAAAACTATAACAAATTCAAAAATTTCCATGTCCAATCTCATTTTGAATTACATTTACGTCATAAAAACAGCTACATTTTTTTTCCCAAAAAATTGGCTAGAAAAATAAATGAAATCATTTTTGACTCACTTGACATTATTTTTTGACAAACTTATAATGCCATAATTCTCAATAATAATAATAATATATCATATCATACGAATTATTAATTTTATTTTTTTCTAAAAAAATTTGGTAAAAAATCAATAAAAACCTTTCTTTTGACACACTTGACAACATTTTTTGACAAACTTATAATGCCATAATTCTCAATAATAATAATAAAAATTTCATTTCAAACAAAAACTTTTATTTTTTTTGCAAAAAATTAGGTAAAATACTAAATAAAAATCTTTTGACACACTTGACAACATTTTTTTGACAAACTTATAATGCCATAATTCTCAATAATAATAATAAAACTTCATTTCAAACAAATAAAATTAATTTTATTTTTTTCCATAAAATTAGGTAAAAAATAAACAAAAATCTTTCTTTTGACACACTTGACAACATTTTTTTGACAAACTTATAATGCAATAATCTAGTTTTTGATCTCACATACCAATCCCGACCATCAAGATTTCTCCAAATTTAATGGTCCTACTCGTAATCACTTAAAATGAACGTTTTTTAAGCCAAAAATATGAAAATTTGCTATTTTTGACACACATAATGATTTTTTTGACACACTTCTGGTACAGTTATCGAACACAGCGTCCTTTCGGACCTGTCCCTTGAGTATACCTATTTTTAGAAAAAAAAATTTTTGAAATCCCTCCAGCGGTTTTCCCTGCAGCGTAGGTAATGACGGCCGGCCGGCAGACAGACATACATTTTTTTTTTTTTTGCTTTTTTAGAATCAGGAGGTCCTAAAACGTCGAGAAATGTCAAAAAAAGTGGGGGTAAGAATTTCACTTTGAGCTCATGAATGTAATACTTAGGTCTTTCAGACCGAAGTAATTCAAATTATCGACAAAGTAAAAATGATATTCAAGCAAAAAAAAAAAATTAATCGATGTATAAGGAAAACAGGTACTGACAGAACGCCAGTATCAAAAGAGGATTGCAAAATTTCGATTCGGCAATTTTAATGTTGAAGTTGCACGACGTTCTGGAAGGCTAGCTAAAACAGATTAAGACACACTAAAGGCATTAATTGATACAAACCGGTGAATAATAACTCGTGAGATCGCTAAGAGATAGTAAGAATTGAACCATTGTTTTGCAAGCGTACATCCATTTTTTTTGACTATCGACTATGAAAAATATTTTATATTTAATAAACTAAAGCAACTGCCCTGAGTCGTTATCCACCTATTCATGGTTCACCATTGCGCGACAACATCAATAAATGCTCCAAGGCTAGAAACTAGTGATGAGGATGCTACTGTTGACTAACTGAGTTTATCTTCCAGCACCCATAAGATTTTACATTGACTATAGTGATATCTCACTGCTCACATCTTGCATACCTGATCAACACGCTCATTGCATACGAATTTCACCCCGCAGTCGTAAGGCTTATTCAAAGTTTTCTCTTCGACCGATACATTTCGGTATAAATCGATGGCTTTTCTTCTCAGTCTAAATTAATTAACGCTAATGTACCCCAAGGCTCAGTTTTATCCCCCACTCTATTTTTAATTTATCCCAACGAACTGTTGAAAATCACCAAAAATTTGGTCAATTTCAACTCCACCAAAACACAGGTAACGATTGTTTCCAAATTAAAGCCCGAGCTCCCCAAAGATATTTCAATAAGCATGTGTGACGAACAAATAGACGAATGTGAAAGCGTTCGTTTGTTGAGACTCACAATTTCCAATGATCTACTCTGAAACGATCATATAATAGCCATGGCGAAAAGTGCGTCAAAAACACTCAGCCTCCACAATAGATGTGAATAATATTTAATTCCGTACCGTTTCCATCGTAGTTCTTTTAGGCTCTATCCAAAAGCGTGCTATACGAATCAAGCGTTCATCAAGATCTCAGAGCACATATGGTTGTGGGACCTAGGTCTTAAAAGGTATCTATGTGTTGTTGTGAGTTGTGACACATATTGTAATTCCTATAACACAACCAGAGGCGTAGCTAGGGGGGGGGGGTGGGGGGCGGTCCGCCCCGGGTGTCACCCATTTTAGGGTGACACCCGAACGTAAAAAACTTAAACAAACCATCACAATGTTTTCAACGATAAATCACTTCGAAACCGTTTTGGGGTGACACCCGAACGTAAACAACTTAAACAAACCATCACAATGTTTTCAATGATAAATCACTTCGAAACCGTTTTGGGGTGACACCCGAACGTAAAAACTTAAACAAACCATCACAATGTTTTTAACGATAAATCACTTAGAAACCGTTTTGGGGTGACACCCGAACGTAAACAACTTAAACAAACCATCACAATGTTTTCAACGATAAATCACTTCGAAACCGTTTTGGGGTGACACCCGAACGTAAACAACTTAAACAAACCATCACAATGTTTTCAACGATAAATCACTTCGAAACCGTTTTGGTGTGACACCCGAACGTAAAAAACTTAAACAAACCATCACAATGTTTTCAACGATAAATCACTTCGAAACCGTTTTGGGGTGACACCCGAACGTAAAAAACTTAAACAAACCATCACATGTTTTCAACGATAAATCACTTAAAAACCGTTTTAACCAGGTTATCCATATAGTTTTAATTTATAAATTGTGATAACTTATAAATGTGTCCTATAAATGTGTTATTGGTTCAAAAAGAATCTATTCTACTTTTTAAAATTTTTGAGTTATTACGTGAAATAAAATTTTAACAATATTAATCGAATCAACATGTTGAGCATTGAATCCCATCACCACAATTACTCAATAGCTTTGAATATTCCTATAGATACCAGATTGACCGTTTTTACGATATATTATTTAGTATGCAAGCATGATTATTTAATGACCAGGTCTGAAAACACATATGCTGAATAATGTATAGGAAAAGTGGTTTACGTCGATAATGTGGCACCCTTTGTCGATAGGGTGGCACCCTTGAGTTACAATGTCTCTATTCCAAAATTATTTCTAAAATATCCGCTTAACCTTACTACCTAATATATGTATGTTTTACATTTCAAACAAATTAATTGCAAACACCTAAGGAAACTAACAAACAATCAAATTACCGTGTTTGTAAATGATCTCAAAATAATTTTTTTTCCTTTATCTTGAAACTCAAAGAATAAATTGAAATAGATCGTTTTTCAATGGACACAAAAATAATTACTGTGGAATAAAATGGCAGTTATGCAATTACTGCAGTTTTGCATATTTTTGTAGGTCGATACATATTTATACTGTTTGTTTTCAGTTTTATATATTTATATATTTGAATTAAATGAAAGTTTATCATTTAAAATTATATTTTGTTGGGTTTTAAATCCCTTGGAAATTTCAAACTCATCAAGTGATTCTTTTAAAGGGCTACATAAATGTAAAGCCTTCAATTTTTTTTTAAAAGTGGAGTAGCTATTCTTATTAACTATGTAAATGGTTTGCAAAAATAAGCTTTAAATTTTGTTTATTTTTCTTCTTAGGCAGGTATTCCTTAAATCAGTCTTTAAAACATTTTCCGGTTTTCCCGATGTAAAATTTTTCACAAAAATCACATTCAATTTTGTAAATTATTGAGCATGATTCTAATTGGATATTTAATTTTGGTTTCAATTCTTTATATAAGATATCTTTTAGGATTTCATACTTATATTTTTTTAAATAGTTCCTTATAATATTAGGCTATGATTTGTATATTCCATTTTATCAAATATTATTTAATATAAGTTGTTACAAGGAAATTTAAATAAATTAATTTTCTTGGCGGTGTATTTAGTCGTTAACACAGTGTACTTATTATGAACTATGTACCTATTATGTATCCTACAAATATATTTAGAATTAATGCTTTGCTGATACCTATACTATAATTAAAAATATTTTTTTAGATTTCGTTTAGCAAATATCCCAAAAAATAAATATGCCACGAGGAGTTCATACTTTTTAAAGAAAAAGTTGGTTCCAGCAGAGAAAGACCAAATCTATAAATATGTTACAAAATCCGATGATATCCAAGGTTTTGAATTTGGAGCATGGTAAATCACCAAAAGTATCATATTTGTCACCAGATATACAAAATGAGTTCATAAATGTTTTAGCGATCCACGTAAAGTTTAAGCTTGTCAACGAAATTAAATCGGTTAAATATTTTGGAATTATGTTTGATAGCACACCTGACATTTCACATATTGATCAAATGTCAGAAGTGATTCGTTATGTGAAAATTGATGGTAGTAAAGTGAAAATCAAGGAAGTATTCCTTGGATTTTTTCCTTTACGTGGAAAAAAGCCGCTGATTTAAGCGATGAAATTCTTACACTGAAAAAAAAATTGAAGTAATGATAACCTCGTTTCGAAGATGGCAGTTTATTATTCATGCAAAGAAAAGATATTTACAAACAATTTCACCGTGATTGGGACAACTACTCAGTACTTAGTAACATTTTCCTGATAACAGAATGAGGTGTAATTAAAATATAAAGTGCTATCCAATATAACAGTAGTTGAATAAAGTTAATAACTATTTCCATGAAAACATATTTCTTTGGCTTTATATCATGAATTTTTCATTTTAAAATTTAAGTATTTGAGATTAATTGAACTATATTTTATTTTCATATAAATATTTCATGTGATTGTCTCAACTGCATCGGCTTATCATTGTACGGTTGTTGAATCAATCTCGTATTTCGATTCGCCATATCTGCCCGCACGGTGAGGTTGAGACAACTGCATTTCGATTGGAAATAGGACATGTTTTTTTCAGTGTAAAAATCTTGAAAATGATAGTATAGATGTTATGAATTGTCGCTCCCAAAGGTTATGATAATGCAGCTGTTATGAGTAGTATACATGGAGAAGTGCAAGCTATTATTAAAGCAAAAAGTAACAAAGCAATTTTTGTGGGCTGCAAAGATCATTCAATTAATTTATACGGCCAACACTCGTCAGTGGAAGCCATTTTTACATGTTTTTCTGCTTCGACTAGCCGCTGGGAAGTACTTGCTAAACACAACAAAGCAACTGTTAAAATACTCTTAACAGCGCATTGGAGTGCTCATTATGCTGCAGTAAAAGTATTGGCCGAAAACTTTGATGGGATTGTGGCTGAAACTGAGAAGTTAAGTGATCAACAAGAAAATGTAGACACTAGAGGCGCTGCACAGAACCTTATCAATGCAGCATGTGATTTTTCGTTTCTTTGCTATCTTTTGTTTTGGAATGATATTCTAAGAGAAATAATATCTGTGCTTAGATTGGATTGCAAAGCACGGGCTTGAATATTGATCAATTAGCTGCAAAAATAGAGTCAATTCATAACGAAGTCTCATTCTAGAAGAGGCAATAGATCTTGCTGCGAAAAAATCGGAGGACTATGACATTCCAATGGAAAGCCGAATTCGTCATAAAAACGAACGGGTGGTGAGTTTGCACCTGATGTTGGACTGACACTGAGAGCTCAACTTAAAAAGGACATGTTGGAATGTCTTGACCGATTCAGTGTTGAACTCCGAACTAGACTGAAGTCAGTTCAAGATTTAGCTTCATTGTTCGAGGTGGTGCAGACAAACACTAAGCTTTTGGCGAACAGTGAAGAGTTAAAATTATCTGTATCAAAATTTACTGGTTTTTATGATGCGGTATTGGCAACAGAACTCCTCATAGAGATACAAAGGGTGAGGAGGCATTTAAAAGCGGCCAATGTTACAGTTTCTAACTGGGTGTACCTAGACTTTTTGAAATTCATCGTAGAATGGGATTTTTTAGAATTTCTTCCGAATCTTACGGTCGCACTAAAGTTATTTATGACTATTTGCGTATTAGTGGCTTCGTGTGAGAGGAGTTTCAGCAAATTAAAATTAGTTAAAAATTACTTGCGGGCTTATAATAATGTAGTGTATACACTGTACAGTCATTAGGCATTACAATGCACTAATTATTATTGGCTAATAAAATAAATAAAATATAATAAAATAAAATAATAAAAAAATCATGTACAGTTAAAACCAAATATAAAAGCGAGTTATTGTTTATTTTGTAGATCAGTAAGAATATAACTTTGTCCATACAAGTTTCAAAATATAAATTGTAAATCATTATTGTGTATTTACCCAATTAAAATGGATATAAATTGTAAAATCGGTTGTTGTGTATGTAACAAAAATTAAATAATTATAATATATAATATATAAATTTATTTGATTAAATAAAAATTATAAATTGTTAAACTATTAATTGTGAACATAATAATTTAACTGCTAACTAAGTTCTTTGTGTAACAAATAAAAGAACCAGAATATAAAGGTATATTACAGTGGTGACAGCGAAAAAAAAACAATCATAAATAGAAACGTTACTGTGGTTAGTTAGTTACAGTGGTTCACAGTGATAAGTTAATAAGTTAACAGAAAATTAAAAAGTTAACAGAAAATTGCTAAATTATTTATTTAAAACATTTACAATTATCCAAAAATAAAAAAAATCTTTTTTTTACAATAATAATTGGTTCATAAAAAGTTTCAACTATGAACGCATAAACAACAAAACAATAATACATCAATGGCATTTCAATATTGTTTATTCAACATAATCATCAAATAATCATCAATTAATCTTCAACATAATCATAAATTATTCATCAATTAATCATCATTCTAAGGCGTTATTTACATAGAAATCTTATGGAAAATTTTATTCTATCCAAACAAATTCAAACAAACTCAACAAACAAAACTTAAACATTCAACATAATCAAATCATCAAATAAGCATCAATTAATCATCAATCCAAGACGTTGCACAGTGGGATTTTTTGTGCAATAAGTAATTTTTTCGACACATAAAATTTAAAAATGTAATGATGCAGTTTTGTAGAAAATTGATTCAGTATGAAGAATCCATAAATTGTATCCCAAAAAAAAGTTTATTTGTCTTTGAAATAATGAAATAAAGTCACATGTAAATTTTGGTCCAAAATATTGAAAATTGTTTACGCACTTCTATAGTGTTTGTACGTAAAATAACTTTATTGCTCTAATTTAAATAGTGATTATTTTCAAAAATAGCCTTTTCTGCGTATTTAAAAAAAAAATTATAAAGTTCGCTCATTTGGTTTAAAAGATATGATAGAATAAAATTTGTTCTATAATGTGCCGTGATTGCAAAATTCCTTGGAAGAAAAAAAAGGTTGCTCGGTCGTGCTAGGTGCTCCCGCTATAATAAAATGAAAGGTAAGACTCCATACTATCAATTAAAAAAAAAAAAGTTTAAATAATTAATAATCTTTTATAAAATCATAAAATTTATAAAATCATAAAATCATAAACTTTTGAGTTCTATGGGCGGTGGGTAGTGGGCGTGCCCAATTTTTATGAAACTTTATTTTATTCTTAATTGAGGTAATAAAAGGCTCTGCGCCAAATTTTAAAAACTGTGGGCATAAAAATAAATTTTGGGTTCTATGGGCGGTGGGTAGTGGGCGTGGCCAATTTTGATGAAACTTTATATTTTTCTTAATTGAGCTAACCAAAGGCTCAGAGCAAAATTTCAACATTTTACGAGCACTCCTTATATTTTTTGCCAAACATTATATGAACAAATCCCACTGTGCGTTGTTACATTCAAATCGTATGGAAAATTGTATTTTTACTGTAAGTTTAATTATTTTTTTATTTAGTATTTATTTTAATTCAAATAGAGAAAATATTGGTTTCCATCTATTAAAATTATGATATTAAATATTTAATGTTGTGTGTGTTTTCATTTTTCTCACACAATTAATTACAGCTCATAATTGTTAAACGTAAAATTTTTAGAAGAAACAAAAATTTGAATTTAATATTTTTTTATTACTGTTTTTTGATAAGCGATGTTGGGTTATATATATGTATATGCATAACAAGTTTTGCGATCAGAATTAATTCAAAAATATTTATATATAAAGGACCATATGATTTCGTTTTTTTACATGTACTAAAATTTTGTTTTTTTTTTGACTAAATTTGTGCGTAAATAACATAGTTCAGCTAAAGAAATGTTTAATTGCGATTATTTTGTTTTCTTTTCTGAACCCTTAATATCAAAAGATTTATTATGTTGATTTAAAAGAAAAATAAATTTGTGTAGCTATATATGTCTGAAAACATTTTACAACTCCGATTCGATCGAAAAATTCAACGTCCCATTTTAAATTTAAATAATGAAAATAATATGCCAAGCGACTCTGAAGATTTATACGAAAAAGATAATTCTAAAAATTTGACTACACCCTCTGTAACAGAAATAAAAATTCAACCTAAATCGAAAATGGCCTTAAATATAGATCATGCCTTAAAAATAATACCTTTTTTTAACGGAAAAACTTCTGAAATCGATAGATTTTGTACCTGTGTAGAGGTAATTTGGGATCAAATTTCAGATCCAGCTGAAAAACTACTCCTAATGAAATTGGTGAAAACCAAATTATGCGATCAAGCCTACGAAATTGTTCGTTATAAAAATTTTGGAAATTGGGAAGATTTAAAAAATGCTATTAATGCCAAATTTTTGAAACGAAGATCTCAAGGTGCAGTTTCAGCTGAACTAGTGTGTATTAACCAAAAATATAATGAAACCGTTAAAACATATGCTGATAAAATAGAAAACTTACTAATTAAATGATATATGTATTTCAAAACAAGGTGTACAATATGCCGAAATTATTAAAAAAGTAAATGAAACGACAGCATTAAATTCATTTCAAGATGGTCTAAGAGGTGATATTAAAATTATTATCAAGTCAAATCATTTTGACAATCTAAGTGACAGTATTTCGCGGGCGATTGAGGAAGAAATCAACCACAAACCCATAAAAAATTTTGATATTTCAAATTCTAATAAAATATGTTCATTTTGCAAAAAAAGTGGACATCGTGTAGAAACTTGTTTTAAACGGCAGGGTAATTTTCCTTATAAAAATAATACATTACCTGTAGTACAAACATATGGCAATTCAAACATAACTAACTCACAACTGAATCCAAATAGATTTTTACAAAAACCAGTTTACCATAGTATACCCAATAATAAACAAAATATTTCATCTTGTAGCTATTGTAAGCGTGAAGGTCATTTAATTGAAGACTGCTATAAAAGAAAATTTAATGCATCTAAACTACAACAACAAAATCAACAACAATATTTCGTCGCTTTAATAATGAAATAACGTATACGCAAAAGTATAGTTTCGAGATATTTGAGTTTAAAGTTTGATGTGCGCATGCATTTGCATGGACGTTAATTTATAATTTATTAATTCTTACCCCCAGTCATAAAATAATTCGAAAATGTAAAAACGCCAATTCAAAGATACCCTTATGGGGAATGCAGCGCACCTATAATATAAAAACAACGTATAAATAGCATACGTTGTTTCATTATTAAGGCGACGATTTAAACGTTCAACCAGTAAATCAACCACAAAATTCGGAAAACCTAAAGGGATCCGAAGCTTTGAACGCAGCTCTTCGGATCCAAGACTTAAAATAAATACGTGTTCTCAAGTTTTAACAAATAATTCAGAACTTTCTGATGTAGAACTAAGTAAAAACCAACATAAATTTTTATCAAATAAAATTCTTAAAATTAATGAAATCCCTTGTAATTCTAAGTACGTCGAATTAGCATTGGATATTCTAAATTCCGATTATAAAACATCTTACTTTTTAATTGATACTGGGGCAGAAATAAGCCTTATTAAAAAAGATTTTTTAGATCCAAATTCATTTTGTTTTCCAAATCAAAAAGTAATTATACAAGGTATTAATACAAACACTATAGAGACTTTAGCTTTAGTAAATGGAAATGTAATTTTACCAAATTCAACAAATCTTTTTCAAAAATTTCATATTATTGATAATTCTTTTTCTATATCTTGTGCCGGAATTCTAGGAAAAAACTTTTTAGAACATTATAATTGTAAAATCGATTATCAAAATAAAACTTTAGAAATTAATAACAACAATCAAAACTTCAGTTTACCAATTGTGTCGGATGACACTAAAAAATATATTGTTCCTCCAAGATCTGAAATATATTTAGCTTTACCTATCCCTACTAATAATAGTGATGAATATTTTTGTCCAGCTCAACAAATAACATCTAACGTTTTTCTTGCAAGCTGTATTGTGAAACCTTTAAATAACAAAGCTGTTTTTAGCATTCTAAGTACTAACGAATATGAAGTTGAACTTAATAATATAAATATTCAAAAAGAAAACCTAGATAACTATAAAATACAAACTCCTTTGCAGTGGACCGACAACTATGTTGAACGATTAAGGATATTGGATGAAGAAATTGATACGAGCCACTTAAACCAAGAGGAAAAAACCTCAATTAGAGCCATTTATCGTGATTTTAACGATATTTTTTATTTAAAAGGTGATAAACTTTCAGCAACTAATATTATTCATCATGAAATTTCCACATTAAGTAATTCTAAACCAATATATAGGAAGCAATATAGATTACCACAGTCAACTAAAGGTGAAATGCATTTACAAATAAATAAATTACTAGATGATTCAATTATTGAACACAGTCTCAGTCCGTGAAATTTTCCTCTTCTACTTGTTCCAAAAAAATCAGAAACGAATGAGAATAGATGGCGTTAGCGATAGCGACCACCAAGGTCGATTTTAGGAAGTTAAACGAAATAACTATCGATAATGTTTTTCCCTTACCAAATATTAATGAAATTTTGGAACAATTAGGTCATTCAAACTACTTTACTGCATTAGACCTCGCAAGTGGGTATAATCAAGTAATGTTAGACCCAAAGGACAAAGAAAAAACTGCTTTTAGTTCAGATTTAGGACATTTTCATTTCACTAGGATGCCCTTTGGCTTAAAAGGTGCTCCTAGTACCTTTCAAAGACTTATGAATCATGTATTAACGGGCCTTAACGTTTCAAATGTTTCGTGTATTTGGACGACGTAGTTGTTTATGGATATGATTTGAAAGATCACAATGACAAATTAATCGAAGTTTTAAAATCTTTTCGTAAACATAATTTGAAACTACAGCCAACCAAATGTAACTTTTTGAGACGTGAAATTAAATATCTAGGTCATATTATTACTAGTGATGGCATTAAACCAGATCCAAAACTTATCGACTCAATTTCAAATTATCCTAAACCTATAAATAAAGCAACACTTGAATCGTTTATTGGTCTTACAGGTTATTATCGGTCCTTTATCAAAAATTATGCTGACATTATCGAGCCACTAATAGCTCTAAAAAGAGGAAAAATTAAAAACTGTCTCTGAAATGCTTTTGCAGACGAAGCCTTCTATACATTGAAACATTTATTAACTTGTTCTCCAATTTTGCAGTTTCCTGATTTTACAAAAATCTTTTATGTAACCACCGATGCCTCAAATGTTGCCATAGGCGCAGTTTTATTACAGCTAAACAATTCAGAAGATCTTCCTATCGCTTTTGCGAGCTGTGTCCTTAATAAATCTGAACGAAATTATCCAACGATAAAACGAGAACTTTTAGCAATCAAATGGGCAGTAGTAAATCGATTTCGACCATATCTATATGGGCGAAAATTTATAATAATCACAGATCATAAACCTTTAAGCTATTTAGTTTCGACTCCTAATCCAAATTCAATCCTAGTCAGATGGCGCATAGAGAGGGAGCAATTCGATTACAAAATACAATACAAACCAGGCAAACAAATTTTACATGCAGACGCATTGTCCAGAATTGAGCTTCTAAATGAAACAACTGTTAACGTTATAACTCGAGCTCAGAGTTTGAATAATCAAAATCAAAGTTCCAATCAATCTTCTGTTCCTATTTCTAAATCTACAAACTCTAATGGTATTTCTAAATCTACAAATTCTAATGATATTTCTACATCTACAAACTCTGATGCTATTTCTACATCTACAAACTCTAATGATATTTCTAAATCTACAAACCCTAATGATATTTCTAAATCTACAAACCCTAATGATATTTCTAAATCTACAAACTCTAATGATATATCTACATCTACAAACTCTAATAATGTTTCTAAAATGTCTAATTAAACAAATTCAATTTCATCATATTCTAAACAGAACACTGCATTGTTCAAACCAAATGAAACAAAATCTCAAATCGAAACAAGCTCAAAAATTATTGAAATTCAAGATGAAGAAGAAATAGAACAGCTTATTAAAGAATTTCATGTAAATCAATAAGGTGGACACCAAGGTGTAGTTAGAACATTCAATAGAATGAGATGTTATTATTACTTTCCTAAAATGTTATCAAGAATAAAACATTTTATAAAAATCTTTAACAAGTGCCAACATAACAAACATTGTCGGATTCAAAGAATACCAATGAAAATTACCTCAACTTACCTCAACAAAACCGTTTGAACGAATATCGATGGATATTGTAGGTCCTTTGATTTCATCATACTCAAACAATAAATTCATTCTTACTCTTCAAGACGACTTAACAAAGTTTTCTTTAGCATATCCTGTCCCAAATCAAGAAACTCTAACCATTGCAAAAATTTTTGTAGAAAAGTTCATTTGTCTGTTTGGATGTCCAATATCAATACTGACAGACCAGGGGACAAATTTTATGAGTACTTTATTCAAACAAATATGCAACGTACTAAAAATTAAAAAAATTAATTGTACTGCATACCATCCAGAAAGTAATGGAGCCTTGGAAAGATCTCACAAAACTCTGGGTGAATATCTTCGAAATTATAGTCAAGATGATCCTTTAAACTGGGACCAATGGATTTCATATGCTATGTTTGTGTACAACACGACACCGCATTCATCAACAAAATATATGCCTTTCGAATTGTTATTTGGTACTAAACCAATGATTCCAAATTCACTTATGAAAGAGCCCGATAAAATTTATAATTATGACGACTATGCAAACGAATTAAAGTTTAAATTGCAAACTTCCTGGAACATTGCTCGAAAATTTTTGATCGAAAATAAACATCCCATATAATGTAAAAGCATTTCCATAATATGGAGTCTAATGACAGTGGAAAAATTCAACTTAAGTAAAAAATAATTAAGTGATGAAGAAGTTTCAACTTTGAAACTGTCATCGCCTCAACGGCGTAATCGATAGCGTGTCTGCCCAAAGATTCGAGCCGGGCACTGACGAGGGTAGGTTCGAATCCGATCCGAAACACGTAAAATGTGAATTGTAGTTTTTTTCTGAGAAACTTCAAACCATACCTTTGAATTGAAAATATTCCAATTACTTCTTTACTTACTTGAGTTTAATTGATCTCAAAAATCCAAAATAAATCTAAATCTTTATATGATTATACCGTATATTATAATAAATTTAAAGTTGGCGATGAAGTACTATTAAAAAACGAAATGAATACAGGTAAAATCGACGAACTTTGGTCCGGTCTTTACTTCATTATCGAAATAGTTAATACTAAAATTCAAATAAAAAACAAACAAAAAATAATTCATAATAATAGATTGAAACTTTATTTTCGTTAAATGAACTAAATAAAAAAAAGAAAGAAAAAATAATAAATAAATAAAAAAAAAAAAAAAAATTAAATATAAAAGAATAAATATAATGAAATAAAAAAAATATATATATATAAAATAAATAAATTCAAATACTAAAAAAAAAAAATAATTTTAAAAAAGAATTTTTTGAAATAGAATTAAATAGTTTAAATTACAAATTATGTTAAATTTATTGATAATGAAGAATTCATTGAAAGTAAAATAAGAAATTCTAAAAATTTAAATATTAAATTAATTAATAATAACAATTTCTATATTTAATCTTATAATATATTTTTGTAAAAAAACCTTCAGTTTTTTTTTCGTGGGGGGTGAGGTGTAGTGTATACACTGTACAGTCATCAGGCATTACAATGCACTAATTATTATTGGGTAATAAAAAAAATAAAATATAATAAAATAAAATAATAAAAAAATCATGTACAGTTAAAACCAAATATAAAAGCGAGTTATTGTTAATTTTGTTGATCAGTAAGAATATAACTTTGTCCATACAAGTTTCAAAATATAAATTGTAAATCATTATTGTGTATTTACCCAATTAGAATGGATATAAATTGTAAAATCGGTTGTTGTGTATGTAACAAAAATTAAATAATTATAATATATAATATATAAATTTATTTGATTAAATAAAAATTATAAATTGTTAAACTATTAATTGTGAACATAATAATTTAACTGCTAACTAAGTTCTTTGTGTAACAAATAAAAGAACCAGAATATAAAGGTATATTACAATAACAATGCTCATTTGTATTAATTAAAAAAAATTATAAATTACGTTTATCGGCTGTTTATTATTATTGACAGTTTTTATTTTTGGGGTGACACCACAATATCCGCCCCGGGTGCCACCCATGCTAGCTACGCCACTGAACACAACACTTCTTATTAAAAAAAAACTACCCATAGTATGTGATATCTCACGTTAGCTTACTCATTTAGATTAAATAGAATCTAATTAAAATGTGAACAACACCATCGAAAATGTTTTTCCTTACCCTTTATATTCCCACTAAACCTCAAAATGATATTTACTAACCCAAAAATATAGAACATTAATCAAATATTCGTTGTCACCATTAAGCATTAACTATAATCCAGATTTAATTATTATTTTATCAAAACTAACATTTTATTATGAAAACCAAACATTAAATCCATTCATCAAAATCCTTTTTGAAATTTCAACAACACAAAAATGTGTTAATATTGTTGGTTGAGGCAACAAAAAAAATAAATAGGTTTTTTCTGTTCATTTGAGTTTTAGATAATGTGACAGATCGTGCGTTCATAATACGATAATAAATTTTCGAATTTTGAACAATACTATAATAATATTAATCGTCCTTTGAGACATATGTACACAGATTTTTTTAAATTCAGGAAAAAAAACTTTTATAATGATAAATTCATTCTGTCATAAAATAGGCTCAACTCGAATCTAGGGGACAAGTATTCAACCAACTCGGTTTGAAAAAATATGTTGCTTTTTTGTCAATTAACACGATTAAATAATTTATTAAACATAGATTACATTTATTATTTATACAATCAATATATGCCAAAAAATTTGTATTTGTATGGTAATCCATGGTAATGGATTGGCAGATGATACTACCAGCTATGAAAAAATAGTTCTCTTCGAGCAGGAGTTAAAAATGGTATATTGTTCAATTGGGAGCTAAAGTGCTACTTTTTGTGTTGAGTCTATAGTTTGACAGCCGACCGTAGGCAAACACAAACAGTCGTTTTAGCACCGAATTGAATACACAATTTTTTCGACAAACGCTCAAAATTTTTTATCAATATGAAATCAATACATCAAATTTTTTTATTAATATGATTTATTATCGTCATTACGTCCAGAAAAGTAAAAAAAAACATTTGAATTTGTATAAATTATAAAAAAAATAAAAAATTTTATCAAAGCAACCCTCCAATTCAAAATTTCATAATCCAATCAAAATATTTGATATTTTTTGTTGTCATAGGTTTACAATTTGTTTGAAAAAATGACAAATATTTTGATCAAAGGTTACTTGTTTTGAACAACTTCATAATCTCATGTTATGTTACTTTTGCTGCCCCCGTAAAAATATGGAAAACAATGGAGACACTTTTTCTGGCGCCGTAAAAATATGAATGTTACTTTACTTAATAAAAGAGCCCATCGTTTTTAGGGTTCTGTTTTTTTAACGAACCCCATTGGTGAGAGTACAATGTTTTTTTCGCATTATATCGATTATCTCGTGAACCGTTCATCGTATGGACATTAAATTTGAGGTGCTTATAAAACTAACCTGGGCAAGATGACGGTCCAGAAAATAAATATTCATACATCGTAATATCTAGAAATTTAATACAAAAAATCCCAAAGAAATGCAATTTCCAATATGTAATAATAGATGAAAGATTCAACTTAAGTAAATATGAAAAATGATGAAGTTTCAATTTAGAAATTATCTGAACATCAAAATTAAAATATGTTTCGTCATCGCCGCTTTAGCTAAGTTGTGTAAGACACACGCAATTTGAACATGTGTCTCTGATGAATATGAGTTCGAATCCTGACACGAAACACAAAATTTTTTCTAAAGAAATTTTAGAGAAAATGAAAAGTTATTTCGAATTGCAAAATTCAAATGATTTCCTATATGTACTTAAACTTAATTGTTCACACAAAACCCATCCAAATTAAAAATTCCCCTTAAGTTGTCTATATTTCCTAGCCAAAAATATAACAACATATTGACTTTAAGTCAGATATTAAGTTTCGCATTGATTGACAACAATCACTAATGACTTTACACTCGTGACTTAGGATAAAATAAAATAAAAATAAAAAAAATATATTAACCGTTATTGGAAAGAAATTGATTAAAAGCGATAGTGCCACCTGGAGAAAAAGTTTATTTCAACACTGATCATCGTTCATTTATATTTGGAGTTTCAAGCGCTTCCGCCATTTTCAAATCCACAATGAACCAATTTATTCCTGATTATTACCAATATTTTTGTTATTTGGACGACATTTTGATGGTGGGTGGACAGTCGGATGAAGCTAGTAAATAAAACTAATGGGCAGTTTAGCTGCTTAGCTGACTTCAAGATAAATGTAACAAAATATAAGCGAAACAACCGGAAGTCTCATATTTAAATCAAACATTTTCCAAAGATCGACTTTCTTTAAATGAAGAAATAATTCTGGCTTCTGTAAAAGCTCTAAGTTTTCGAATTTTGAGTTATCTTTCTAATAGAATAAGGAAAAATGAACGCACTCTTAAGGAAGTTCACGTTGTGTACTATTGGTCTGCAGAATTTCAAATATATATCCAAAACATCGCGAGTTAAAAACAAAATATCAAATGTTCCACAGAACAGATGTCTGTCTACCAATATATGACGATGTATGCAAAACCAAACACATTGCTTTCCTTCTCTATATCATGCAATTACTAGGAAATATAGACTGGAAAAAAACTGTAGGTAAAATATAACAAACAATGGTCGGTTGAATATATTTAAAGGACTTGTTTTTTGGTTTTTTATTGTTTTATCAAACATTGTTGCACGCGTCAGGCTTCTCTCACGTAACTATCGCGAGATTGCTTCAGCATTCTAGGATGTTACGTTATTAAAAAATTTATAAGTGAGATTCGAAGTACAAAAATTAACATGGGGGCCTCACAATGCATAAACGAGCTCGCCCTCACGTCGTGATCACTTATTTCAATTTAATGAGACATTAGTTTACTTATCTAGTACTTATTCATTTAAAACTATACACAAATGATTTTAGGTTCATAATAATACGTTGAATTCAATATAGACGCGTTCAAAGTTATTACAATTAAATTAATATTATAATAATTAACGAAACCTACAATTACTAAATCGTGCTTGAGAGATGTTCTTCGAAAATTTTTCTTATTCTGATATTGAATATTATGGTTGTTGATATCGTTGATTTTAATTAATTTGTTTTCTTTTCATTTGATAGTCTGTCCTCCGTTATTAATTTCATATGCATATTTTTTCATCTTCTCGTATGTAAATGTGATGTCAGTATACAACTTTATAACTTTACAATATCGGGTATACCAGTTTCATGTTTTATCAGCACGGAATATCCAGATTTTGATATATTTCTAGGTACAAATTTTTTTGTGAGGCAACAAAATTTGTAATTGACATATCGAGGAAAGCAATAGCAAGAAAACAGTGAAAGAGAGGATCTTAAAAGGGCTGCGCCATTTTTATCTAAGAAATTAAAATCGCATTTAAACCAGCTCGATTGAATCTTATAAAATATAAATTCTCAAAATTAGGGCACCTGGCTATCTAACAAGAATTTCATCCAATTAGCTCTGTAATCGAGTATTAAAATACGACAGGTAACGTATTAAAATACGACGGATAACAGTTCAAAAGAATATAGGGTTGCAGGTAGAGCACCGCAAGGGTAAGTTCTGGGGTCGGTATTATGAAACCTTATCTACAGTAATGTCTTCAAAATAAAAATCCAGACAGATTCAAATATAATCGGCTTTGCAGACGGAATAGCAGTAGTTGTGGTAGGAAAGTTCGTTAAGCTGGAGTGGAAGTGTGGCACAGAATTTGGCTTCATCAGAAATTGGTTTTCTACAGCAGGGCTGCAATTAGTTGACCATAAGACAGAAACGATTATGCTCAACATTGGCGGACAAGAGATCATCACCCAGCCAAGAATAAAAAATTTCTATGTTTGATGATCGAAGCGAGATTGTCATTCAAAGAGCTCTTAGACACAGTGGTGGCCAAGGCAGCTAAAGTTAACATAGCAACCCCGCAATCATGCCAAATCTAGGGGAAACAAGACAAAACTGGAAAGTTCTGCTAACCAGTGTAGTAGCTTTAATCATATTATATGGAGCTGACTCCATAGCACTTGATTGGTCAGTCATTAGTCTACCAACTGAGTGCACTGAGAGTAGCTTATTTCTATCACACAGGATTGAACGAAACCGTATAAGTAGTAGCAGGTATGATTGCAATCGATATATTGCCCAAGAAGAGACAGAAAATTTAGAATCTTAAAAGTCTAGCTCCAACAGACGCTATGCTCGTCTGGGGGGGAGCAACCAGAAACAGTACGATAGACGTTTTACCTTTAAATATCTATGGAGAGCTAGCGGAGCAAAAGGCACGCAGAAGAAAACTACTTCATGAGCTAGTTTCTGACAGGACACTTTTGGAGCCTATCTCTATAGATTTAAAACTAAGAACTCGCCGTTCTGTCCAAATTGTAAGGCAGAACTATAGGCTCGTTAACTTCTACCTATCAGATGCTCTTTGAACTCATGAAGTTCAACATCTTCAATGCCAAAGTGGTGTAGTTTTTCAATGAGAACAATCCTATCAATCGTCTCAAATGCCCTTTATTTTAGGGCTTTAAAATTACTATGCCATCATTAATTTCTGTCTCCATTTTATGAACATTTAACTTCGAATGAATGTTTTTTCCAAAAATTCAGACTGTTGTTTCACTAAAATGTTGTTACTTTTTATATGTGCAATACAAGTTATAGTCTTTTATTCATATCTTTTGTTACGAAGCCGTAAAAATTCATCTGTCTAAACAACTGATTATGCATGAATTAACGCGCGCAATACAACTTATCGTCTTTTTCATAACTTTTTCAACCTGTTTGATTTGCTATATCTCATTTTGTATGCTGTTATTTACTTCGGTATTTGGTAATTTTTGGGAAAATCAATTGGAATCAGATCATTGGTATAGATCTAATTTTTTATTTTTGGACACGCCAAAAAATGAAAAAAACCTAAAACAAATGTATATTTAGAAAAAAAAACGAGGTTAATATCCAAAAGTAATTGAAACTTCAGTATGTTTTGAAATGCTCAATATTGAATTTTAGATAAGCAATGTTCACCACAATTCTTCGATGAATCCAACAAAATGTCATAAATGTGATTCTGAAATTATATAAAGGAAAACAATGTAAGTGTTCTGGTTCAAATAATTATTTAATTCACTAACTTGTCAAAAGACATCAGCAAAATTTCAAAGCAGATACAACTACGGTAGTTGGTAGTGGGTGTAGCTGTCAACAGTTGCTATTTTAACAACATTTGTTGCGTTCGAAAATTGACCAAAATAGTTGCAGTGTTTACCAAGCGAGAAAATGATAGCGCTAAAAACCAAATTGGGTAAATATATATGACAAGCGTCCATCCTCGAAAATTACTTTAATTATTAATATTAGATTAAATTAGTTAGTCATTAAAAAAAATGTAGTTATTAATAAAAGAGTTTTAGTTTAGAGTGTTCTTGTTAAAAAAGCTGTTTGTACATCATGTTCATTTTTGTATTCCATTATTATTCGAGTACTTGTTTAAGTAATTGTTAAAATATTAAAATTCGTAAATATATTAACATTTCAAATTATAAAATATATGATTATTCCAATGAAGTTATGTTGATGAGCTTATTTTATACACAACCAGTAATAAACAGTTCCATTAAGATAGTACATCGCACAATTGACGTGAGTTGTTTCTGTGATTGATACAACGTGCCAGTATTCTACATCGAATGGAGCAGACACATGTTATTTTCGGATTGTAGTCGCCATATTAAAATATTCATTAGCAGACCAAGCATGGTGGTATATTCAATCTAGAGCTGGTAAGCTATATTATTAATATTGATGCAATAACCAATTTGTGTTCATCCTGTATGTTGCAACATATTATCTGTTATTTATTTTAAAACATGTATAAAGATGCGTCCATTTCATGCCGCTATTGATGATGATGGTATTTTATGTGCATTTTTGTCGAGTTATATCAAATGAGTTTGCCTATTACTTCGTTACATCAAATTCTGATATTGGTAAACCACATTCTACTACCATCATTAATTCTGGAAATTATATATTATATGGGTTGCCTACTACTTCGTTACATCAAGTCTGATACTGGTTACCCTCATTCTACTACCATCATTGATTCTAGAAATTATATGTTATATGAGTTTGTCTATAACTTCGTTAGATCAAATCTGATATTGGTAAACCACATTCTACTATCATGTTATATGAGATTACCTACTTCTTACTTACATCAAATCTGATATTGGTAATCACATATTACTACCATCATTGATGCTGGAAATTATATGTTCCATGAGATTACCTACTTTTTCGTAACATCAAATCTGATATTGGTAATTACATTCTACTACCATCATTGATGTTGGAAGTTATATGTTATGTATGAGTTTGCCTATTTCTTCGTTACATCAAATTTGATATTAGGAATTACATTCTACTACCATAATTGATGCTGTAAATTATTGTCATATGTTATATGAGTTTGATTATTGCTTCGTTGCATCAAATCTGATGCTGGTAAACCCCATTCGACTACCATCGATGATGCTGGAAATTATATGTTATATGAGTTTGCCTATTACTTCGTTACATAAAATCTGATTCTGGTATACCTCATTCTACTTCATCATTGATGTTGGAAATTATATGTTATATGAGTTTGCCTATTACTTCGTTACATCAAATCTGATATTGAAATAAATTAATTTTTTTTTTTATTTATATTTTTTTTTATTTTATAATAATTTTTTTTTTATTTTTTTTTATGTATTTTGTCTGTCTGTCTGTGTGCGTGTGTGTGTGAGCGAATGGCCAAAGAAGCATAACTTCCACCGTCTGGTCCGACGCAGACCCAACTTTTTTATTATTATATGATATGATTACCTACTACTTCGTAAGATCAAATTATGATTTGGTAATCACATTCTACTACCATCATTGATGCTTGAAACTATCATATTATTATATGAGATTACTTACAACTTCGTTACATCAAAATTCTGATTTGGTAATCACATCCTACTTACTACTACCATCATTGCTACTGGAAACTATTACTATTATTATATGAGATTACCTATACTACTTCATTACAAATTCTGATTTGGAAATCACATTCTACTACCATCATTGATACTGGAAATTATTGTTATATATATGTTATATGGGTTTGCCTTTTTCTTCGTTACATCAAATTCTGATATTGGTAAACCACATTCGACTATCACACCCAGAGAAATTAAAGTACGTATGATACCTATAGCGAATAATGAGTGCAAAAATTATGGTTGAAATTCAACTTGTCCTATCTCATGGATAAGTTATAAATAAAAGGAATGTATTATCCATATATGAGTAATCATTCATTATTCCAGTTAGGAATGAATCGGTCAAAAAGTCACGGAGCATAATGTACATATTTTGTCATGATAGATGCCAGAATATGAAAACATTTTGAATAACTTGTTCACACTGTTGGAGACCTACATCCATAATTCAGCATGGTAAGTTCCAGAAAAGGAAATTTTTTTGAATAAATTATTCAAAATATCAGCCGAAGTAATGCATATTTCGGGATAATAAATCCAATTTTAACCATTATTAGGGGACGACTTTTGCAAAAAGTTATGCATATTTTAGTATGATTTGTTCCGTAATCTCACAGTATTTTGGAATAAATGATACACAACAAAAGGTAGCCAGATGTATGTTTAATCATGATAAGTTCCAATATTATAACGATTTTATTCACTCAATTTGTCTGAATAATCCATAAAGATATTTTTAAGTGCAAGGTATTGCTTTCTCTGAATGTATTCAAATATGTATTTAATTAAAAAACAGTTTTTAATTTTACTTAATATTAATATAAATGTTTAATATAAATGTATGTCTATATTCACTAAAGATTAAATTCAATTAAAAATTCAATTGGTAAGTTATATAAGAAATAAATGTTAGTAGTAAAACGTATTTTTAACTGAGTTGCGTTAACTGATATATGGTATCTATGATATCAAGACGTTAAATTGTCAAAATCTGTTTCTATTTCGTACAAATATTTTTGTAAAAACAACCAAAACTTTTCTGACTGTTTGGGGTATCTTAAATCGAAAACAAAAAATATTTTAAAACAAACGTCTAACGCCAAAATAAAATTATTAAAAGTATAAAAAATTTCATCGTAAGTTACACAAAATTCCGGAGTTTTGGTGTTGACAAAAATTATGAAAGGTTGTAATCTCAAACCTTTCGACAAGCAAAATTCTTTTGCTATATGAATTTGCTTTTTAATATTTTAGGAGTCTAAGACTTCAACCAAAAATGACTGTATTGAGTCATTAATAGATATTTTCCAATATTTTTCTGATGAAAGCTTTACTTTTCCAGATGGTTTCAATATATAATGCAACAATTTACAAATTTGCAAATTATGAATATCTGTAAAAGTAACAATGGATTAGCTAACACTTAAAATTTTTAAGAATTTTTATTATATAAACTTTTACCTTCGACATTTGAAAAATTTCGGAAAATACCAATGGCATTCTTGCCTTTTAAATTTTTGGCGAATACTATTTTAATTATAGTTTTCAAAGCGTCCCACGAATGTAGTAGCTTTCCGTATTTTGCTGGAAACAATTTTTAAAAATCTATTTCAATCTGAAAGTAAAATAATTTGTATATATAGTTATTGTGAGTAATAAATGCCGTTGTGAGTAATAAATTAAGTTATTTATGATAAGTATATCAAACGAAGAGTTTTATTTTAAGAATACGACCCTAAAAAACCCAGTCAGCGACAACTCTTGCAACAGCTGAGGTCAATATCTTTTCATATCTTCCAAATTACAAATTTTCCAGCAAAACCTTACGAAGTTATATAATCTGTTAAAAACCCACTAATTAAAACCAAAACGAAAACTATAATTTTTATCGATCATGCAAAATATATAACTCGGTAAGTTTTTGTCGCATAAATTACTGTTGGCCTAGGTCTTACTCATTTCTTTAAATATAGTAATATATCCCACTGCAAATACTTTTATCATTAAATAATATTTAAGTATCACTTTTCAAACTACCTTTAAAAAGGCTAGCGAAATGTACACTTTTTATACCAAGTAAAAATAAATTTCTAGTTTATATACGAACCAATCAAAAACCATTTGTGTTTGTATATAGAGGCCACTCGATAACGATTAAATTTGTATTTTTTAGATTTTGGTGATCTCGTTTTCTATTATTCCAACTGTCGGCCCATTTACTTTCGATAATATCCCATGGAATGCAATGCACTTTCAACCAATCTTTAATTTCCGTATTCGATGATGTGTTTTCTTCGTTATTCTCAATGGTGTCTTTCCCGTAGTTATTGTTGGATTCTATAGAAACAAGAAATTAAATGCAAGTATAGATGGTAAAATGTTATAAAATATACAATAATTAAGTAAACAGTGATGAGATAACATAATAAAAAAACTTATTTTCAAAGTGTTTATACCTGAATTAGAAATTTCTTGCTTATCTCGTCGCCGCCTTTTGATATCACTGAAATAACCACTTTTCTGTTGCTTGAAATATTAATCCTAAAATAACCGTTGATTAAAAGTGTAACGTACAAAAAAATGTATTATTATTAGTAGTTAAATAAACATTGAAATTACAATAACTTAAAAATGAACGTCTAATTTTGTGTATATTGCACTTTCAGAGTTTTCTTCTGGAAACTTAATTTCAATTTGTTGGGTTACATCTCGAAAAATGTTGAGAGTCATGACATGGTTTTTGTCGACAAACTCATGTACTATAAATGTGCACAACAAATCTCTACACTCGGGCGTAAAACCACGAGGTTTGTTTGTATCATACAAACTTTGAATGCGTGCACCATTTGCATTTTCAAAAAATTTAGTTTAATCCTTAGATAAATAGAAAAAACAAATTTTTGATTAACTATTAAGTATAACACACATATATGAAATTGATTTACGAAATTAAAACTGGATGATGAGGAACATGTTTTATAATTTTCTGTGTCAACCCATGAAATTAAGCTAGAGGTTGATACTATACTATGATCGCTTAAATTTGCTTCATAGATAATGGCCTATAACAAAATGAATAAAGATTTATATTAGCTATTGCTATATATAATAATAAACTTATTACTATACTTTTTTTTTCTTCCATTCATCGAGCCGAGCACGAAATTTTGCACGATTTCCAAGGTCGGTTTTGAAAATGTCGTTTACATCTGTTTCTGTTAAATATGGCAGACTCTCAAGATCAATATTTAAAGCTTAAAAAAAAGGAACTTAGAAGTTCCACAGAATATAGATTTGTATTTTCGGTACCTAATAATTTTGGCAAAATTGGTTCCAGTCCTCATTCCCTAAGAAGACTCTGTAAGCCTAAATCAACAAAAATTGCAGAATTTATATCTATAGTTTCTACAATCTCGCAATTTTCCATATTGAGAAACTATAGATTTTTCAGTTTGAAAAAATGTGATTATATCACTATTATATGAACTGTATTTTTTATTTATTTATTCACTGATATTTTTTATTTATTCACTGATATTTATTTATTCACTGATTTTATTTATTTATTCACTGATATTTCTTATTTAATATCTACACTGCAACTGAATATAAAATATGAATCTAACAACAAACAAAATGAATAACAGTATAAATCTCTTGTGTTTCAAGCATATTAGGAACAAATTATACATCTTATTACATAATCTATACTTACTTTATTTATCAATTATTCCTAAATATGCATCGTTAACAAATTGCATAAATTGATTTGACTAACTGTAAATGTTTTGCGTGAAAATATATTATCCATAGACCTAACATAGTATAGGAGCTATGGATAATATATTAATTGGATATTATGATATATTATGGATAATATTTAATAGGAATGTTTAAATCCTAGTTATGCAAGATAAAAAATAATGTACAAAAGCTAGTTTTAAGAAAATTGTTAATAAAATACATGATTTATGCATAAAAAGAAATCTTTTTTTATGCACCAAACAATCCAAATTTTGTATGTTTTATACAAGTTAACATTAAATCAATAATTTATTGGATTATATATGATTAATTGGAATACGCATAATTTAATGTTAATCCTAGGATATTATTCCACCGTTATTCATTATATAAGAATATGGTTTTCTCTGGGTGCATCATTGATGCTGGAAACTATTATTATTTATTATATGAGATTATCTACTACTTCGTTACATCGAATTGTAACGATTGAATATTTCGAATATTCCTCTAAAAGTAGGAATATTCATATATAAAAATTTTCGCTAATAATTTGCCAATTTGTTTCAACTCGGGCTTTTTTTCTAGAATGAAACAGGCATAAATGTTATTACGTATGTATGCTAAAAGTTAGTCAGTAATATTTTAACGTTTTTTTTTTAGTTCATTACACTCAATACTAATTAATAATACTGTTTGGGTCTATTACATGTAAATGAATACAACTGTTCAATTTGTTTTGTTTGTAAAGTTGTTTCGTGGGATGATGATACATAGAAGTTTATATTATTAATTTATATGCGATAAAAATACAATAAAAAAGAGACAAAGAAACTGAAAAATCCTGTTTGTGATCGAACATTTTTAATCCGGGATTATTAGGTAAATTAATTTCAAAAAGTGAACATTGTTCGAATAGTGTTAATAAAAGAAAATGTACGTTCATATTAACTTTATTAAATTGATTTATTTTTAAAGTTGGGTTTTGTTTTTTCTATCAGTGTTCAGTTTTCATTGATTTTTATTATGTTTTGTGATAAAGAAGTTTAACTAGCATCAGTTTTTAAATCAAACAAATAATCCAAATAAATTTCAACATCTTTGATTGATTTTATATAACAATATTTTTGCATTTTTAAATATGAGCATGTTTGTATTAGACAACGGCTTCGAAGATAGCGAAACCGTTGTGTTACCATTCCGGTTATTGAAAAAAAAAAAAGATTAAATCAATGGTGGCTGAAAAATAATGCAACTGATAAATGAGCCGTTCACTGCACAACACGATTAACTCCATAAAACAAAATGTTGAGAAATTGAGTTTTTTTCAAAGGTCAAATAAATTTCGATATTTAGTAGTGTTAATCTTTATCATTCAGGAATGTTATTATAAACATAATTTATTTAATTTTGGTTACTAAGTTTTTATTTTTTTTATTTTATTTTTTTATTTATTTATTTTTATTTTATTCATGGAAATTGTTTAAAAACTAATACGATTTAATACAAAATTCAAATTAAATAGCTTGGTTACACAAACAAGAAACTATGCATATACATACATAGATATACACACATATATATTCAGTAAACAAATGGAGAGCACAAACAAGCATATTACAAGATTAACCAAAATTCCAGAATAAAATTTAGGGACATTTTATAAACCAAGGGTTTAGTGGCAAATGTCCCGACAAAAAATAATACTAAAAATATAAAGTGTGGGGGCTTTATATAATCTATTTATGTTTAAATGATAATTAAAACTATAAATATTACAATTAAAGGTAATTTTACCAACATAATAAACACATATAAAACGAAATTAGCAGTAAATTAAAATTAAACCGATTCAAAAAAATAAAGAATAAAGAAAACGAAGAAAAGCAAATGCGAATTTATGAAATGACTTCAAATAATGAATTAATATCATTAATGCTGAACAACCAATCCTTCAGTAATCTTGCGAAGTGTGAAAACATAGAGCAATTGGAAATACTTAGAGGTAATTTATTGAAAAGTCGTGGAGCTATACATATAAAGTATTTACTAAAGCTATTTGACCGAGATCTGGGTATGAAGATTCTATTCCTAGGTCTGAGATTGCTGCAGACAATATCTCTCGTACGCAAATAACCATTCATCTTAAAAAAACAAGTCAATACTTTAAAAACATAAAGATGTTGCACAGGTAGAATACCAAGAAATTTAAGCAAAGGCCAGGAATGGGTTCTCCTGTTACGCTTATTAATAATTCTAACAAAATGTTTTTGAGCGATAAGAATAGGTTTTAAGGTGTTAAAATATGTCCCGCCCCAACAAGACAATGCGTATTGTATTTTGGAGTCAACAAGCCCAAAATACAAGAACTTCAATACCTTTAAGGGACAAATACATCTTAGGAAGTAAAAAGCTCTAAGAGACTGCAGCATTCTTGTTTTTACGTTATTAGCCTGATCTTTCCAGTTAAGTTTTGAATCTAGCACAATACCTAGGTTAATTTAAATTTAGAAACTGGCTCAATAACGAAGCAGCTCAAGTCACACATATCACTAACATGATTAGAATGAAAATAAACTGCACTATCCACACGATTTCCTACAAGACTAAAGTTCATCATTTTAGTCTTATCACTAATTATCATGTGATGTGAATTAAACCAAATTCTTAACAGTCTCAAGTCACAATTTATTTGCTCCAACAAGATATGTTCTGATTTGGTCCGGTACGTTAGAGCCATATCATCAGCAAAAGCAGTTATATTACTACAATTTAAACCGATGGAAAAAAAGGAGTTAACGTAGATCAAAAAAAGAATTGGTCCTAAGACTGAGCCTTGAGGAACACCTATATTAACAAATTGCAGACTACTTAAGCAATCACCAACTTTGACCTTTTGCATTCTGTTACTGAGGAAAGATTTGAACCAATTAAGAAGGACACCTCTTATTCCCGCATCAAACAATTTCTTTAACAACAACTTATGGTCAACCATGTCAAAAGCTTTAGTTAAATCAATAAATACAGCAGATACCAGATAACCATTATTTATTCCTTCATGAACACCATTTAAAAAATTTAGGAGTGCTGACTCAGTCGATAGACCTTCCCTAAAACCAAATTGAGCACTATTAAAAAATTTCCTAGCATTAAGAAAATTAAGAATTTTAGCTTTGACTACCTTTTCAAGTATTTTGGAGAAAACAGACAATAATGAGATCGGTCGGTAATTAGTTGGCAAAGTCTTGTCACCTTTTTTATGCAGAGGACTAACTATCGCCAATTTTAAGCTATTTGGAAAAATGCCTTTTACCAAGCTAAGATTAAATATATAAGTTATGACATCAACAATGTAAAATACAATTTGCTTAATTAACACGCTGCTGAAATTATCGTACCCTGAACTATTGGTACTTTTTAATTCAAGAATAATTTTTAATATTTCCGAAGCTGGAATAGGAGCCAAAAACATGCTGTTAAGTTCAATATGCCTATTAGTCTGTTCAATGCTAGAGGAATTTAAAAATCTGTCATTTAAATTCATTGCAATAGTTGAGAAATAATCATTTAAAGTATTAGCAATATTCAATGAATTGTTGGAAATTGTACCATCAGAAGTCAGAATTTCAGTAATAAGGTTATTTGGTTTTTTATTACAAATCAACGTTAACAGTTTACCACTGCATTTTTAAATTATGTTTATTTTTTTCAAACTTTTTGAGGAAGTATTTATTTTTAGTATCCTCAACTAAATTATTCGTGATTTTAATATATTTTTTAACATACACTTTTAGAGCCGCATTTTTAGGATGTTTGTTTGACGATCTAATTAACTTGTTTTTTTTAGTTATAACTTTTAAGAGTTGATCAGTCATCCAAGGTTTTAACTTTCTCAATTTATTTGGTCTCTCCATAACATTCGTATTGCTTCTCACATAACCATCCAAAATAGAAGAAAAAGTATCAAAAGCTACATCGGGATCAGATTGACTGTAGACATCAATCCAGTCTTCACTCAGAAGTTGTTTTTTTAAATTGCAATAATTAATTCGATTATACGAATTTCTACCAGAGTCAGCACAGTTCTCTAAATTTAATTCACTACATTCCAACATACATATTACAAGTGAATGATCTGTGATTTTGATATCTTTAACTTCTTTGTCACATTTAAAATCTAGCTTAGAACTGTATCGATAGAATATATGGTCAATGCATGAACCTGAATTTCTGGTAGCAAGATTAACACCCGAGACCAAACCGTTAGAACACATTAGAAATTCATAGTCATCACTAGCACCTGAGTTATTTAATATGTTAATATTAATATCTCCCAAAACAAACAACTTTTTAGATGGCGTATTGTTTAACAACGTTTTCAAGTCATTCAGGAAAATACTCGTATGTACAGCTTGTAACCTATAAGCACAAATAAACGTAAAATATTCATCATCCACACGAAAACTAAAGGACAGGATGTCAGCACTAATGAAAGAATGTTGAAAAAAACACAGTTTAAGTTTAAATTTTTCCGTTTATAAATTATTACACCACCCGATGCATAATTATCATTGCAGTTTGAAAACAGCTCATAATCATCAAGTAAATATAAGTTAGTCTCATCTGACCTAATCCAAACTTCAGTTAGAAACATGAAATCAGGTTTCGCATTTACCGATTCTAGATAAACTAAAAAGTCATTTAAATTTCTTCTAACACTTCGTATATTTTGCATTACAAAATTAAGCTTAACAGCATTAACAGAAAAATTTTCATGAATATTATTATTTGATGACGGTGAGGACATAGATATATCATTGTGAGGATCTTGTAATTCAACACTTGTAAAACTCAACATTATGAATACATAAACACACATATATATACAAATATATATCTATACTTACAGTTAGTTCAATTAGATTAGCTAGAAAATTAAAATTGTTTATTTGAACAACAATTATTTCAATGTATTGTTTATAAATTGTAAATAGACTGTAAATGATATAAGCACACACAAAAAAAACAAATCAATCAAAACAAAAATTAATTAAAATCAATCAAAAATTTATGACATTAAAATAATCGCGACATAAGCAGAAATTTAAGTTGATTTATATAGATGATCAACCGCTAGTTGAAGGTCCTCTAAAGTATTAAATATTATAAAGTCATTTTCTTCACATAATTTAACAGCCACTGTTCCATTCAAAACACGGGTTTGATGAATCTTCCCAGACTTTTTCAATGATAAGGCCAGCTTATGTATTTTGTAATATTCCCTTGTTAGATTTTGTTGAATAAAAATGCGGCAGATTTTGTTGAATAAAAATAAGTATATCAATTAGCTATTATCGTAGTAATTTAATTAGTATAATAGATATTATTACTTTTTAATGTCAAGTTTTTAATAGTCATTTTTTAATGGTCAGACAAATTTTGACTTTTAATGGTGTTTATCTTAATTAGTCAGGAAAGTTGTTTTTAACATAGAAAGTTATTTGGAAAAATGCCTTTTTCCAAGCTAAGATTAAATATAAGATATAAGCTATATGACTATAGCAAGTTTTTTTTTTTTTTTTTTTTTTTTTTATTCAAAGTTAGGCATGTTTAGTGTTAATTATAACAAATTATAAATTAACGTCTCTGAATATCCGAAGATACCATGCCAACTAGGGATAAGAATGGAATAAAAATTAAGATTCTCTGAGAAATTTATGAACGTTAACTTTAAAGCCTTGAGGATTAAATTCATCAGGAAAAACCCAGGAAGGTAAGGCATTCCAAAGATGAGAGACTCTGTTGAAAAAGTCACGTTGGAAGGCTACAGTTCTACACCTAATTATTTGAACTGTAAAGGGATGCGCTGCTACGTTTGCTCTGGTGTGACGCGAAAGGTTTGCTGATTTAGGTAAAATCGATTTGATCTCTTCAGAAGCTCGTTCATCCATAATATATTTATAAAATATAGTCAAATCAGCAACATTTCTTCTGTGCTGCAAGGAATCAAGACCGTTAGTAAGACTTGGGTCAAAAAAACTTTTTTGGCCCAAGCGAGTGGGGTGTCATTTGAAAGAGGACCAAATTTCAGAAACTTTGCAATTTTTTTTAGAATTTTGTGGTATCCAGTTTTTGAGTTATTCTAAAAAATGTGCAAATTCCAGACCGTTCCCACCCCCCTACGTTTCGACACTGATTGACAGAAAAAATTGAAAAAATTCATAGAGACAGGAAATTTGCTATATTTTGAAAGAAAATTATAGCGAACTCTCAAATAATTATATTTCTGTGTGTTTAGGGGATGGGTGTAAGGAGGGTAAAAAAAAACTTTTTTTGACCCAAGCGAGTGGGGTATCATTTGAAAGAGCACCAAATTTCCAAAACAGTGAAATTTTTTTAAAATTTTCCGGTACACCGTTTCGGAGTTATTTTAAAAAATGTGCAAATTCCAGACCGTTCTCCCCCCCCCCCCCCCCCCTACGTTGCGACACTGATTGACAGAAAAAATTGAAAATATTCGTAGAGACAGGAAATTTGCTATATTTTGAACGAAAATTATAGCGAACTCTCAAATAATTATATTTCTGTGTGTTTAGGGGATGGGGGTAAGGAGGGTAAAAAAAAACTTTTTTTGACCCAAGCGAGTGGGGTATCATTTGAAAGAGCACCAAATTTCCAAAACAGTCAATTTTTTTTAGAATTTTCCGGTACACCGTTTTTGCGTTATTCTAAAAAATGTGCAAATTCCAGACCGTTCCCCCTCCCTACGTTTCGACACTGATTGACAGAAAAAATTGAAAAATTTCATAGAGACAGGAAATTTGCTATATTTTGAACGAAAATTATAGCGAACTCTCAAATAATTGTATTTCTGTGTGTTTAGGGGATGGGGGTAAGGAGGGTAAAAAAAAACTTTTTTTGACCCAAGCGAGTAAGGAGTCATTTGAAAGAACACCCAATTTCAAAAATATTGCAATTGTTTTTAGAATTTTGCGGTACACAGTTTTTGAGTTATTTTAAAAAATGTGTAAATTCCAGACCGTTCCCCCCCCCCCCCCCCCCCTACGTTACGACACTGATAGACAGAAAAATTGAAAAAATTCATAGAGACAGGAAGTTTACTATATTTTGAACGAAAATTATAGCGAACTCTCAAATAATTATATTTCTGTGTGTTTAGGGAATGGGTGTGGGGAGGGCAAAACGAGTGGGGTGTCATTTGGAAGAACACATAATTTAAGAAACATTGCAACATTTTTTAGAATTCTACGATGCACAGTTTTTTAGTTATTGATGAAAAAAGTGCTATTTTAGGTGTATGTATACCACCCTATATTTCGACGCTGATTTATAGAACAAATATTCCCAATTTAGACCATTGAAATACTGGTTAAATCTTTCTTTAGCTAACATAAACAGCTATGGATAAGATTTAACCTCAAGTAACATTTTTGATCAATGTAGATGTGATTGACATTTACTATTGACGTCTACGATTAAACATTTATTCTGTTATGTGATATAAAGACTACAACATAACTTTATGTCATTTATTTTTGATATTGTGTTCTTTTACATTCACGGAACCCTTGGCGAGCGAATTTTATTCGCACTTGTCCGACTTTTTTTTTAATTATAACGATTTTTTCAGAAAAAATGGCAAAAATGTGATAATTGTGTTTTTTGAGTTTTTTGTTCAGTTATCTTGGATTTTTTTCAAGTTATTTGTTTCACAATTCAAAATCAATCTATATCAATTAATTAAACTCTGAAATAATATGTTGTAGCTATTTGTTTGGGAGATCTATTTGCAATTTCTATTTACAATGGCCGAATTTCGGCCATTGGGCGATTCCTAGTATGTACAAATTAGCGTTTGAGGAATTTTAAACATTACAGAACACAACTGTAAACCTTTGTAATGACATCACCACAGTTTTTTATTTGGGCATCAAGAGATGATTTGATAGAAATTATTATTATATGCATTTCTGGTTCATCTTTTGATTTTGTTCATCTTTGGAGTGATTACCATAGTGAATTGCATTCTACAAAGTGTCTATGGATGACGCTCTAGATTTTTTGGATAAGTGAATTATGGGATGCAATTGGTAACAGCCTACAATCAACATATGTTTAACAAGACTGGATGTAGAAGAAAACAACTAAATGAATGTAAGCCTTTTGTATTGTATTTTGATTTATATAATTTTTGTTAATTAATTTTTGTTCTGTAAAATTATTTTCGAAAAGGTATTCTTAAATAGTTTTTTAAATTTCTCTGTAATAAGTAAGAGATTCCAGGGTCAGGGTTTCCGAATTAATTTTTATAAAAGTTCAAATATCTACAGAATTCGAATATTGTTAAATCAACAACTGATACTGTTAATGATTTATGAGACCATCGGGTAAAGTTAACAGTGAAGAATCTTCCTATTGCTGATAATCGGTATTTATTGGGTCTGTGTCAAGTTTATTCAAGATTTAAACCATCGTTGTTGGAGTTGTTGAATTTATTTAACCAACATCAAGAAAATACTGTCCACTACACCAGGCAAAATTCGACATTTTGTTATATTGTTAGTAGTTTTTTTCGTAAAACTTATTTATTCTAATTCAAATTAGAAAAAAAAGTTAATGTTTAGTTGAATGGTTTGTGTATGTGAATATAAACAACCAGAAATAAAAATTCACAAATAGAAAATTTGTTAGCAAAAACATGTACATATATATATATCTCGCATTTTCTTGTATCAAAGTGTAATTATTTTCATAACCGATCAAACAAATATCGTCACGATAAGAAGATAATATCAAGAATAATTGTAATTATCAAATCAAACTGTGAAACAGTGAATTATAGTTGTGAATGACAGGTTTTTGTGGTCTATAAAAAAATTCATAGTTGATAGCATGATTTTTTTTGCATACAAAAACTGTGTTTTGTTCGTGGAACTAAATTGGGCCTATTTTTAATACAATCATTGCAACAGTTTTGAATAACAGTTACTATTTTTTTAATAAAACGAATTGTTACATTGCGAAAGTAGAACTCATCATCGTCATCATCGTTTGAAGGTGTAATGGCTCATCAGTTAATATATTTGTACCAAATTCAACATTTGTGGCCATTGAGTTTGGTATATAGTTAAATATATTCCTATAAAATTCAACAACTGCATGTGTATGCGACAATATTTTATTAGATCAGTTAATATTCCAAAAAATACAACGATTTCCGACAATAATCATGGTTGATGGTACTCCATTTAGTATCTTTATAACAAATTCAATTCCCGACTATTTTGTTATATCATTTAATATATATTTCCAACAACTTAAATAATTGTGGACATTTATTTTGTTAAGTCACTCAATAAATTTCTAACAAATTCAACAATTGGTCGACATTTCGACATTGGTTTTGTTACATCCTTTATTATATTATCAACAAATTCAACTATTTTATTACATCATTGAACATATATTTCTAACAAAAAGGTATGCGACAGTATTTTACTACATTATTGAATATATTGCCAACAAATTCAATAATCACCTTACATATTGGCCCAATGCAACCATCATCATTACATAAAGCTTACTTACTTACCATGTTAATATTTTTAAGATAAACAAAATGCAAAAATGGGAAAATTAGGAGAGACCAACAAGGTTTCGTTCGGAAACACCAAATCGCTTTCTTATTTCCTAAAATAGGCAACTGTCATTCTAAGGGGCAAGGCTATCAGTTCTTAAATAAGAACTGGAATTGGAGTTTTGTTTCCGAATGACCACTTTTTGACTATAGTTGATTATTTGACGCATGATAGTTGTTGCTAATTATTGTTATTTTTAATATTTGTGATTTTAGAGTTAAATTATAAATTTGTGATCTTGAATTCTACTAACTTAATTTTCCTTTTATTTTTAAGTTCAAACTTAAAGTTATTTAAAATATAATGGATACTAATGCTATTGAAAATGTGGGCTTAGTTTTAGTAGAATACAGCAAATGCAAACGTAAATGTGAAAAGAAATAAAGAAATTTTTTGAAAAAATTCTTTTTAATTATACAGATCTGGAGTTCCAGCAAAACTTCAAATTCACAAGAGTGGCATTTGAGAAGTTGCTGGAAAAAGTTGCTCCTGTTATAGTACCATCAAATACTGAACGTCCTCAATTGGCAGTTGAAAAACAATTACTAGTTATATGGCTTTTAGCTAACCCGGAATGCTACAGGTATTTTTTTAATCTAATAATTTGTTTTATCTTTATATATATAATTCTACTGTACGTGTGTATGACTGTGAACTCCTTCTAAACGGCTGGATCGATTTGAATGAATTTTTTTGTGTACGTTTGGGAGGCGCCCCGAATGGTTTAGATTCATAAATTAGCCCGGCAGAGGCTCTGCAGTCGGTATTGTCACTGAACTCCTCCTAAACAGCTGGACCGATTTGGATGAATTTTTTTGTGTGCGTTTAAGTAGCGCCCCGAATGGTTTAAATTTATAAATCAGCCCGGCAGAGGTGCTGCAGTCGGTATTGTCACTAAACTCCTCCTAAACGGCTGGACAGATTTGAATGAGTTTTTTTTGTATGCGTTTGGGTAGTGCCCTGGATGGTTTAAATTTACAAATCAGCCCGGCAGAGGCACTGCAGTCGGTATTGTCACTGAACTCCTCCTAAACGGCTGGACCGATTTGAATGAATTTTTTTGTGTGCGTTTGGGTGGCGCCCCGAATAGTTTAAATTTATAAATCAGCCCGACAGAGACGCTGTAGTCGGTACTGTCACTGAACTCCTCCTAAACGGCTGGACCGATTTGAATGAATTTTTTTGTATGTGTTTGGGTGACGCCCTGGATGATTTAGATTCTCAAATCAACCTGGCAGATGGCGCTGCTAATTATATTAATCATGCGTGGCTTCGTGAATGAGCTATTTTAGTCGCAAAAAATAACGAGGTTGACGATATTAACTTCAAAATACAACAGTCATTACCCGGCAATGAGATATTGTTCAAATCGATCGACACTGTTACCGATCCTGACGAAGCAGTAAACTATCCTGTTGAACTTTTTAATTCGCTGGATTTACCAGGAATGCCACCACATCACTTGCGATTAAAAATTGGCTCACCAATAATTTTGCTTCGGAATTTAAATCCACCTAAGCTATGCAACGCTACAAGATTAGTCATAAAAAAAACTTTGGGCAATGTTCTTGAAGCTTCAATTTTGAACGGCTAATTTGAAGGTGGCGTTGTTCTTCGGCCACGAATCCAAATGATCCCTTCAGACTGACCCATTCCATTCAGACGTCTGCAATTTCCAATTCGCTTGGAGTTGGCCATGAGTCGGTTTGCCATTAATAAGTCACAAGGTCAAACAATGTCGATTTGTGGGTTGGATCTAGAAAATCTGGTCTTTTCACATGGCCAATTATATGTGGCGTGTTATCGCGTTGGAAAACCATCAAATTTATTCATTTATACTCCTCAGGAATTGACTAAAAATATTGTTCATCAACTTGCATTAAGATAAAATTAAACAAACAATATTGATTATAAAGAATTGTCTTTAGAAAAATTGATGTTATTTGATTATTATTAGTTGATGTTATGATATTATTATATTATTTGTCTTTCATTTCATATGTGGTGACCAGCCCACCCTTTCAGTTTAGTCAACTTATTAGTCAACTTTTCAATTCACTTAACTTTTCGAATCACTTAACTTTTCAAATCACTTAACCAGTGTACTTTACGTATCCAGTGTACGTTCGCGTTAAGCATTATTATATTCAATATCTTATTTCACGATTTAAAATATCGTCGTTAAAAAATTAATTAGTAAACAAAATTTTTATAAAATAATTTTTCTTATGAAATAAAATAAGAACGCAAGTTCTTATTTTTCATTTTGTTTAATTTCTCACAAAAATGCCAAACAGCGTTTTTTATCACGTATCCAAGTTGTGGAGATTCGTTAGAAACGAATCAAAAGGAGTTGTTGTGTGGTACCGTAGTGAGCAGTTAGCTCCAAAAATTTCTAAGTTAATAAAACATAACTTTAAGAAAATTATTATTCTTGGTGAATAAGGTTTTAATTAAATAAATAATAAGAAAATTATTATTCTTGGTGAATAAAGTCTTAATTAAATAAATAATAATAATTATTATTCTTGGTGAATAAAGTTTTAATTAAATAAATAATAATAAGTATTATTCTTGGGGAATAAAGTCTTAATTAAATAAATAATAATAATTATCATTCTTGGCGAATAGAGTTTTAAATAAAACTGTTGTGAAAAATAAATTAAACTGGTGTTATTATTTAACCTTTTAAATACCAATTTATAAATTGTGAAATTCTTTAAAAATACAAATCATAAAAGAAACTGTACGGAAACTCGCTGTAAACTGGGGCACAACATATTTTGGCGACCTTGCCAGGAGCGGAACCAGCCACAAGCCATTACAAAGGTACCACACAACAATTCAACTTTTGGCAGAATTAAAATATTTCAACAACCCTAAATCTCATAGCCGCTAGAGATTTAATTTGGCAGAATTACATCGTTACACATAACTCACAGCTGCGAAGCCGTCGGATAGAGAGAAAACTTATTAATTTGGTGGAAAGTAACACACAACAATTCAACTTTTGGCAGAATTAAATATTTCAACAGCCTTCAATCTGGAAGTCGCTGGATATCTTAAATTGGTAGTAATACATCTTCACAATAACTCGTTGCTGGGAAGCCGCTGGATAGAGTGGGTGAGTCATTTGAAAATATTTACACCTTTGAATAAATAGAATTTCCTTTTTTTTTAATTTCTGCTATTAACTTTGGGATAATAATAAAATTTTTAATCTTGTGGAAATCGATGAAATTGATTTTGAATTTAAATAGAAAATAATTCTGAGTGAATTTTTAGAAATTTAAATAAAATTTTTATTCTTATGAAATAATTCTTGTGAACATTTGAGAAAATTTTTAATCTTGTGGAAATCGATGAAATTGATTTTGAATTTAAATAGAAAATAATTCTGAGTGAATTTTAGAAATTTAAATAAAATTTTTTATTCTTATGAAATAATTCTTGTTAACATTTGAGAAAATTTTTAATCTTGTGGAAATCGATGAAATTGATTTTGAATTTAAATAGAAAATAATTCTGAGTGAATTTTAGAAATTTAAATAAAATTTTTTATTCTTATGAAATAATTCTTGTTAACATTTGAGAAAATTTTTAATCTTGTGGAAATCGATGAAATTGAATCGATGAAATTGATTTTGAATTTAAATAGAAAATAATTCTGAGTGAATTTTTTTTAGAAATTTAAATAAATTTTTTATTCTTATGAAATAATTCTTGTTAACATTTGAGAAAATTTAAAGGAAAATTTTTAATCTTGTAGAAATCTATGAAATTGATTTAGAATTTAAATAGAAAATAATTCTGAGTGAGTTTTGGAAATCTAAATAAAATTTTTTTATTCTTGTGAAATAGTTCTTCTTAAACTTTGAGAGAATTTAAAGGAAAATTTTTAGTCTTGTGGAAATAGAAAATAATTCTGAGTGAATTTTAGAAATTTAAATAAAATTTTTATTCTTATGAAATAATTCTTGTTAACATTTGAGAAAATTTAAAGGAAAATTTTTAATCTTGTGGAAATCGATGAAATTGATTTTGAATTTAAATAGAAAATAATTCTGAGTGAATTTTTTTTAGAAATTTAAATAAATTTTTTTATTCATATGAAATAACATTTGAGAAAATTTAAAGGAAAATTTTTAATCTAGTAGAAATCAATGAAATTGATTTAGAATTTAAATAGAAAATAATTCTGAGTGAGTTTTGGAAATCTAAATGAAATTTTATTCTTGTGAAATAATTCTTCTTAAACTTTGAGAGAATTTAAAGGAAAATTTTTAGTCTTGTGGAATTCGTTGAAATTGATTAGAATTTTGATAAATTTCTGTGAAATAACTTTGTTGGAACCTTAGAAGATTTAAAAAAAAAAAAAAAAAAAAAAAAAAAGGAAAACCTTTGACTACTTTTGCGAAAATCAAGCTTGTTGATTGAAACATTTTTGATTTGTTTGATTTTCTTAAACAATTTAACGGAAAATTGTAGACCTTAATGGAGGTCAACTAAATTGATTCTTTTCCTTATTCTATTTTCCTCAATTCTAATTAAGAAATACTGTGCCACTGTAGGTAATAATCGTATAAGTTGTCTTTTGTAACTTTAGA